>JABWTJ010001400.1:0-65044 GCA_016801875.1 Solanum sitiens | reverse complement strand
GTTTGAGCCTTTTGGGAGGTACGAGGCTTAGAGGAAGATGGACGCTTCTTTGAGACAGGTGGGCGAATCACTGATTCCGACTCAGATGAATCAGAAGAGAGAACTTCAACCGATTCGGAATAGGAGATGAAAGGACGATTCTGGGACGCCATGGAGCGAGTATGAGTCATGGTAAGAATAGTTTGAAAAGAAAGAGAGGAAGTAAGAGAGAAGAAGAAGACAATGAAACTATTTAAGAAAAAGGGAGGAATACGAAGGGTTTTGAGGGAAACAAGGGGACTCTTTAGAGAAACGAGGGGACTTTTTAGAGAACAGAGAGAATGAATTGACGGGCAATTAATGAGACGCTATTTATCTGCAAAAGAGAAGTAATTAGAGAAGGTAAATAAATTAGTGATCAATTTTAATAATGCCAAGGCTTTCTCGAAGGAAACAAAATCTTTCCTCAAGTAAGGGCTTGGTAAAAATATCTGCTAATTGATTTTCAGAATCAACAAATTCGAGTACGAAATCACCATTTTCAACATGATCACGAATAAAATGATGTTTAATACCAATATGTTTAGCCCTTGAATGATGAACAGTATATTTAGATAAACTTATAGCGCTTGTGTTATCACAAAAGATAAGTACTCCCTCAAATGTTAGATTGTAGTCCAGAAGTTGATGCATCATCCAAAGTAATTGAGTTCCACAACTACCGACTGCTAAGTATTCAGACTCAGTAGTTGAGAGAGCGACAAATTTTTGTTTTTTACTATGCCAAGAGATGAGAGAATTTCCCAAAAGTTGACATGTGCCACTTGTACTTTTTCTGTCGTTTTTGTCACCTGCAAAATCTGCATCTGAAAAGCCAATTAAGTCAAAGTTTTTAGCAGAAGGATACCATAAACCAAAGTCAAAGGTGCCAATAAGATAGCGAATAATTCGTTTCACGGCTGTGAGATGAGATTCCTTTGGTGCAGATTGAAAACGGGCACACTTGCAGACACCGAACATTATATCCGATCGGCTGGCAGTAAGATATAGCAGCGACCCGATCATTCCATGATATAATTTTTCGTCAGTAGCTTTTCCTGTTGAATCAGATTCCAAACATGTAGTCGGACTCATTGGATTTCCAAAAACTTTGCCCTTATCCATTCCAAATTTTTTTATCAACTCTTTTGCATATTTTCCTTGACTTATGAATATTCCATTGTCTGATTGCTTGATTTGGAGTCCAAGAAAGAATGAAAGTTCGCCCATGAGACTCATTTCAAATTCACTTTTCATGAGATTAGCAAAATTTGCACAGAGAGATAGATTAGAACATTCGAAAATGATATCGTCATTATAAATTTGAAAAATAAGAATGCAAGAGTCAGATTTCTTTGTAAAAAGAATAATATCAATTTTACCTCTTTGAAACTCATTTTTAATGAGAAAAGAGCTTAGTCTTTCATACCACGCTTTGGGAGCCTGCTTGAGGTCATAAAGAGCTTTTGATAGTTTAAATACATAATCAGGACAAGACGAATTTTCAAAACCGGGAGGCTGTTTGACGAAAACTTCTTCTTTAATGAATCCATTTAAAAAAGCGCTTTTAACATCCATTTGAAAAAGTTTAAAACGATTGAAGGATGCAAAAGCGAGAAAGATTCGAATGGATTCTAACCTTGCCACAGGGGCAAAGGTTTCATCATAGTCGACTCCTTCTTGCTGTGAGTAACCTTGAGCGACTAACCTTGCTTTATTTCTGATAACCTTACCATGTTAATCTAGTTTATTTCGAAAAACCCATTTTGTTATTATCACAGAGCAATTTTTTGGTCTTTCGGTGAGATTCCACACCTGATTCTTTTCAAATTGATCAAGCTCTTCTTTCATTGCAAGCATCCACGATTCATCTTTTAAGGCTTCGTTTATTCGTTTTGGTGGCCATCTGAGATATGAGAGCCAAAGAAGCTTGTTTTCTGAGCGATGATCTTGTCTGGATTTTATCATCTGGTTTTTCGAGAATAAATTTTTCAGGGTAGCTGATATTGTGTCTCCATTCTCTTGGGATGTTGAATTTTTCAGTTGGAGTAGTTGACTCGAGTGCGTCATTAGCTGGCTCTTCATGTGCCTCTTCATTTAGTGGTTTTTGAGCCTCTTCTGCTGATGATATAACTTTTATTTCATCTTCAATAGTTTCACATTTCTGCATTCTTGGATTAGTATCATCAAATACACATGAACAGATTCTTCAACACTTAAAGTTCTTTTATTAAATACTCGAAAGGCTCTGCTTATAGGTGCATAGCCTAAGAAAATACCTTAGTCGCTTCTTGGATCAAACTTTCCAAGATTGTTCTTACCGTTATTGTAGATAAAACATTTACATCCGAAGGGATGAAAGTAACTGATATTAGGTTTCTTTTCTCTCAAGAGTTCATACGAAGTCTTTTTCAGAATAGGTCTGATGAGACACCTATTAAGAATATGACATGCTGTGCTTACTGCTTCTGCCCAAAAATGGTCAGGAAGATTTTGATCAAGCAGCATTGTCCTTGCTGTATCTTATAGTGATCGGTTTTTTCTTTCCACCACTCCGTTTTGCTGAGGAGATCTGGGTGAAGAGAAATTTTGAGTGAATCCATTTTCAGCACAAAATTCTTCAAAGGCTTTATTTTCGAATTCACCACCATGATCGCTGTGATTTATTGTGATGTAGTACCCTGCTTCTCTTTGAATTTTTCTACAAAATACTTCAAAGTTAGTAAAAGCTTCATTTTTATGAGCTAAAAAGATTACCCAGGTAAATCTCGAATAGTCATCAACAATTACAAAAGTGTATCGTTTACCTCCGATGCTGGCAGTTCTAGTTGGACCAAATAGGTCCATATGGAGAAGCTGGAGGGGTTTTGAAGTACTTACAATGTCTTTTGTTTTAAAAGATGAACGAGTTTGTTTACCCAATTGAAATGCATCACAGAGGTGATCTTTTTCAAATTTCAGTTTTGGCAGACCTTTTACCAAATCAAGTTTTGATAATTTCTCAAGTGCATGCATGTTTGCATGTCCAAGTTTTCTATGCCATAGCCATGGATTATTTGTTACTGCAGTAAGACATGTGAGTGATGGAAAATTAATATTATTTAAAATATAAATATTATTTACTCGATCTCCGAACAATGAGAGCTTCTTCTCATGATGTTTGATAATGCAGCTAGCTGTATTGAATGTGACTTGAAATCCAGCATCACAGAGTTGGCTAATGCTGAGAAGATTATGTTTGAGTCCTTCAACTAAGTATACTTCTACCAGATCGCATGATGAATTGAGTGTGATAGTTCCGACTCCAGTAACTTCTCATTTAGCATTGCAATCGAATCTCACACATCCTCCATTTATTTCTTTTATAGTTTTGAAATTTTCTTTCTTTCCACACATGTGTCTGGAGCATCCACTGTCTAGTACCCACATTCCTTTTCTGTAGGTTTTCTTAGACTGCTCTTGCAATATAATAAGATTAATTTCTATTAGGTACCCAAATATTTTTAGGTCCTTGATGGTTAGTAACTTTTAGTTTCCACATCCAATTTACGAAAGAATATTTTCTACAATTAAATGATTTATGGCCAGCATTTTCACAAGTATAACAGATGATATTGGTAGATAAATGAGGAGAATAAGAATTTGAAGTAAATCTATTTGATCTGTTAGTTTTATATCTAAGTGATTTCCTTCTGTAATGAGTATTCTCATTTGATCGAACAGAACTGTGGCTTGGAGATTTTCTGAGGCTGTTGAGTTGCATTTTTACTTTATCCTATGTGAGTAAGTCGACTTCGATCTGACTAGCTTCAAGAAGCATTTGCCAGTTTTTCTTTTCTTGTGCGAGTTTGTTATATTCGTCAATAACTTTCTGTAATTCATCAGTTACTATGTCGAGAGAATTTTGTAAATTATCGCATTCAGAACAGTTATTAGATCTTACCGCGCTTGATTCTCCTAGTGCCATGAAACACAAGTTTGCCATTTCGTCATAGTCATCATCTGTTGTTTCTTCCTGTTCCCATTCTCCGAGACTTTTTGGATCTTCATTTCTTTTATTTGATCTTCTTCTCCGCTTTGGACAATTTTGTTTGATGTGACCTGGTTCCCCGTAGTAGTAGCATCGATCGTCATTTCTTTGAATTTTTTATTTCTGAAATCTTATTGAGGTCTTTGTCTTCTTTGCCTGAGCATTTGTCTTACTCCACGATTTATAAGAGTCATGCCTTCATCTTGATTTTCACCACTTTCTTCCTTAATTTCAGGTGTCTCAGTAGTAAATGCCACTACCTTCTTTGTTTTACCTTTATTGTACCTGTTAATATGATTCTGTTCATAAGCCATTAAATTACCTCGAAGTTCATCGTATGTCATGGTATGTAGATCTCCATCTTCAAGAATAGCCGCTTCGTTTCCCAGGCCTTGGGAAGACTTCTGACAAGTTTCCTAATTGTAGTGCATTTGAATACACCATTCCAAGAGATTTAAGTTCACAGACGATTTTGCTGAATCTTGAGAACATGGATTCAACATTTTCATCTTCGGTCATTTTGAATAACTCATATTCATTAACAAGAGAACTTATCCGAGATTTTTTACTTTGGTGGTTCCTTCGTAGGTAACTTCTAGTTTGTCCCACATTTCATTCACAGTTTCACAGGTTGAAATTTTATCGTATTCTGCTCCACTGATTGCATAATACAATAAACTTATAGCTCTAGCATTAGTTTGGATTACCTCTTGTTGTTCCTTGGTGATATCAAATGATTAAGGATCAAATGTCTTTTCAGTGCCATCCTTTTCAGTTAGTCCTGGAATAGGTTTTGGACCCTTTTTTATCACTATCCACGCTTGATGATCATTTGATGAAACAAAAATTCTGAATCTATCTTTCCAGTGAGAGTAGTGTTGTCCATTGAAGTATGGTGGTCGATGTGAAGAATGTCCATCTTGAAGTAACGCACCGAGAATTTAATAATGTGCCATCTCGATCTTTGCTCACGTGTGGTTAAATACTGATTTGTGAGACCTGCTCTGATACCAATTAATATTCTAGAAAGGGGGGGGGGGGACTTTTTAATTTAAGCTTTAGTCGACTCCCTGTATCAGTTAGTCGACTCACCTGCAGATAAGTCAGTTAATATAAAAGGGTAATTTACGGAAAATAAAGAACACAGAGAATTTATAATGGTTCGGATCACCAATGAGGTGCCTAGTCCAGTCCCCTTGGGTTTCAAGGGTTTTCTTTAGAGCTTCTGAATTTGGATCTTGAGTAGTACATTCTTTCAGTAACTGATCCTATCTGATATGTAAATCAGATGCTATCGTTGACGTTTCCTCTATTTGTAAGCCTATACTTAGAATCTCTCTCTCTTTTCTTTTCAATTGTTTTCACTCTTATGATTACAAAGCTTTATGAAAGATAAAAGAAGATTTTACTGATAAACTTGATAGAAGTCTCGTATCTTCATCAGGGATGGAGAGAGGCATTATATAGTTTCTGGAGAGGATGCTCTATTGAAAACCCAAGGGATTTTGTAAATCATGAATCTTTGGATGATTCCCTGATTTAGTTAAATTAATTTGCTGAATCATGTCCATATTAGATATGTGCATGATTAAATCAATTTCTTCCTTTGTAGTATGATCTCCGGTGATCTTGCTGAGTTGGTTGATCTTGTTCATAAATTGTGATTTCTTTCATTTGCCGAATGGTTTCCTGATTTATTCTTTTCCGTAATTTGTGGCGTGATCTTCCTGTGTATATTCATTCCTTCTTTAGTCTTTATTCTGCTTGGTGTAAGATTATTTTTCCTTTTCCGGATGCTTGATGAATCCAACGAGTTGTGCCTTTGATTTTCTTGTATTACGCTTTGTTGATTCCTGCAATTTTGTCATTGATCAGAATATAGCAAGTTATCATTTATGTTTTAAGTTGGTGCACTTTAATTCCTTCTTGGAATTTTCTTATCATTACTGATAGCACTTAGGGTGATTTTTATTGGTTAGCAATTTGAGGGGAGCAGTAGGTTCCTTTGTAATGTCTACTTAGAGAAGAAAATTAAGGGGAAAAAAATTTGACGAAGGAATAATCCTGAAACAATGAACTAATATATATTCTGACAGGTTATATTATTATTAGTGTATTATTATAATGGATTTTAGGAAGGAGAGTTGAGAAATAGAATATTAACTGTGTAGCTATTTATAATTGTAGTTGGACTTGGGAAGGAAAACTTAGTGGCCAATCATTACGTAATGATGGCCGGTGACTTGGTTTTAATCTTTAGGCAGTATTTCGTATTTAAGTTTACTGGTTATGACTCTAATTTTTGAGTTTCACAATTTTATTTTAGTGATTAAATTAGAATTCAAGTTTTGATATATCGGTAAAGGTAATTAAATAATAGTGTATTTTGATATATAAAGTTCATTAAAATTATGTTAGTTGGAGATATTGAGACTAAATCCAGGCTTGAAACTTAGGAATGTGATTATAGATTTGGTCGAGTTTTATGGCTTTATGCTAGAAATATAGTAAAATGGGTGTTGTTAGTTTCAAAATCTCATCGTGGATATGTACTTGAATAGATTGCATTGATTTGGAAGCTCAACGAAAAGGGAAGACTCAAGTCTCAAGTGAATTGTGAATTAACTGAGGCAAGTGAATTTTTAAACCATTGTTAAGTGTATGAAATGCGAGTATTTCTTTGTGGTATGTGTTTGGGAGTAATGAGACTCAGTGAAGGGTTGATTGCCCACCTTGATTAATTCTAATGATGAAAAAGGATAATAAAAGGAAATGTGATTAATTATTTGTGAGTGATGGGTTGAGAATGGTACAAGTACCGGTGTTATAAAGGCAAAATTTATTACTATAGAATGTGGATTGTATTCTAAGAATGCCAAAGCGTATGAGCATTAGCTGATATATTATTTACTTGATTTATTATGTATGATTATGTTCTTTGTTGAACCTATATAATTGTGATAATTGAGGTGATTATATGTCATAGTGACATTTGATTTATTGAGATGTTGCATCATCCCTTTATTTGATATCATATTGTGCACATGCATTGACATGAGATTGGGTATGCGTAAATGTCTAACACGTGCAGATCGTCCGTGTTGAGATCGGGTTATAATTATTTGGACACGTGGAGATCGTTCGTGCGATAGTGAAGTTATGATTATAATTTGGGTACGTGGAGATCGTCCGTGCGGAATTTATTTGCTTAATCATAGAGCGTTGAGATCGTCCGCACAGACACGTGGAGATCGTTTGTGTCGGTATATGAACATCGTGAGTCTCCCATGGGTCATGAACTCTCGATGTATTTCCGAGGGGTATCATGTATATACGGTTGAGAGAGTACTTGGTATTTTGAGGCATATCATTTCATGGTGACATATTGCATTGAATCCCATGACATCCTTCATTCATTATGAATATGTATTTTATTGGTGGTTGGAAAGTAATTGATATTTGGTCACCTCTATTTGATGAACTTGATCTTGTGTGTTGCTAATATGGTGAGGGTCTTTTTGTGAAGGTTGTAATTGATGAATATTGAGCTTGTTGTTGAGAATATGTGGTTGTTGAGATATGTGCTTGTAAATGGAGAACTGTTAAGTTGGTTGATTTTATGCAGGTTGTAGTTGTGGAAGTTCGATTGGGGTGTAAAGAGTACCCGTATTTTATCCTCTTAGCTTGTGTTTGGAGGTTTACTTGTTGAGTACCGTATGGTTTGGTACTCACCCTTGCTTACAATTTGTTTTTGTATGTTATGAGCGTGGATTTTGTGGTACTTGTCATTCTCTTATTATCCGAGGCTTCATGGAGATTTATGAGGTAGCTGCTTGTCATCTCAACAGACCTCATTTCTCCTTATTTATGATTTTGTTCTATTGTAGAAACAAGGTCATTGGAGACTTGTATTTTTCTTTCAATTTTGTTATAACACATTAGAGATTTGTACACGTGTCAACCAGATTTTGGGGTATTTTTGAGTTTATTATAAAATTTCCGCATTTTATTGAAATGGTTGAGTTTTAGGCTGACTTGTCTTGGTGGGACAAGACGAGTGTCATCACGTCTATTTTTGGGTCGTGACATACTGTTTCAAAGGGTAAGAAGAATTATTTAGAAATATCAAGTACCAAACATTGCTCTTCAAAATAAAAGACTTTTTGATAAAAGAATGATTATTCCTCCTAGTAACCTACCAAGGGATATATATGGAGAGAGCCAATTCATTTTGGTTGAGAAACTTATAGGAAAGATGATTAGTGTTTCAAAGGGTAAGAAGACTTATTTGGAGAAAGAATCAATCTATTAGGGAAAATGCATAAGTACCCCCTCAATCTATGCCCAAAATTCTAGAGACACACTTATACTATACTAAGGTCCTATTACCCCCTGAACTTATTTTATAAATAATTTTCAACCCCTTTTCGGTCTACGTGGCATTAACTTGAAAAAAAATGTCAACACATGCTGGGCCCACAAGATAGTGTCATGTAGGCCGAAAAGGGGTAGAAAATTATTTATAAAATAAGTTCAGGGGATAATAGGACCTTAGTATAGTATAAGTGTGTCTCTGAGATTTCGGGTATAGATTGAGAAGGTACTTGTACATTTTGCCATCTATTTAAATTAGAGAGAGAATAAACAAAATATTATTTTGTGATTTGAGAGGAGAGGAAATTAGATATTACTTCTTTCAACTTCATTTTTCTTCTAATTTCTTTGTTCTTTAATGTTGTCTTGATTTTTTTGCATCTTTAATTAGAATTTCCCCCTCTTATTTATCTTTATTAAACTTTATCGATTTTTTCTAAAAAATAATTTAAAAGATGATCATATTTAGCTTCTTTCCTCATCAATGCTATTAATTTCATATTTAGTTGTTTTTTCTTCTCTATTTTTTTCAAGCAATATCAGACTGATCTTTCATGCCTCCATTCTAATTAGGTCATTTTTCAGTTTTGATATGATCTCTTGCATTGCATTCGATTTGGACATTGAACCTGAAATCTCTCCAAAATCATGAGTTAGACCCAAGGAAACGATGAGTGTTCAACACTATTTTTGACATGCAACGGTATATCTCTTGTGAATCTCTTAGATGGAGATTAGGTATCTATTGTTTGAACGAAAAATCTCTATGAATTATGAACTTATGTGAAAAATAACTTGAAAAAAGTAAAAAAAAAAAATATTTAAAGAAATAGAATGAGATAAGTTTTGGCGGTACCTGAAATTTTTGAAGGGATTTTGAAATTGCTATGAGGACATGCTGGAGAAGTTTTGAAATTTGAAATTGAATTTGGGGAGAAGATTTGGGAGAAATTAAAGAAAATAGGCGAAGAGATTGTATAAAAGGAAGGGAAAAGGAAAAACGTCAGTTTTTTTTTTTTAATAATTTATACAAATCAGTGGAACCCATAAATAGCATACCGATCGAGATTTTGCTCATTAAAGGAAATAAATGAAACGGTAGTTACTGCATTTAATTTATATTATTAGCTTTTTATTCTGTACAAGTTTCTCTATTTTTATGATGTTTATTGTAGTCAATAATTTAATCTTTCTTGAGACATAGTATTCATATATAATTTGTCAAACTTCAATTACTTCTTTACTGTTTTATAAAGGGATAATGCACAAGTACCCCCTCAACCTATGCCCGAAATCTCATAGACACACTTATACTATACTAAGGTCCTATTAACCCCCTAAACTTATTTTATAAATAATTTTCTACCCCTTTTCATCCTACGTGGCACTATTTTGTGGGTCAAGCGTATTTTGACATTTTTTTTTCAAACTAGTGCCACAAAAGCCAAAAAGGGATAAAAAATTCTTTATAAAATAAGTTCAGGGGGTAATAGGACTTTAGTATAGTATAAGTGTGTCTCTGAGATTTCAGACATAGGTTGAGGGTATACTTATGCATTTTCCCTTTTATAAAAAGTCTTTATTTTCTTCAAATAATACTCAATTTAAAAAGGTGATTGTTTTTTCTACAAAGATATAGAGTCACTCCTGACTAATATCACCTACATTAAGTATCACAATCCATATATAGATATCAGTTTGGACAATCATTCCGTAAACTAAAACAGATAATAAAAATAAAATTTGTTGAGCACCAATTTTTATATCAATTTTCATAGTTATTATACACATTACATAAACTAAAACATACTTGTATAAAACCTGATATAAAAAAGACCCAAGTAAATCAATTGTATATCCATTACGTACATAGAGTTTATATACATTCAAAAGGGTTATCATACCATATTGTATATACATTTCATGTAATACGTAATAAAATAAATATGTACGATAAAATAGTGATAAGCTTCTACCACTAATTAATGAAAAATAGTAAATTGATCCAAACCAATTGAATTTTTCATCAAAAATATCCTTCATCACATGATCTATTAGCTTAATCATTTCTTAAAACTATTATTTCGAAAAAATATTTTAAGAAATGATATTGTCAGTAAGTGGGAAGTTCTAGCAATTGAAATTAATTATGTCCATGATTAACACTTAATAGAATAGTATCAATAGCTAATTCAGAACAGACCCAATAACGAGGAGATTAAATAACATAGATTTTCTTCTTAAAAATAAAAATTCTATCAAGTTTTACCATTCTTAAACCAAAACAATGCATTTTGAGAAATAAAATTAAAGTTCATTATCACATGAATCATAGTAAATTAAGGAACAAATTATGTGGCAACTAAATACAAATCTTTTCGTTTCCCTCCACTTAATCCATGTGTTTCTGTCATATCCAAATCTTTTGGACTCATTCCATATGGTAGTTCCCATTCAAAATGATAGAGTAATTGAGCTGGAGAAAGTTCGACATTAGTTAAACCAAATAGCACTCCTGGACACATTCTTCTACCGACGCCAAATGGAATAATTTCAAAATGATCTCCCATAAAGGCAATTGAAGAGTTTTCAAATCTCTCTGATATAAAACTTTCAGGGTCATGCAAACTTTCACTTCTAAAAAAACAGTGAATACGGACCGAAAAATTCATTATTTAATTTTTCGAATTTCGGAGGTCACTTTTATATATTTATTTATTTTTTATTTGTATTATTTACGTCTTCCCAAGATCGAAATATTTAATTCTCAAATTTTGGAATACCGACCTCCGGATGTCGGTATGTTTTAAACTTTTTTATTAATTTTTAAATTCTGACATCTAGAAGTCGGTATTTTTATTTTTTATTTTTGAGATTCTGACATCAAGAGGTCGGTATTCTTATTTTATTTTATTTTATTTTTGAGATTCCGACCTCCAGAGGTCGATATTAGTATTTCTTATTTTTGAGATTTCGACATCCGGAAGTCGGTATTTATATTTCTTATTTTTTAGATTCTGACCTCCGGAGGTTGGTATGTTTATTTCTTATTTTTTAGATTTCGATCTCCGGAAGTCGATATTTTTATTTCTTATTTTTTTGATTCCGACCTCCGGAGGTCGGTATTTTTATTTCTTATTTTTGTGATATCGACCTCTGGAGGTCGGTATTTCTGCTACAAAACTGGCAGCATTGAGCTGCAATTTTAGTATCCCGCCTGCATATTAATATCAGAACAACCCAAAGAATTTCAAATAAGCTATTTCAAAATAAACTTCATCCAACCCAAAGAATTCCAAATGAGCTATTTTAAAATAAACTTCATCCAATCAAAATAACACAATATTTTCAACATATACATTAAACTATTTCAAAATAAACTTCATTCAACTTCAAAATAAACTAAAATACGATCAAACAATTCCAAAAATATAGAAGTCTAAAATGTTAAATCGATACAACTACTCCTCATCACCCTCATTCTCCTTATCAGACTTATCATTCTCATCACCCTCACTCTCCTGAGCAGATCCATACTGTTGGCCGGACATCGAGAAAGAATATTTCTTGATTCAGAAAGAAAAGTTTGTTGGGCCTGAAGCGCTGCAAGCCTCTTATTCTCTGCTTCCTTTGTTGCCGCAATCTCCTCTTCTCTCTTCCTCTCTCTTTCTTATCTCTTTTTCTCTCTGTCGGCTACAACAGCAAGCTCGGCGTTGAGAAAAACTATTTTACTCTCCATTGCAGATATTATTTGTTTATCCCTCGTCATCGAAGCTAGAGGATGATGAACCACAATACCAAGTCTGCTTCTTTTGATATGTCTTTTCAGGATAGCCGTAGACTGAACCTCTAATCGGTTCACCTGCACTTTGTTTTCGAAGATTTTCACTTTCTTCTTGTGTAATTGATATGTCCTGGCTCTTAAGAGGTAGAGTACTACGATATTCCTGAGATATTCGTATAAAACTATCTTGTTTTTTAAACAAATAACTCTACGAATAAGAATGTAATATATACAAAAAAAATTATCTTGAATAGAGTTCTTACATATGCCTCTTGAGCACGTGGCTCAATATAACTTTCTTCTTCTTCGGGGTTCGTACTCTTCTTGATATGAGTAACCTTGAACATCTCTTCTACAGCTACCAGCCTACCCAACTCTTTTTCGTACAAATAACATAAATAGAATTTAATCTCCAAATTAAAACTACTTATCAAAAAATAAAAATATATATTTTACAAAATTAAGAAAGTATATAATTCTTTCCTTCCTAGTAACTAGGCTAATAGCTCCACCAGTGTGCAAAAAGCCTCCATTTTCTGATGCGCGAGCCATGTTTTCAATCTTACTCCTCTTTTTAAATTTTTCATTAGTACCCCAATGTTCGAGTAACAGATCTCATCGAGCTGGTACCATAAAGTTAGGAATTTTATTTTTATCCGCCATTCACTAAATGTGCTAGAAAGCAACTTTGAAGCTTTAACATTGAAGTTTGCTTAAACTTCTTCCTCGTGTTCGGGAGCCCATACATAATATTTTTGTAATGAAAAATAACTAAATATTTATTGTTCAAATGAATAACGAATTTAAATGTATATGATGTGAATTTAATTGATACACATTCTTACCTTGAATTCATTGAACATCTGCCCCCTGTTGTTAATTGGAATCGAACCCCAAGTCGGGTACACATCATTATAGTGAGTACCGATGCACTTTAAAATAAAGGGAAAAGGGTCAAAAATGCCCTTAAACTATTCGAAAAGGTTCAAATATACCCTTCATCCACCTATTTGGCTAAAAATACCCCTCCCTCTATCTATTTGGTCCACTCTTATCCGTAAAACAAACAGACTTCTATCAAATTAATTTTATTATTACTATTTATGATGTGGCAGATTTCCATTTGCCGAAATTAAACCCCACCTTCCCTCCTTAATTTATCCCACCCTATGACCCAATTACCCATTTAATTAAACAGTCATCCCTTCCATTGGAGCAGCATCTCCTTCTTCATGAGAAGGAGCCGCATCTCGTTCTTCCTCGGCAACGGTGGCGAGTGGTTCACCAAAATTTTCTCAAAAAAATTACATGATATATGTAAAAAACGAAAAAAAGTTCACTCGAAAATTATGGTTTTGGGAACAAAATTTCAATATTAAATTATCATAAATAATAAAGAAAAATTTTAACTTTCGTTTATATTTTAGTGAAAGTTTCTGTAATTAGTCTAGGTACAAAACTGATTTTAATAAAAATTCAAGTTTCATTAATATCAGTATTTGGCTAGACAGAAAAAATTAAAATCAAACAATGTTAGATTAAAACAGTATAAATAAGCTTTTCTAATATTTATAAATTGAGTTATATAAAATAATGTTATTAGTAAAGGGTCGGGTGTTTTAATGCGATGGGTAATTGGGTCTTGGGGTGGGTTAAATAAAGGGCTGAAGGTGGGTTTTAACTTTAGCAAATAGAAATCGGCCACATAATAAAAAATAATAATAATAATAATTTAAGAAAAAAAAAGTTAGTTTTAAGGGTAAAGGTGGACCAAAAAGATAGAGGGAGGGGTATTTTTAGCCAAATAGGTGGATGAAGGGTATATTTGAACCTTTTCGAATAGCTCAAGAGTATGTTTGACCCTTTTCCTAAAATAATCTTTGTCATACTCACATCCAGACGTAAGCTGAAATATGAGTTCATTGACAAAGAATGCTAAACAAAAAATAATCAATCAATTAATTAAAATATAAATAGACAAATGAAAGACGAAACATAATTAAATCATACTTGTATCCTAACAGCTCGATGACAAATCTCCAAAAATTGTCTCTATCGCCTGGCTGAGGACCACGTGTATCTGAGTGCGGGATGGTGGGATTATTAGGCTCCGAGCCATTGGATTCAAGATGAAGATTGGCAAGTCCAACTGATCCACTATTAGTATTTAAATTATTGCATTGAATAGCACTAGCTGATGGTATGGTAGACTTACGATCAAGATGTGAATAGCACTGCAATGTTTGGTAACCTAATCTAGGTACCACAATACGTGTAGATATAGTATAACTATATTGTGGAGCCACATGAGTAGAGGCATTATGTGCTTGGTGTGCCGAGCGAATAACTAAAACTGAGGCTCGTCTTGAAATATTAACTCTAGAGGGCTCATCAAATATCACGACCCCAGTGGACTTTCTCATAGCATTGGCCTTAACTTTATTTTTTGAATTAGCTAACATTTTTTATTTACCCTTGTCTTTATCTACCATCTATATCAATTAAATATAAAGATTAAAAAAGAATAGTACAAAATAATGTCACAATGTCGAACAAATATATCAAACAAAATTATCATAACATAAGGTTTAATCTAAATAGTCTTTCACAATGTCGAACAAACATTAAAACTAAAAATATAAATATACTCAAATATGAATATCTAAAAATCCACCAACTAAACATAAAAATTGTTATTCATCCTCTTCGGATGTTTCTTCATCATCTATCCATTCACTTGCATCATCTTCGGAAGTTTCATCCTCATCTGTCCATTCAGCCTCTTCAAAAGTTTCCTCATCCTCCTCCTTTGTTGGCATATCTAACTCTTCTCTATTAACTTCTTCTAAAATGTGATCAGGATGCACCAAATTCATTTCTAACTCAGCATCCACTACTTGATGAACAATTGATATTTCATTTTGATATGCAACATCCAATTCATTCTCAACTTCCACTTGCCCCATCGATTTTGTTTTGATTACAACCCACCAATCAGACTTATCCCTACGCAACGGATAAGGAGCATAGTACACTTGCTTAGCATTATGTGTAATAATAAAAGGATCATAAGACTCATACTTCCTAGTTTGCTTGACTTCAATGATATTATGTTGCTTAAGATCCCTCGTACCTCTTGAAGTTGGATCAAACCACTTGCATAGGAAAAGTACTATCTTTTTTATTGGCCAACCCGAATACTCTAACACTAGAATCTCTTGTAGGACGCCAAATAATCAACATTCTCGTTTTGATTTCCATCAACACCTTTAACCCAAACACCACTATTATTAATTTTCTTATTCTTTGAGTGTTTCTCGGTGGCAAATTTAAAACCATTTACGTTATATTGGACATTGTGTGAACTGTAATCGGTTCCCAAGAAATATCCTTGAAAAATTGATCAAATGTAGCGGCATTTTCTGAATTGTAGACCAAATGGAATAAACTCAAAATGATTTTCCATAAAGTCAATTGAAGAGTTCTCAAATCTCTTTGGTATAAACTTTCAAGATCATGACAACTTTCAGGATCTCTCGCAAGTGACCATGCATTGATTAAAACCTTAGTTTCAAGAGGTATCCATCCATATTTGTTTGCTCTCTACATCCTCCAGGTCCTAGAAGAGGAGTTGGATTTTTCATCATTTCTAATAATACTCAAACTGTAATTGTAGATGAAGTTTCGCTTCCAGCAACAAAAATATCCTACATCGGTCAACGTTAAGTAAATAAATAAAGTGAGTAAAATGAAATTCGTACACAAGTTAAAATATGAAATTTGGATACTAAATATTAAGGAAAAATCGTTGAAGGAGTCTCGATAACTTAATGAAATTATTTTTATCTATATCCATACTATTAATAATAAAAAATTAAAAAAATCAATCTACTCTTATTGAATAAATAATTGAAATAACTTAGTAAATCAGATTATTTTTGTGCTAAGCATGGAAAAAAAAACTAAAGCAATCCTTAAAATAAAGGAAAAATTACGCAAATAAGCAAACATAACTAGTTAATTAGCAAACATAGTTATAGTTTGAATTAATTACCACTCACAAACTCTTTTTAGCTCTATTTAGGGTGCCTCTCTCCTCTCTTCCTCTCTCTCACCTCTATCCCTTCTTATACATACAGATTATACAAATACAAATTTTAATATATATATATATATATATATATATATATATATATATATATATATATATATATATATATAGAGAGAGAGAGAGAGAGAGAGAGAATATATATATATATATAGAGAGAGAGAGAGAGAGAAAATGATCAAAATCCCCCTCAACCTATACTCGAAATCCCAACTACACACTCCAACTTTACGGGTGTCCCATTACCCACCTAAACTATATGTTTATCTATTTTCTACCCACCTAAGTGTTGACCTGTCATGGGAGATGTTGTCAACGCCTCTAGGCGCGTTTGAAGCAAAATTTGACGAAATATTTCCCCCTTCTCCAACAGTCATCTTCCCCACTTTTAAATACCCATTACTTCTTCTTCCCCCACCATTAATCCTTGTTCATTTAGTAAAAAAAATCATGAATTCCTCTCAAAATCAAGTAGGGTTTAGTTGTTAATGTTCATTTGTACTTCAAATCTTGAATTTAGGGTATGTAATCTGATCTAGTTTCTTATTTAGGTTTCTAATTAGAAGTTTAAATTTTCTCGAAATTCATCAAAAATGGCAAATGAAAACTTGAAACGCTTTGAATGGATGAATCAAACCCAATGCTCAACGTTGTAGTGAGATACAAACACGGAATTTTGCTGAATCGTTTGATGATAACCAAAAGTGGAGTAGGAGATGAAAAGAGGGTTTTTGAACTTTTCTTGCTTCCTTTGTTCTTCTTTCAGTTTAGGGAGAAATGGGGGGGGGGGGGGGGGAGCAAGAAAAAGGAGAAAAAAAAGAAATGGGAGTTTCTAGGTTGTGGGTCTCAGCGCGTGGAATCACGCAGCTTGACTTATTTGGTTTATGTGTTGAGGTCCGCACTTAGGTGGGTAGAAAATAGATAAAAATATAGTTTAGGTGGGTAATGGGACACCCGTAAAGTTGGAGTGTGTAGTTGGGATTTCGGGTATAGATTGGGGGGGCTTTAGATCATTTTCTCTCTCTATATATATATATATATATGACAGATATACAAATATAATTAGTATCTTTCCATTCTTAGCCCTCTCTTTGCCTCTCTTCTCTCTCCTCCCTCTAATATGTTGCTACAAATCGTAATTAGCAAACTAAAACTATGAAGCCTAACTAAGTTCTTTTTAGTGGCGAACTGCGAAATTTCCACAAAAATAAAGGGGAGGGAAGAAGATTATGAGATGAGACCCAAACTTACAGGAATCACAGCTTTAATGTGGTCATTTGTGATTGGACATTCAAGTTCAGCGTCTTCCATAATCTTAAGTAAAACATCAACCAGATCTTCACCTCCAAATTGATCACCAATTCCCTTATTTCTATTTGCTTTATTTTCAAGATGCTCCTTTAAGATGTCTTCCAAAATTTCATCAATCTTTTTATGAACATTCATCAATCTAGATTCCACACCACTCAGTTTGTGAAGTAATTTCCATGAAGGAAACAAATCAGACACATAAAATTCTGACGCTAATATGAATATATCCTTCAACAATTTTATAAACTCATCTCGATCTTTGAACATGTTCCCAAAGGCTGCATTACAAGTGACAAAATTGGTAAGCCAAAAGATTTTTTCGGTAATGTTAACCGGAGATCCCTTTGTGGAACGAATCGATGAAATGAGACTTGAAATCCCATCTTTACGAATCGTACTAAAGGACTTGACCATCTTTAAAAAGTTGTACCTTACAAATTTTACGCATTTGTTTGCAGTAATTATCATATGGACTAAATACAATATCTTTATCGGAAAAGGGCCTAAAATACCCTTAAAGTATTAAAAATGGTACAAAATTATCCTCCATCCACCTATTGGCTCCAAAATGCCCTTTTCATCCACCTATTGGCTCCAAAATACCCTTGTCATCCACCTTTGGGTTCAAAATTGACCACTTTTTTAATTATTTTAAAATTAAACTCTTTAAATATTTTTTAAAATACTTGGCGTTCAACTATTGGTTATAATTTAATTTATTAATATAATTTATAAATCAACCCACTACCCACTCATTACTAACTAAACCCCACCCAATTAATAATCCAATTATAATATCAAAATTGTCATAAACACTACTAAAACACGATGAAATTATAGATTCCTGAAAATGACATTCAAAATTATTTGAGTCCGAATCGAAGCCCCAATGAAATATAGGTTGAGCCGCTTATTTAGGAGGACACTTTCAATATGATTCTCTTTCAAGATTGAATTAAAAATTTATGATTAAAGGTAAAGAAGTAATACATTTCGAATTAATTCATGCACTTTTTTAAAATATAATTTTATAAATATTTATGATTTGTTTTAAAACCTTTAATATATTATTTTGAAAAAAAGTTAACTATGAAGTAACATCACATAATTGAGACGTAAGTCAGACTTTTAAGTTTATCGATAATTTTTATTTAGACACTTAACATATGATAATTTACTTCTATAGATATTTTCGCCTCAAATTTTTAAAAACACTCAATTGGCAGTAGCTTTTTTCTTGTTGCATTAATAATGTGACGGGTGTATTAATTTGGAGGGGTTTAATTAGTAATGGGTGGGTAGTGGATTGATTTATAAATTATACTAATAAGTTAAATTATAACATATAGTTGCGTGCCACGTATTTAAAAAAATATTTAAATAGTTTAAATATAAAACCGTTAAATAAGTGGTCAATTTTGAACCAAAAGGTGGATGACAAGGGTATTTTGGACCCAATAGGTGGGTGAGAAGGGTATTTTGGAGCCAATAGGTGGATGGAGGGTAATTGTGTACCATTTCCAATACTTTAAGGGTATTTTAGGCCCTTTTCCGTATCTTTATTATTGTATGATGGTTGTCGACGTAGATTGTGGCCTATTAGAAAATGCGAGATCATGAGTTATACAAAAATAGTATAGATATACATAGCTCTCATGGATCATTCATACCTTTTATAATGTTATATAATCGTTTTTTGAATTGTGTTTTCGAGATGAATAGACTTGTCAATGCATTGCTATTTATGTATCTTGTTTAAATTGACAAGTATTGTATTTATACTAGAAACATTAAATAAGTAATTGTTGTCCATAAGATGTTAGATTTGATATTGATACATTATTGTGTGGTAGTTGCTATGTAATTGATACATTTAGGATAAATTCGAATTTCATATCATATCTAAAAATTTAGTGCATGATACATTACTATTTATGTATATCGTTTAAATTAAAAAGTATTGTATTGTTACGGGATACGTTTAACATGTAATTGTTGCCCATAAGTTGTTTGGTTTGAGAACGATACATGTAGTATATATTAGTACTTATGTATCATACCCGTATAATTTGACGTAGTTATGTATCATATACAAAAAAAAATATAAATATGTTAAACACTAATTTAGTTATAAAATAGTATTGCACGTACATAAAACCATTTGATACATAGTCTGTAAAGGATAATGAAATTTGTAATAGTTATGTGT
Source organism: Solanum sitiens (assembly GCA_016801875.1). NCBI lineage: Eukaryota > Viridiplantae > Streptophyta > Magnoliopsida > Solanales > Solanaceae > Solanum > Solanum sitiens. The sequence goes on along the minus strand of JABWTJ010001400.1, from coordinate 45,210 downwards.
CAAATACATAACTCTGAAGTTGAGATCTTTCTTCGATTTTGACTTCTCCAACTCCAAATTCTTCATGAAAATCTTCATTTTGTTTAAATCTATTTTCAATAGAATCTTGATATTTAAAAATAAAGATACAACATACATTTTCTTGAGTAAATGAAACTAATCGGATAAACTCAATACTAAAAGATAGAACAACATGCATATGTAGTTTATCTTCAATTGGGTTGAACAAACTTTGTCACCTAGTGTTTTGTTGCCCCTAAATACTTGAAATTTTTGAATTCTCTATATAGGTGTGTGACATGAAAATGAAAGAGATGGAAAAAAAAACAAATGACCAATAAATTGAGCATATTGTCGTGTTTTCTGTCAAAAAAAAAAGAATTGGAAAGAACTGGTGATATTATGAAAAGAACTGGAGAGAGAATATTTAAAATTCAAATAAAAAGTGATAAGTGTAACTGGTGATATAGTGAAGTGATTACAAGCAGGAAAAAGGGGAGAAAATCGTGGAGTTGAAAGATTTAAAGTTATGTATCCGGAGAGAAAAAAAATTGAGGGGGAAAAAGGATTTTTTTGTAATTTCATAAAATGATAGAAAATAGAAAAAATGACATAAATCCCACCTTTAAATTCTATTATTACCATTATTCCCTATAGTTTTACAAATTCCCAAAATCCCTCATTTTCACGCATCAAATTAATGTATCAGCGCATCAAATTATGTATCTCGCGCATCAAATTAATGTATCTCACGCATCATATTAGTGTATCATGTATAAAATGTACATTAGATTAGTGTATCATGTATAAAATGTAATGTATCTTACTTAACGATTAATGTATCTCGCGCATCAAATTGATGTATTATCACTTATATTATTGTATTAGTTTAAGGGATTTTTTTAATTATAAACTTATAAAGGACAACTTGTAATTTTACCTTAAAAATATATAATTTTTATCCTTTGCCCTAAAAAAATGTGTAATTAGGTAATTTTTCTTCTTAAAATCAGTAAAACAATGAACTGAATTGTGGCAACCCACCCAAAGAAACAATGAATTGGGCTTACGTTGGCTCATCCATTTTTTCAAAAATTTCATATTTGTATATATTTTGTAAGCAGACTTTTTATTTGAAAAAGGGTAGGATCATTCAATCTAGAATTAACATGTGGATAGATGATATGGAATCTTGAATCAAACAAATAAACACAGTGTATGAAATAGGTATACAAAGTAATATCACCTAAATTAAATAGGGAAACTTTCACATATAGCTACTTAAAGATAAATAATTGCTTTCCATAGCTATAATTTGATAATTATTACTTGTAGCTACATGTTAATGGAGGAGAGAGGCGAGTGAGACTGGGAGAGAGAGGAGAGAGGCGAGATAGGGGGAAACAATGGGAGAAAAGTGAATTGTATATGCATATTGGTTAGATAATTGTATATTATACATATGTATTTGTATATATGGCAAGAGAGATTGGAAGAGGAAGGAGAGAGGCGATAGAGACTGGGAGAGGGAGGAGAGAAGCGAGCGAGATCGAGAGAGGGAGGAGAGAGGCGAGTGAGAGAGGGCAGAGAGTGGGAGAGAGGTGAATTGTATATGTATATAATTGTATATTATACATATGCATTTGTATAAATGGCAAGCGAGATTGGGAGAGGGAGCAGAGAGGCGAGCGATATTGAGAGAGGAAGGAGAGAGGTGAGTGAGAGAGGATAGAGAGTGGGAGAGAGGTGAATTGTATATGTATATAGGTTAAAAAATTATATATTATACATATGTATTTGTATATTCTGACGAATTATACATATACAAACGTGACTAATTATATAAATTAGAAGTCAGCCCACGTAATTAATGTATAATGTTAGTCGTGAGTGATAATTATAGCAAACTATAGCTATGATGAATAATTAAATAGTGTAAGTTTGCTTTGTTGGGTAATTTTCCCAATTAAATATCACAATTCATAGATATCAATTTGTATAGCAATTTCACACACTAAAACAACTAATAATAAATTTGGTGAGCATCAATTTGCATACTAATTTTCACAGATATTATACGCTTTCATACACATGACATATATGAAACTATTGTAAATAAAGCTCAGAATGTAATATAATAATAGTAAGAAGAAAAGAAGTATAAGATGGAGGAGAGAACTTTTCTTCTTATTCAAGTGTGTGTTACAACGGTGAATGATATCTATATTTATAGGTAGAGAAATCAACCAAAAGGTCACCATGTTTAATGTCACATTAGTAGATACATTGTTATCCCAAAAAGGTTCATATCACCTTGGGAATACATATCCGTGATAAGAATAAGTTTATGATAAGCCTAATGGACAATCCACTTAATTCAATGGATTTATAACACTCCCACTTGGATGTCCATAGATAATGTGCCTCGTTAAAACCTTACAAGAAAAAAACCCCGTGGAAAAAAATTCTAGTGAAGGAAAAATAGTACACATATCTTTTGATACGCATTATTTGTTGCCTCATTAAAAACCTTGCCAGGAAAACCCAGTGGGACAAAACCTCGGTCAAGGAAAAAAGAGTGCAACACGTATTAAACTCCCCCTGATTAAAACATCACTTAATTTCTTACGATGATGTCTCCAATCTTCGTACATTGTGATTGGTATATTATTTTTCAAAGAAAAACCACACATTTCCTAAATATGGTGTGTCATTTATCTCAACCAGACGCACTCTCGACTTGCTTCATGGAGGACTTTTATTTCTGCATAGCAACATTTGCTTCATTGATCGTCAGGATATTATTGTGCCTCCATATCAAACAAATAGCGTGTTTGAGATCGTGCTTTATGCGGATCATATAATATTCTGCATCTGCTTAACCATTCAGCTCTGACTTGAATTCTTCGGAATAGAATGAACCCATCTATGGTCCTTCAAAGATATTCAAGTATATACATAACACCATTTTAATATCCTTTGTTGGGGAGGAATCGAATCTTGCCAGTAAATTTACTGTAAAACAGATATCTGGTCGAATATTGTTAGAAAGATGCATTAGTACCCTGATTGCACTAAGATATGGAGTTTCATCACCAAGAAGCTCTTTATCCTTCTCTTGAGATCAAAATGAATCATCTTTTATTTCAGGCGATCTCATAATCATTGGGGTACTCAATGAATGTGATTTATCCATATAAAACTGCATCTAAACTTTTCTGTGTATGTTGACTGATGGACAAATATTTTATTTGTCAAATTATCAATCTGTAGATCACGATAAAATTCTATCTTACCTTGACCTTTTCACCCTTTCATCACTCGATAGCTTTTAAAAGCTCTTTAAGAGTGCTAATGACGTTCAAGTCATCAACTTACATAACTATAATAACAAATTCGAATCCTGATCTTTTCATGAAAATGCAAGGACAATTAGGGTAATTTTTTTTGTACCATTTTCTTCCTTGATTATTTTAATTCATATAAGGATTTTTGAGGCTTTATTGAAAAAGTTTCCTTCAAACTTTTATATGCTTCAGACATCTCGATCGCTTCAAGGATTTTCATATAACATTCATCGTCTAGCTAGACATGACAATTATTCATTATGCATTCAAGTTTTAGATATGTTGCCAGATCAAAACAAACCTCATTGCATCCATCATAGGAGAAAAACATCTCCAATAATGTCAGGATTTTTGCGACAAACCTTTATGCCCCAAGGCACAAATCTTATTTGATATCTTACGGTTATAGAATCGCATAATAATTTATTTGTACCCCACTGACATTATACCTTAATTTATGGACTACCAGTCCAAAACGTCACTTTTCTAAGTGAAACAAAATATACTTGAATTATGCATTTTACTTGGCCAATCATTTATCTGTCTCACTCTATGATAAATTTGAATTCAAGATCCTCGCAACAATTTATATCATTGAGCGCTACCTCATATTAAAAATACCGTCGACGGTTATTTGATATCGATTCCAACATGACATAACTTATTGAGATCTCTTCATTTTTCATTATTTTCAGGTACCTAAACCTTTTCCAAGGTTTATGAATTGTTATGTCGTGGTGCTCTCTTATAGAACTTGCCTCATTATTATGACCATATTGATCATTTGGTCCTCTCCTTCTTCAAGGAATTTTATATTTGGAGCCGATTGGTCTATTACGCTTTCGGCGTATCATAGACTCTGTCCTTCAAGGACTTCATATTAGAGCATTTGCAGCTGAATTATTTCATAGGGTCAGTACATTCATCTGGCAATTAATTTGCAACATTATGCAAATGAATTATCCCTTGAACTTTAAGTTCACATATTTATTTAACGAGGATCTAGATAATTCATAATTGACCTCACACATAATTTTCAGCTGTCAATCATCTCTCCCCCTAATGTTAGAAAATCTAACTTTCACCCCAACCTTATTTGGGAATTCATCTTTGTGCGTGGTGGAGCAATTAAAATCATAACCGCACATTCAACATATTAGATGAAAATTATTTAGTTCCTGACCCCGAACCAATTATAATGGGGAAACCTTGTTGGCTTGATGCATACATGTGTTGCTACATGTTAAATAAAATTATCTCATACCAAATCATATTTGGGAGTTTTGTTCTCATAACCATGATTTAGCTATAATTGGAGGCGTATAATTTCTGCTAAATCAACCAGCATTATCATTATAAATAAATTTATAATTTGAACAAACAACCTTACAAACACCAATTTGTAAGTTGACAACAAAGCACATGTGATCATCGCATAGATACGTCTATCATATAGTTGCAAATGATCCACATGGCAGATGAATGGTCCCATATTCACCTTTTTATATGTTCCAAAAATTTCTGGAAATTACAATCCCAACCTTATCCGGTACAATGAAAACAAGCAACACAAGGGAATTCTTGAAAAATCTTTTATTTCTTCATCATATAAGTCACTTGAATTCTCAATTATATTTGCATCACATTTAATCGCAATGGCCAACTGATCATACCAACTGATCTTTATTTCAGTACACTTACAGTTTACTTTTACATGTGATTTCATCAGCATGACCATGTTTGTATGCAACAAACAAGAGGAAAAAATGGGCAATCGTTTACATCAATATTTATACCCGCTTCGGTTGTAGTAATTTAAAGATATTAAATCCTTTCGTAATTTATAGTCTCAATATTTCTTTTTAATTTATCTGAAACTTAAAAAGTTTCTTTTGAGACTTACTACAACCCCATATTATTTCGTAATAACACAACTCGTTAGAGCTTGCTATTAATTTTGTGTACTATCACATATTGCATGACACCATTCCTATGGTGAACATCTCCTTCAAGGAGGAAATTATATTATTATTGTCATGGTCAAAACATTACGAGCAAGACATGTTTCTTGCTTTACTTTTGTTGTACCATAGGTACACAACCAATGACAAATTTGTATTGCCACACAATAATGACCACAACCCTTATAAGCAAGAACTATTTCTTTCTTTTGCCCTTTCGATAGTTCACAATAAACATACCATAGTGACGTATAAACGTACAATACCATTAACCATTTCTGTCAAATAAAATTTATTTCCTCTCAAACCTCCCGTAGAGGTGAGTTTTGACATATATCATTTTTCTCAAACCTCCCATAGAGGTGAGTTGTGGCATATATCCAGCCCATAATGATTTTATCATATTTTGACCCATTCTCTTATAGAATGGTGGAGCATTCACGATACTCATCACAAGTTACATTCTCTTCAATGAATGGACTAATCATTTATATGTGTTTCATAAATTTGCATTATAAGCACTTTGTCATGCCTTTAAAATTCATCATATTTACATGACACACCTCAACATCACTTTGAAAGATCAAGTGTACCATCACTTTATCTTCTTGTCTTTTGATGGAGGATTTATAAACTTGTCAAATTATTGGGTCGACAACATTCACAAGTCCAATGTCCTTTCATACCATTTTGATAATGACAATTGCCTTCACATTTTGAAGGACTATTTGGAGAACCCATCGTGTTCTTCCTTTAATAATTACCACAATGATGACTATCATAATTCCGTCCCTTCATGCCCTTTTTTTCATATCGTTAATCATTTGTCATCTTTCAGACTAATTATTTACTGCTACCACATTCATACGATAGAATGGAGCAAGTCAATATCAGATTTTAAAGTTATCATATGTTGCTACCACATTCTTTTCAAGGAATGGAGCAAATTCCATAGGACAAATTTCAAGGCTTTTCATCAAAAATATATTATTTTTCTTAGTCATCATTTTATCATCGCTATGGTGCATTGGCTCAAAGTCAATGTCTTACCCATATAAGGCGTGTTACGCCATAATTCTATGGGACTTGAACCCAATCATGGTGCATCAAAACTCAAATTGATGTCTTACCCTTTTGGTGCGATAGAACATGAATCTATCGTCTTACCCTCAAATATTTTTTTTTTATTATGGTGCATCCGGACTTTAACCTGATGTCTTACCCTTTTGGTGCGATGAGACTTGAATCCAGCGTCTTACCCTTAACCAACGATATAATAGACCAAAATACAACATGACTCACCCTTTGAGTCTTTCAAAATAATCAAAATAATACTCAAACTCATGCTATTCAAACTTTATACCTTCTTCCATTTAAGATTTTTTTTTTTTTTTGGTATAGCATGTCATATTCAACCAATAGTAGTATATGTCTTTTGTTCCTGATCAATGTTAGTGACTGAACATTATTGTATTCTAAATGATAAAAGATTTTAGAAAATACATACCTGATTTTATGCATATAATACTTTGATTCTCATAACGAGATCAACCAAAACATGAGCTAAAGAAAAATTAAAACTCACTTTCAATTGGCTAGAGTCTCGTGCTGATAACGTATTGTAAATAAAGCTCAGAATGTAATATAATAATAGGAAGAAGAAGACAAGAAGTATAAGATGGAGGAGAGAACTTTTCTTCTTATTCAAGTGTGTGTTACAATGGTGAATGATATCTCTATTTATAGGTAGAGAAATCAACCAAAAGGTCACCATGTTTAATATCATATTAGTAGATACATTGTTATCCCAAAAAGGTTCATATCACCTTGGGAATACATATCCATGATAAGGATAAATTTATGATAAGCTTAATGGACAATCCACTTAATTCAATGGATTTATAACAGAAACCACTTTATAAGTCTATTCCATTTATTATATAATCTAAAATATATTTCCTAAATTGAATATCACAATCCATATACAGATATTAGTTTGGACAATCATTTCGTAAACTAAAACAGATAATAAAAAATAAAATTTGTTGAGCACCAATCAATTGTATATCCATTACTTATATATAGTTTCAGACTACAGATAGTTTATAGGAATATTTTTCAAAATGTCATTATTTTAACATTTAATAGGATTCATTGTCAACATTTTCAATATTTAATTATTAATAGTGTCAAAAATTTAGTTTGTTATGTATCTTATTTATGTTTTTTTTATTTGCTTTTATTGAAAGAATATAATCTTGTTAAATGATAGAAAAGAGAAATTTATGGGAGAAAATAATTTTAGAAAGGAACAATTACTAAAAATTCTCATTAGTTACAAAATAAAAGATAAATGACAGAGGTATTCACATAATTGATTAAATTTCTCACTATGGATTTTCAATTGATAATACTCGATTTTGATTAATTTATTTTAATTAAAATCAATTTTTTCTATTGGTTGAATACGAAGATAATAACGGATTGTTTGAGGACTGATTTTTTTCATTGGCTAATTCTTTTAGTTTTTTGAACAAATGGTATCCCAAACGTAAAAATTACGACAATTGTAATGTATTTTCATTTTTTTTGGTTATTTGTTTCCTATTTTTTTTAACTATTTTGTATCTCTTATTAATATCATAAATGTATTTGTAAGTGTTTGACCTGAATACAATTTGTATGTTACTTTAATATACATATATGTAGGCTGATATATTATAAATTTGTGATGCACGAATTATAATTCTGTTCAAAACAAGATAAGAGCTCCATTGTAAATAAAAATTAGTTTAACTTAGATACAAATGGAAAAAAAATACATTTTTGTTATGTTAGGATTTTATTGGTGGTCGTAGCTTATAATTGAAATAGAAAAAATACAATTTTGTTTAAAACATGATACAAGTACCATTGTAAATACATACATTTTTAACTTGGATACAAATACAATTTTGTTCAATTTTAATTTGAATAGTTAAGTGAATACATAATATACAAAAGTTGTTGGTATACAATTATGATGAAAAACATAATAACAAAGAAATACAAACTTGTTGGCATTGAAAATTGAGTTTGAAATGAAAAGTGAGATTGAAATACAAACTGGGCACAATAATACTCACTTCAATTGGAATACAAATGTGACTTTGTTAGTATACCATTACTATGAATACAAAATAAAAAGAAATACAAACTTGTATGCTTACAATGTGACACTGAAATACAAAATGAGCAAAGTAAAAATATTAAATTTATTGTCATTTAATTTGTATTCTGAGTGGCCGATGATTGTGAGGTTGGTGGAGAGAAACACCAATGACGCCACCATTCTGCCGGTACTGGTTAATAGCAATGGTCAGCCATGTATATGCTTAGATCTAGAAAATTGATGATTAAGTGGGATACCACTTGTAATCCTCTTAGAGGGCCATTAGAGAGGATCATTGGGGTTTTCCTTATCCAAAATACTAAATAAACAATTTTTTTGAAAGATTTAGACAAAAACAAAATCGGTTAGCAAACCTAAAAATCGAATAAAGATGCATACCTTAATCAATGAGATTCTTGTGAATATCTTAGATTCTACCATTGGAGAGTGATTTAGAGTTTATCAAATCCTAAACGTGATTTCAACTACAAACAATAATTTTGAACGATTTAAACAAAAATAAAATCATAAAACAATAATAATATATATTATTAAATTTCTAAAAACCCAAAAAAGAAAAAGAAAGAGAGAGGTGTGTTTGAAATGAAGAACATGAGAAGAACTGAAAGATGAAAATATGAGAGAGAGAAAATATTTTATTTTTTAAAAACATATGAGAGAGAATTAATTGGAAAATGTGTAATTAAGGTGAAATAAAATAGGAAGTAAATTAGGATATACAATCTATTTAAAATAATGACATTTTTGATATTTTTACTAATTATTTTAAAGTATGGAGATTTTTACTTAATATGTTTGATTTTTTGACTAGTTTACTAATTTTTCCAAAAATATATGTTCAAAAGGGTTAACATACCATATTGTATATGCATTTCATATTATACGTAATAAAATAACATTTCATATTATACGTAATAAAATAAAGGGATAGGGGTTAAAAATACCCCTCAACTTTGTTTTATTGGTAAACTTTACCCTTACCGTTAAAACGAAGTTAGTTTTACCCCTACCGTTATTAATTTCACCATATATACCCCTCATTTAATTGACTCAATTTAACCCATTTTTTTAAAAATAGACCCATTTCCTATTTTAATCTGAATGCCCCAACCCCACTAATGTATAACCCGGTAGTCTTACATCAACAGACACTAGAGATCTCATTGCAATAGTACAACACAGAAATAAAAGTTCCTCTAATTTTACATGTTAATGTATGCAAATTTGTCTTCAACTAAAAATAAATAGGATAAGTAAATGGAAAAGTTAAAATCTCTTCCAGCAACAAACTCATAGCAATTGCTTTAAATCTGTGATTTTTTTTTTCTTTCTACCCCTTTTTCTCTTGGTCCATGATTAAATAAATTTGGTAGCCAAAGGGGGTTTCGAATGATTGAATGATCAAAATTTTAAAGCGGTAACCCATCGGTGGCCCCCTAAACTTGGCACCAACTTTCACCTAGACACCTTAACTAGACTTTGTTCATTTTAGACACCTTATGTCACTCCTTGTTATGTCATTTTGACACTTTTTGCTGAGTTGGCATATTGTGTGTGTTACACTGTTCTTGAGCGCGTGAAAAGTTTAATATTGTACATTTTTACTTTTTTTTTTGTTTCTTCTTCTCCTTCTCTCTCCTTCCAACACCTCCTCCATTATCCACCATTGTATCCAACCTTTTCCCCCTAATTTTCTCACCATTCTATTGTCATAAACATTGCCGAAATTATTCAAAATCTTTGTCAAAGAAGAAAAAGACTGAATAAGGCCGTGAATATGGAGATTTTAATGGTGGTGCATATCTTTTTATTGCTCACATCTAGGCTCTAGCCATATTAATCTTCTAAGATCTCTTTCCTTTTTTGTCCTTCAATATGCAATTTTACCTCTAGGAAAGCAAAAATTATCTGGTCCTAATAATTTTGACTATCTCGTCAAAAAGAAAAAAATGATAAAATCTGTTGAAAGACAATTTGGTCAAAAAGGTCAATTCTTTTATGGAGGAAGTTAAGTTCTTGGTGCATCCCCAAATTCATTTATTTATAAAAGAGATAGAAGCGGAGGTGAAGATTGTTATGACCTGACGATAGTAAAAATAGATTAAGTACTTTTTATTCCATTACCTTCCATAATTTTATCAAATTTGAAAATATGTTCATGGTGGTAAGAGAAGGAGAGATGGAGAAGGAGAGATGGAGATGGTGAGAGAGAAGGATGGGTATTGCAGGTTTTATTATTTTTTTTAAAAAATAAAAAATAACTTATTTTTTTAAGTAAATAACTATTTAGTTTTAAAAATATGTTTTTATTTGTATTACATTTATTGTTAACTATTTTTGGTATTTATGCCACATGTCTTCAGTTAATTTGTTGCTTTGACACATCAGCGGCGAGTGTATTACACTCTCCTCAGTGTTTTTGTTGATTATAAAAAAAAGTGTCAAAATGACACAATAGGCATCTACATAAGGTGTTTAAAATGAACAAAGGGTGGTTAAGGTGTCTAAATGAAAGTTTGTGCCAAATTTAGGTGGCTATCGATGAGTTCCGCCAATTTTAAAACCATTTTCTTTCAAAGACATAGTGTTGTGCAGTAAATATCATTTGAACTAGCATAAACATCATCTATTTGGTGGAGGAAAGTTAAAGATGATGAAAGATGATTTTCTGAAAGATGATGAAACGATGTTGTCATTGTCACCTTCACAATCACCATCTTCAACAACAGAAGAAGACGATAAGTCACAATCGCTCCTGCAGTCTTCCGGCTCAACAGGCGGCGATCTAGGATGTTTTCTGAGTAAATTGAGGGTTAGGCGACAAAAAAGTCTTGAATTAAAATTGATGACAAAAAAAAAATCGACCAAGTCAAACTCTTTAATTAGTGATTAAGATAATTGAGGTCTAAAATATAATATTTAAAACTTCTAAACTTTTAAAAATTCAAAATAAACTCAATTTCTAATTTCAAAGGGTTTGAAAAGTTTCCCTCTCTTCTTAAATTTCAAAATTTCTTTCTCCCTCTTATTCCTTATTTCTTTCCCTTTCCAGATTTCTTCTTCTTCTTTTTCATTTCTTTTTCTCTTCTTCCATTTACTTGTTTTTCTTTGTTGTTGCTATCGTTATCGTTATCGTTTATTATGTTTTATCATATTTTATTTTTTCTCTTGTTGGTCCTATTTCACAAACTAATTTTCTTTGATTTTAAATTTTTGAAGTTGAAGTCATTGTTTCATTTAAGAAAATCAAGCAATAGCTGAAGTTGTCGCAATAACTGTTGAAGTTATTCTAGCAACTGCTAAAGTTTGTTCAGCAACTGTTGAAGTTATATATTGTAGCAACTGTTGAAGTTTTGTCAGCAACTGTTGATGTTCCTACAGGAACTATAATAATTGTTGTACCAAGTGAAATAAAAGAGAGAGTGGTAGAGTAGAACAATGAAGGTGGAGGTGATGATTTTTGTGTAGGCAGAGGTAAAGAACAAAGAGGTGGCAACAATGATGGTAAAGATGATGAACAAGGGAATGGTGGAAATGGACGAAGAATTGATGGTTGTAGTACAGGAGGAAGTGGTGACGGTGACAGTTACGATGGCAGATAGGAAGGGGATGGCAGCGGCAGAAGGGTGGAGAGGAGGGATGGGGTGGTGGGAGGGGGAGGGGTGGGGGGAATATGGTTTTTATTTAATAATAAAACTTGAGAATTTTAAAATTAGTGTCATTAGCACTAATTTTAAAATTGTCACCTACACTTAATAATTAAAACTAGGGTCACTCTTTTTAGATTTCAAAACTTTTTTATCACCTATAATTCATTCCCCCATATTGCTAGATGTAGGTCTTTGACAAACAATCGGAGCTTCTTGTGAGTACAATCTCGGGTCAACTAGCCGATCATTAGAGTTTAAACTTTGATTGCCAATGAGAATACAGAGAAGGCCAAAGGGAATGGGTCGTTGATGTAAGATAACACTCGGTTATATGTTAGAGGGTCGGGGCATTGGGTGTAAAGGAATGGGTCTTTTTAAAAAACAAATCGGGTTAATTTGAGTTAATTTGGGGATTTCCGTCAAATGAGGGTATATATGTCGTGAAATTAGTTACGGGAGGGATAAACTAACTTCATTTTAACGGTAAGGATAAAGTCAACCAAGAAACCAAAGTTGAGGAGTATTTTTGACCATTTTCCCTAAAATAAATATGTACCGAACATAATGTACGATAAAATAATGATAAGCTTCTACTACTATTTAATGAAAAATAGTAAATTGATCCAAAACAATTGAATTTTAATCAACAATATCCTCGCATAATCTATTAGCTTAATCATTTCTTAAAACTATTATGTCGAAAAAAATAGTTTTAAGAAATGATATTGTTAGTGAGTGGGAAGTTCTAGCAATTGAATTAATTATGTGCAGGATTAACACTTAATAGAATAGTGTCAATAGCTAATTCAGAACAAACCCGATAACAAGGAGATTTAATAACCTAGATCATATTATCAAATGAAAATTCAATCAAGTTTTACTGTTCTTAAACCAAAACAATGCCTTTTTGAGAAATAAAACTAAAGTTCATATTACATGAATCATAATAAATTAAGGAACAAGTTATCTGGCAACTAAATACAAATCTTTTTGTTTCCCTCCACTTAATCCATATGTTTCCGTCATATCCAAATTTTTTGGATTCATTCCATATGGTAGTTCCCATTCAAAATGATAGTAATTGAGCTAGAGAAAGTTCAATATTAGTTAAACCAAATAACATTCCTGGACACATTCTTCTTCCGGCACCAAATGGAATAAACTCAAAATGACTTCCCATAAAGTCAATCGAAGAGTTCTCAAATCTCTCTGGTATAGAACTTGCAGGATCATGCCAACTTTCAGAATCTCTCGCAAGTGCCCATGCATTGATTAAAACCTTAGTTTTAAGAGGTATGGTATATCCATCAATATTTGTTTGCTCTCTACATTCTCTAGGTCCTAGAAGAGGAGCTGGTGTATGTAATCTTAATGTCTCCTTAATCACTAATTTTAGGTATGTCAATTTTTCCAAATCTTCTAAATCGTCATAATTTTTCTTTCCCCTAAACACTTGTCTCACTTCCTTTTGGGCCTTCGCCATAATATTTGAATTTTTCATCATTTCTGATAATACCCAAATAGTAATTGTAGATGAAGTTTCACTTCCAAGCAATAAAAATATCCTACATCAACATTAAGTAAATAAATAAAGTCAGTAAAATTAAATTCGTACACAAGTTAAAACATGAAATTTTGGTACAAAATATTAAGGAAAAATTGTTGAAGGAGTCTCCATAACTTAATGAAATTATTTTTAGCTATATCCATACTATTAATAAAAAGAAATTAAAAACTCAATCTACTCTTATTAAATCAATAATAGAAATAACTAAGTAAATCAGATTATTTTTTTAATAAGCATGAAAAAAAAAAAGCTAAAGCAATCCTTAAAATAAAGGAGAAATTAAGCGAATAAGCAAACATATACTAGTTAATTAGCTAATATAATTATAGTTTGAATTAATTACCGCTCACAACCTCTTTTTAGCTCTAGTTAAGGGTGCCTCTCTACTATCTTCCTCTCTTCCTCTCTCTCACCTCTATCCCCTCTTATACATATACACATACAAATTATACAAATACAAATTATGCATACAATTATATGGCAGATATACAAATATAATTTTATCTTTTCACTCTTAGCACTCTCTTGCTCGCCCCACTCCTCCTCTCTCAATCTCGCTCGTCGATATACAAATACATATGTGTACAAGTTACATGTATACAATTATGTGACAGATATACAAATATAATTCACCTCTCTTCTCCCTCTCACAATCTCGTTCGCCTCTCTCCTCTCTCTTCCGTCTAACATCAAACCGTAATTAGCAAACTACATCTATGGAGCCTAATAAGTTCTTTTTAGTGGAGAAATTTCCACAAAAATAAAGGGGAGGGAAGAAGATTATGAGATGAAACCCAAACTTACAAGAATCACAGCTTTAATGTGGTCATTTGTGATTGGACATTCAAGTTCAGCGTCCTCCATAACCTTAAGTAAAACATCAACCAGATCTTCACCTCCAAATTGATCACTAATTCCCTTATTTCTATTTGCTTTATTTTCAAGATGCTCCTTTAAGATGTCTTCCATAATTTCATCGATTTTTTTATGAACATTCATCAATCTAGATTCCGCACCACTTAGTTTGTGAAGTAATTTCCAAGAAGGAAACAAATCAGTCACATAAAATCCTGACGCTAATATCAATATATCCTTCAACAATTTTATAAACTCATCTCGATCATTGAACATTTTTCCAAATGCTGCACTACAAGTGACAGAATTGGTAAACCAAAAGATTTTTTCTGTCATGTTAACCGGAGAACCCTTTGTGGAACGAATCGATGAAATGAGACTAGAAATCTCATCTTTACGAATCGTACTAAAGGACTTGACCATTTTTGTACTAAAAAGTTGTACCTTACAAATTTTACGCATTTGTTTGCAGTAATTATCATATGGACTAAAAACAATGTCTTTATTGTTGTAAAATAGGATGGTTGTGGACGTAGAATGTGGCCTATCAGAAAAGGCGAGATCATGAGTTGTTAGAAGCTCTTTTGCAATAGTAGATGATGATATGATCACACCAGGAATTTCTCCGAGTTGTAAGTACATGAGAGGCCCATACCTTTGTGCTAAATTAATAAGAGTAGGATGCAAAAATCCTCTTCCAATCAAGTGATGTAGACTTCCTATAAAAGGAAGTCTCCATGGACCTGGAGGCAACCTTGTTTGATTTTTCTTTTTACTAATTAAAATGAAAAAGAAGAAGATAACTAAAGAAACTATGGTAAAAAGGGAAGAGTACATTTTCACTAAAGAAACAGTTTTTTTTATGAATATTGCTTTAACTAATTTTAGCTGCTTTTATAGAGCTTGTCCAATCAGGGGTGGCTCGATAGTGTTAAAAAAAATATGTGTCTTAGGCCCTCAAATTTAAGTGACCTCATTTTTAATAATAATAGGTTATAAGTGATTATTTTTTAAAAAATATTGAATACTATTTGTAGAAGAAGTTAAGAAGGAAATATTAGAAGAAATTTGACATATTTGAATTATTATATCTCATGAAAAATAATTTTAAATAAGAATGATTATATTATCACTCGAAAACCAAAAGAAATCAATTACAAAAAAGTTATTAACAATTAAGTTTAAAGCCCCGTTTAAATTTTTGCTTTAGACCATTAATATGCTTGAGTGTCCATGAGTACTTGATTAATAATTTTTTAAGAGTAAAAGTCTCTTTAAATTCGGCACACTTAATTGAATGTACACCTACATTATGAGAAGTCTTAATTATTATCCAAATCAAATATTGATTTTTCGGAACTATTTCAGAACTAGTTATCCTCTCAAACACTGATTTTTAAAATAAAATTATATATTTGAAAAATAACTTCATCTATAACTAAGTCAGAATAATGAATAATTCAAAATATTTAAAAGATGTATGAAAAAATTATACTCAAAAAATGATCACTTAGAATTTTAAATTCGGAAAAAATGCTTCTTTAAGTTAAAACAGGTATAAGTATATTTTTTACATAAAAATCTTTTAACTTAAAGTTTTTTACACAAAATATTGATCCTTAAAGTTGGCCAAGAAATTTGGAAAAATAGAAGTACGTGAAAAAGAAAAGGGGGAGGGGGGGGAAGTGACTGACTAGTGATACATACAGTAGCATTTTTAGGTTGATATAGATTATAGAACAATAACAAGGTTCTTGAAATTCCATTGTTATAATTTTTAATTTTATTATTATTTTGTGATTTATAATATATTATACCTATCCTTTTTTATTTTCATAGCAAGGTTGGCAGACCCTCCTACAAATATCATAGACCCTCCTTCCAATTATTATTTTTAGTTACCCACATGTCTAATCTAGGGATGGCTTAAAATATATTTATGACCCAAAACATCAAATGGAAACCTTAAATTATTTTTATTCTTTCATGAAATTCATTATATTCAGTTCATTTAATTTTATTAAAATATAATATACTAGATATGAAAACTTTTTCAAATAATTCTTTTCTTTTTATATGAAAATTTTATATTTTCTACAAATAATATTCGATGTATTTTTAAAAAAAAAAAGAAATATCTAAAATCTATTGTTGCTAAAGAAACGAAGTTCCTAAAATGTGGAGATCTAAGACATTAACCTTTTTTCTAGAGTCAGCCCTGGTCTAATCCTATGCATTTTCTATATGTGTAAAGCAACTTTAAGATATTCTTTTTTATGTGTAATGCATAATACAAATTTAATAATTAATTTTGAACATTATTAGTAAGAGTTTTCTTAAATTTTAATTATAGGATATTAAATTGTTTTAACACATCTGATTAAATATCTTATATATTTTGATAGGAAAAAAAGTAGCAATTAAAATTTACTTATATCAAAATATATTGTGAAAAAGAATACATGTACTACTCTTTATTTTAAAATAAGTGATATTTTTATCTTGGCATATGCTTTTAAGAAATTAATTATCTTAGAGTGTTTTTGTATACTAACTTACCCCTAATCAAAGAAAGGTTAATTAATGGTTATTGATCACGGAGTAAAAAAGCTTGCACTCCTTTTTTTCTTAATCAAAGATTTTATCTTATTGGGTTTACCTAGTAAAGTTTTTTGTAAAAATTAAAGGAATCTCATAGTGTAAGATAAGAATTATAACTTATCCCAACTAATTTACATTTTACAGAAAACCCCTTAAAAAGCTCGGCGTGCGATACATGGCTACCATATGATATAGTAAATGATACACAGTAATTAAATAACTGTTGAGCTAAAAAAGGGGGAAAAACATAATAATTAATTATGTTGTGTCAGTTAGCTTAAGTTACGGCTAACTGATCCTAAATACTTCATATCTTAATAGGTAATTGATTAACACGTTACAAATTTTAAATTTCAAAATTATATCATCTACATTGACGAAAAGGTTATGAACATCCATTGAAAAAGTGAGAAATTTGAATAAATTTCTATTTTTTTCTGCTACATGATGAATATATCAATTTTACTGAGGCATTTAAGAATTTGGGTCAGCAAAGTGCAATATGAAAGTTACAAAAACGATGAAATTGTTGTAGGACAAATCAGTTTCGTTTTTGAATCTCTAAGCAGCAATTGCATGCAGCCGAGTTGGATATTGATGTATCAAGGAGAAAAATTGAAAACAGTAGATATGATGGCGAAATATAAGATAAAGCAACACTTGTAGATGTGATGTGAAATATAAGATAAAGAACAACTTCAATTGCAAAGTAAAGAGATCTGATAGACAAAGGTATGGGAGTGTTTGAAATTTTTAGATCTTTAAATGGTGATACAATTTTTTTGTTTGAATGTCTGATACATTATGAATTAAAAAGTCTGTGATTAAGATTTTCGTGTATATGCTGAATATAATTTTTGGTGTATAGAGTATTTGTTGATACATTAAGTGAATATGGTTGTAAGTTACTGAATTTTATAATAACAATGATTTAGTATTAGTTCGTTAGTTCGTTGGTTCATTGAGTGAAATCTGTTTTGATAAATGATTCATTAGTTCTTAAATATTATTGATACATTGAGTTAACTCTTTTGATACTTTAATATACTACTGCTGAAACATAATCATAAAGATGATAGATTACAAAATATTGTGATATGTGTAGAATTTTTTTTGGTTCTTGCATTGCAAAAACAAAAAAATAACCTCTCATACAAGGGACATATTAGGGAGAAGATTTGAGGAGGTATTGATTATAAACGCGTCTAAAAGTTCAAAGATATAGGTAAAGATTTGAGGAGATATTGATTATAAACGCGTCTAAAAGTTCAAAGATAGAAGTAAAGATTTGAGGAGGTATTGATTATAAACGCGTCTAAAAGTTTAATGATGGAGGTATGTATCATGATATATTATTTTATATTATATGTATCTAAATCATTGATTCATTTTGCAGTTTGAACATGATTTCTTTGAAATAATTGTATATTTTACTTTTTTAATGTACACAGGTTGTTCCATCATCTTAATTTATTTTCTCAAGTTATGAAGTTGGAAGAAGATACATTGTTTGTCTTGAGCGGAAAGTATGTTGTTGTGGAAGATTTCAACTAGATGAGATACCTTGTGCACATGCAATCGCTATTTTAAAAGAAAAGAATGTCAAAGATTTGCATCCATATCGCAGTGATTACTACAAGCATGATGCATTAGCAAAAACATATGAAATTCCAATGGTACCAATGCCGGATAAGGAAGATTGGTCAGCTCTCGAGGATGTAGTAGCTGAAACATGTGTATCCACCTAGATACAGACGATTATCTGGACGACCAAGAAAAAGAAGAAAAAAGAATGGTAGATGAAAAGATTACTGTGAACATAAATTCTTGTGGACAATGTGGACAAGAAGGACACAACAGAAGAACCTGTATTTTCTTCTCAAAGAAGAGTGAAATAGTCGTAATTTTTTTAAGACATTAATATTTTTGTTGAATAATCTTTTCACGCAAACATTTATCATTTTAAGTAGTATTTACATTTGTTATTAATTAGTATTGGTGTTGAAAAAAACTTGGTTATGATTGTGTTAAATAAATTTTAAGTTGCACTTATAATTTGAAATACGTTGTTATGACTTGTGTTGAAAAATACCTATGTATCAATATTACTTATGTTTAATAAACTATGTTATGCACTTATAATTATAAATAATTTGTTGGGTAATGTATATGCTAATGTATCATGTGCATTAGATAATGTATCATGTACATTTAATTTGATAACATTTGTTAAGGTTACTGTATTATTTAAAATGACTATATATCATGCATTATGTAATGTATATTAAGTATCATGTGTGATAATTTATTTGATACATACATTAAGCAACTATTTTTAGCACAACTATTGAATTTGTGTTGAAAAATACTTTTGTACCAATATTACTTTTGTTAAATAAATTTTGTTATACACTTATAGTTATAAATAAATTGTTGGGTAACATATATGCTAATGTATCATGTGCATTAACTAATGTATCATGTACATTTAATTTGATAACATTTATTTAATTATAGAAATTTATAAATGAAGACAATTATACTTTCTAAGATTAAGGAACAAAGTATATGACATTAAAAAGCAGACAAAATAAGTTTTTAGAGAAACACTCCAACACTTAAGTTAATGTGCATTGAAAATAGTACTAACTAAAAAACACTGTCTATCCATTGATACACAGAAACTATTCCAGATTAACTAACACATCATGATTTGGTGGTGTAAAATGACACATAGCCCTTGATGGATCGTCGTTATCACTAATATACCATTCTGCGGCCTTTTGACTGCCATATTTTCATAGCAAAGTTGCATATCTTGAGCAGAGATAATCAGACCAGAAAGCATAAGATTGAATTGAAATTTCATCGCTAAGAAACTCAGAAAACGCGGCCACAAACAATTCACAATCCGGACAAATGCAGAAGATACATAAAAAAAAGGTTTGAAAATATACTTCAAAATAAAATTTTATAAAATTTACAGTGTGTCGCTTCCTTGATGAATAGTATCTTGTTCATATTCAACAAGAAAAGGGTGACTTTGTTTCAATAAACTTCCAATTTCTTGTCCTTATAAGTATCAAGAGATAACCAGTTAGTTCGCTCCGATTGATTAAAAAAAATCCATTGTTCTGGAGGTAAGTAGGCAACATTAGAGATAATTATTTAATGTCACTCGAACAAACTTTTCTTCTTGATCCAGATATTGAGTCGTAAATACGTATTAGACTCTTTTTCAAAATAACAACAATCAATATCCAATGAAATTATCCATCACAATTCACCGGAATGAAAATATCATCTACTGAATGTCATGGTAACCTAGCCGGAATCTCAAATCCATTAATTATGTATAAACATCATACATGCTGAATATATTTATAACTTGATACATTGAAAAGAAAAATTTACAAATGAATAAAAAATAAAGACACAAAATAGTATAAACATGATACATGTTGAATATATTTATAACTTGATACATTGAGAAGAAAAATTGATAAATTTTTTTTATGAATTGAATGGAAAGCATGATACATAAAATAAATATAAACATGATACATGCTGAATATATTTATAACTTGATACATTGAGAAGAAAAATTGATAAATTTTTGTATCAGTTGAAGAAAAGCTTGAGAAAATATCCATGAACTTTCAAGTATATGCTATGTTAGTATTGATACATCGTGAAGTTTATTAAACGTATCATTCATGTTTTATTGATTGAGAACATAATGAAAAAATTGGGGTTTTAAGAATTAAAATAGAAATTACATGATGATATAGTACAATATGATAACATTAATCTATCAGTAATGTATCATAAATTCAAATTAACAACCGATTCAAAGTTTGAGCAACAAAAAAACACAAAAACATATCAAAACTCATTACCTCGAGTAGATTCGAACGAGAAATTGAGAATGATACTTTTTTTACTCCTTTTTTAGGGATTTTCCCAACATTTGCTTTTGAAGAAGAAAACACATCCTTCTTCACCTTCTCGATACTCACCATTGGCCATAACTAGAGAATCAAATAATTTTTTTAATCTATTCTCAACCCAACCTACGTCTTCATGTTCATAAACACGATTAGTGTCGGATGACATTATCTGAATAATACCTAAGATGAATGAAGGAGGATTCTTTTTTTTAAAAACTATGAGCAAAAGTAATGAAATAGTAACAATACCTAGAAAGAATGGGAAATTCTTTGATTGGAGAGAGAAATAAAATTCAAATTCAAAATTAAAATGATAAGATCATGGGAGAGAAAATATGGCATGATTTCAGGAGTGAAATATTGGAGAGAGAAATGTGAATTAGGAGATGGGAGGGGTTATGTATCTGAGAGTTGGGTTTAAGGAGTATAAAAGGGATTTTAGTAATATTTTACAAAAAAAGGAAATAATAGAAAATAAATAAACTAATGATGTGTATATAAGTAATTTATCCTATTATTATATCAATAGTGTAATTGTTTCTCCTTGTGCAAATTTGGATTCTCGAATTGGAGTTTAAGTGATCTCGTGGGCCTTAACAGTCCATATAGCATCATAAGACTTATGGGCTAGACATAAAACACAACTCAATGGGCTATCAAGTAGTTCCTGAAAGAAAAAATGGCACAATATGACATCCCATTTTACTAAATGGCAACATATAGCCTCCTTTTATTTTATTGACAAAAAAAGGTTTTTTAAAATCAAATTTTGCAATTAGTAGACCACATATTGGGAAGTTTTTTTAATTAAATTAATAGTTTTAAAAGGTGGTAGCATGATGTCCTTTTTTATTGGGAAGTAGTTTTTTTCTCCATTTTTTTTCTCTTCTATGTCATACATACACAATTCTTTTAAATCATGTTTCTTTATTGATTATCTTCTTCATTACTTTGAATAAAAGATGATTTGCTTTCTTATTTATTAGTTTTACATATTGAATTCTATAAAAACATTCATTCATAGTTTATTTTTTCTCTTTCGCTTTCAAATTCTTGATGGTTTGTTGATATTTACCCATCAATTTCTCTACTTCTTAGCCTATGTTTGACCCCCTCTTGTATTGTCGTTCGATTTTTTTTAATGTTTTAATTTGAAATTGAAGGTTATATCTAATTTAGGTAAAAATTTAGGTAATAGTAATTAATTGTGGTTATCAATTGTCATGTTTAAGAAACTTATCCTAGGATTATTTATAAAATTGGGGATTCTGATTCTAACTTTGTGAATTCTCCATCCATAACTCTAAATTTTATAGTCATGTAAGTTCTTCTCGTTATCCGATTCAACTTGTGTGTTTTCCATTGAGCATTATATATTTCATGTGCAATCCTCATTTTCTGAAGGAAGAATCTGGAATGTATACAATTTTTAAGAGAATGAATACACGGATATGCATACATGATCTTCCTGATTAAAAAATTTTAATGCAATGTATATATACTATGAGTGAATGAATACATAAAGTGTTTAATTTTTTAATATCTATACATTGGACGGAATAACATAGCTATAAATGTATAGTAATACTAAGTGAATGAATACACCATTATTCTACATATCATCAAGTATACAATTAAATTTTTATTATCAAATAATGATTCAAAATATATGAAAATACATAATTTACGTTTTTAGGCGGTTACGTATTGTATATATAATTTTGTATGTTTCCGTTATTTTTATTTTTGAGTGATTTTGGTTATACGAGAAAAAAAAAACTATAACAATGTCATTAATTAATTTAGGTCATTTTGTGCTTATTTTTTATTTGTCTACTAAATGCTAATTAATGTTGAGCTATTTATTGGTAATTGTAACTATAAGTTGTATATATATGTCATTTTTGCAAATTTATATATATAATTTAGTAAATTCATATGTGCTTAGCTGAAGTGAATGCTCATTTTATAAGTTAGTTGCAAATTAAAAGGTCAAAACTTAATTTTAATACTATAAAGATTATAATAAATTTTTAATATTATAAAATATAAAAAATATTGCTAACACAAAGGAGTCATTTGGTGTGAGGCTATAAAATATAATAATCTCACAATAAAAGATATAATTATTTTATCTTGTGTTTAGATGAAGGTATAAAGTATTTCTATCACAATGATAAAATATGATATCTCATATACATGGTGAGATAACTTATCCGGAGATAGTTCATCTCAAGATAACTTATTCTCGACCAAACGAATCAGTTTCCTATATATAGTACTTGTTAGATGTGATGATTGCATGTATTGAAGTAAATATATTCATTCGTTATTTGTTAGATCTTTTTGTGTACAGTGACATTCTATGACAAAAACAACTTATAACTCTATGAATATAGCAGGATTTTCAAATTAAATTATATCAAGACTTTTTTTTGGAAGGGTTTGTCTTCTTCCACACTTCTGGGCTCTGACTTGATCTATATATTTGAAGAAGTTTAAAAAAAAAAGATGTGAACGAGGCATGTCACATGTGGATAATTGTAGTTCGACTGATGATAATAAATCTAAACTTGTCACAATGTCGCTTGATCTTTAAGTAATGACTAAAAAAAAACACTTCAAGAAAATAACTTAAAATAATTGAGAGTGTAAATAGCGTTTTATATGATAGTTTTTCAAAAAGAAACATATATAAAATGTAAGAAATAATTCTGAAATTATCATATATTAGAGAAAAATCGTATAAATTTGACAAAAAAAAATATAATATATCAGTTAAAAATATTTTCAAAATGATTGAGCCCTAACATATCCTCAATCCTATCTATGGAGGCAAAAACAATTGGTGCCCCCTTGATAGGGGCCTATTTCAAATTGACCCTAAATTGTATGGGGGGATTTTGAACAATGATGACTATTGATGTAAGTAAGCCCAATCTTATGCAAAAGAATCCAGGCAAGGAAACTTCCAAGCTCTTTCCTACATATAATAGTTTTTCATTCTTTAATATTCATTTAAAGCAAATTAAAATTAAAAGTAATTAACTTAAATAAATTAAGTAGAATAATAACTAGAAAAATCAAAACTTTAAATAGTCAACTCGTGAGCCTTTGGTTGAACTAGAGTCAATTAATCTGAGACAAACTTGGTTGAGCTAAGTTTGAGTTGGAATAGTTTGGGTTGATGCACACATCATTACGAACCTGGTAATATTGATTTAATTGATAAAATTGAATCGGATATAGCTTATTAATATTGAATTAATGGATTAATGATTTTGTGATTTTTGTATTGTGTTATTGATTTAGTTTATCGATAATGCATATTATATTAACATTATTATTTTACTCCTAATTATACAACAAATGACTTTAACATTTTATCAAATCATATTTCTTAAATTTTAGTATTATTTTCTATCGTAGGCAACACAAATTAGCCTATTTACCTCTATACAGTGACATCTCAACACAAACTAGTATTACCTTCTCTTTTCTCAATTTTAGATTTGACTGTGACAAAGACAGACAATTAATATTGTTTACGTGTGTTGCACGTTTATTCTTGCTATTATTTCTATTTTAAGAATATTGTGTATATATGATTATATGAGCATTTCTCATATCGATTAAACAAAGAAAATCGATTATTAATGATCAAAAATTGACTAACCAAAAACTAATTAATAAATATCTTATTGATTTGATTATCGATTTAGTCCGTTCACGAACTAAAGATCGATAAATCAACTATGATAATGCTGAATCGACATCGTCGATTTGCCTCCTACATATTAGCTTTGTAGGCCCATTTCGTAGTGATCATAACTCCAAAAAACTTTTGCAAAAAAATCCAGGCAAGTGAAATTTCCAAGATCCTTCCTAAATATACCACTCAATCTTTCTTCCTCATTTCAAAATATTTAAGTAAATTATTGTACCAATCCATAAAATTCTAAATTAATGACTGGAAATATGTTGAAGTGACAAATATATATGATATAAAATAGTATTATAAATTACATTAGTTTGAATATTTGTTGAGAATTAATTGTTATATTAGAGTGTAAACTGTACACGAACGGTAATTATATTGAAGCATCCTTGAAAAAGAAAAGATAAACACTTTGAACCTATTGTGTTTTCTAATATTTTTTTTATAAGTCACGTTATTTTGATTCCGATAAAACATAAAATAAATTAGTTACGTTCTTTTCATTGATAATTAAAGATTTTGAATTTGAATATTGAAAGTGAATTTTTTATATAGAGTATTTCTCATGATCTTATGTTATGTAAATTCAAATTAATCGAAATCTTTAAGTGGATATTAAATACAGAGCGATAATTTATTTATTTTTAAAAAAAAGACAATTGTCAATTGTCAATGAATTGTATCTTTGCAGCTTAATTCCAGGAATGTACCTTCTTGAAAGTTCAATATGATCACCTTATAATATTATATGTAAAATAATATTTTCATGGACATACTTCCAAGTGTGTAGAATACTCCAAATTAATCAATTCCAAGATATATTGTTTTCAAACTTACTGATGCTGATTTGAAAATATCCACTAAATTTCTGGTATATGTTTTCCAGAATAGTAAAGTTTTTACATATTAAAAAAAATACAATAAGATAAAAAATAATTTAGCTATCTTTTTGTTTCTTCATTTATAATTTCTTAAGATCTATAAATTCTCTAAATAAAATAGAAAAACATACACACAAGCACAATTTTTTTAAAAAAGAGAAAAATGTGTATTGAAATTACTTTAGTCTTGGATATCTAACTCCATTGACAAAATTTTATTGGGGAAACATAGACGCAACTTATTTCAACTCTTTGTCATTAGGTGGATAGCAATGGAAAATCCCATTAAAAAAAGGGAAAATACATAAAATCCCCCCTGAACTTGGCACGAAAACTCGCTTTAGTACTTAAACTACACGGGTGTTTAAATACCCCCCTTAACATGTTTGATGTGAATTATTTTCAACCTTTCGAGCTCCAGCCCAGTTGAAGGCTGGGCATTGTTACGCACGCGCGTTTTTAGTGGTCCACGTCGCCTAAGAATTTAAATAAATATCTTACCCGTTCCCAAAATTCAACCCAACCCACTACTTTTAAACAAATATCCCTAAATGTTTAAGATCCGTTCCCAAATACAACCCGACCCACTTATAAACAAATATCCCCAAATTCCCTAAGCATGCGATTCTCATTCTCTCTCTTCTCTCAAACCTAGAAGATTGAATCTTAATATTTCTCTTCCATTAGCGTGAATGAGTTGTTGATTTTAAGGTTTTCGTGAAAGAAACAAAGGATCCCGTGAAGAACAGAGTTATCAGGTCAGTAATTTTCGTTTAGATGATTATAACATTTGACCGATTTTAGGGTCTTCGAGAAGCTTAGTTTTTTTTGTATTTTCAGTTTGACGATGGATATGTACATTACTTTAAGGTTTCACCATGGTGGAGAACTTCAACAAAAACCTCGTATTAAGTATGAAGGAGGTATGGTCACTGATTGTTTTGACGTAGATGTTGATAAATTGTCATACTTCGAATTTGTTGATATTGTTAAAGAAATTGGGTATAACTGTGCTGCTAGTGTTGTTTATATTAAACCACCTAAATGTCGCCATGTTGTTGAAGTTAAAAGTGATAGGGATATTATGGGTATTGTACCTAAATTAAAAAATGGAGATATTGTTGAACTTTATGTGACTCATTTAGTTGAAGAAGCTGTTGTGGTCCCACCAGCAATTAAGTATCTTAATGATGTGGGTGGGGTGGATGGGGTAGGTGGGGAATGTAGTGCTACTTTTGATAAGGAATCTAGTCAGACTTTTCAGGATAGTGAAGGTCTGGGGTTTGAAGAATCTGCACAACCTACACAACCTATTGTGGGTGAAGAGTTGAGTGAAGTGTTTGGTAGGACTTCTACTAGTGCTGCAGAGGAATTGGGTAGGGCTTCTGCTAGTGCTGGAGAGGAATTGGGTAGGGCTTCTGCTGCATCTGATATTCCAGAAGTTGGGTCTGATTGGGAAAGTGAAACAGAAGAAAGTGATGATTCAGACAATGCAGATTTTTCTGATGAAGGAGAAGATGAGTATGGTAGTGATGTTCATGAGGAAGTTGGCTGCTAAAATAAAAAAGAGAAAAGAAAAAGGGCCTAGAAGATCTGAAGGAGTTGATATAGGAAAAAAAGGAGTTGATTTGGGATATGATGAATATCTATCTAAGAAACAAACTACTTTAGAGGGTAAGATAGCTGGAGATGAGCCCTACTTTGATTCAGATGAAGCTGTTAGTTTTGAAATAGATACTGATGATGATGTTAATGAGGAAGATGAGGTTGAACTACCTATAAGAAGACAAAGACAAGCAAGAAGAGCAAAAAGAAATAAAAAGAAAATTGTATTTGATCCTACCTGTCAGTTAATAGTCTGGGAGACTGGTCTTTCTTTTGAAAGTGTTAAGCAATTTAGAGAAGCTATTACTAGATATGCAGTTCAAGAACATGTTGAATTAGATAAATATGTTAATGATGCAACTAGGGTGAGGGTAAAGTGTACAGCTGGTTGTCCATGGTTGTTGTTTGGAAGTATTGATTCAAGATCAGGAGATTTTGTGGTGAAGAATTACAATCCAGTACATAAATGCAATGGCACAACCAGAAATAAATTGTTGCATTCAAAGTACTTAGCAGAAAGGTACAAGGACAGAATTATTTCTGAGCCTGGTATTAGAGTTTTTCAGTTTCAAATTTTAGTGAAGAAAGAGTTGAATGTGTATGTGGGGAGGACTGTAGCAAGGAAAGCAAGAAACATTGTGTTACAACAAATTATGGGTGATCATGTGGAGGAGTTTAAAAGAATTTTAGATTATAGAGATGAGCTCTTAAGAACTAATCCAGGCAGCACATGTGTGGTGAGACTTAGTGAAGAAACTTTTGAAGGTGGCAGAAAAATGTTTCAATCATTTTACATATGTTTTGATGCTTTAAAGAAAGCATTCAAAGCTGGAGCTAGGAGATGTATAGGATTTGATGGTTGCTTCTTGAAAGGTGTTTCTAGAGGTCAATTACTTGTGGCTGTTTGTAAGGATGGGAACAACCAAATGCTACCACTAGCATGGGCAGTTGTTGAGGTGGAAAACACATTCACTTGGAAATGGTTTATCAAGATTGTAAGACATGATCTTGAGCTAGGAGATGGGACAGAATTGACAACCATTACTGATATGCAGAAGGTATTTTTATTTTCCTTCTTATTTATTCATTTACTTTCTTTTCCATTTATTTATCTATTTTCTTTTTCATTTATTTTCTAATGATATTCTAAATGTTGTTAAAGGGTGTTGACAAAGCTATTCAGGAACTTCTGCCAAATGCAGAACAAAGAATGTGTGCAAGACATGTTCTAGCCAACTGGTCTATCAATTGGAAAGGCATTGAAAGAAGAAATTGTTTTTGGAGATGTGCCAAATCTACATATGAACAAGAATTGAAAAGAAATTTGGATCATATGGAGAAGTTAGGTACTGGAATAATTGATAACTTATTGTACTATAATATAGAAAGGTGGTCTAAATTATACTTTAAGTTTTTTAGCTGTTGTGATAGTGTTGACAACAACATGGCTGAAAGCTTTAATTCATGGATTTTGGGGGCAAGATAAAACTATCATCACAATGCTTGAAGAAATAAGGGTCAAAGTGATGAGAAGAATAGGACAATTGAGGGAGTTCAGTGATACTTGGATAACAAACATATCTCCAATGGCCTTAAAGGTATTAACAGAGAATACAACAAAGTCGATGCAATGTAACCTTGAATGGAATGGTGAATATGGTTTTGAGGTTAAAGACAGCTTGGGTAACACATTTGTTGTGAATCTAGGCACACAAACATGTACTTGTAGATCTTGGATGCTAAGAGGAATACCTTGTTGTCATGCTATAGCTGCACTTCATCTTAGAAGATTGGAGCCCATTAACTATGTTGCACATTGGTATAGCAAGGAGACTTATCTCAAGGTCTATAGTCATTATATTCAACCAGTTACTAACATGAAAATGTGGCCACAATCAACCAACCCCTCTGTATTACCACCTGTTATCAAAACACTACCAGGAAGGCCTAGAAAATGTAGGAGAAAGGAGCAGAATGAAAATAAAACAGGAAAATTGTCCAAGAGAGGTGTTGAGATGACCTGCAGTCTCTGTCACACAAAGGGTCATAATAAGAGGGGTTGTCAATTGAATAATCAAGCTAATGCAGGCAGAGGAAGAAGAAATGGGAGAAGAACAAATACTAGTTCAACTAGGTCAAGTGTTGGCTCTTCTACAGCACCAACTGAATCACAATCAAGCACAAAGAGAGGAAGAGGTCGACCAAGAGGTTCTACAAAACAGATATAGTAATTCATGTAGTTGTTATTTTACAGCTTTATCAGTCTAATATTTTTGTTAATCAACTTATTTTATAGGCTAGTGCCACTGGAAGGGGAAGAGGTACTGATACTGGTTTAGCTGGAACTGGAAGGGGAAATGGAAGAGCAACTGGATCTGTTAATGAAACAGGGATTGGTATTGCTGGAAGGGGAAATGGAAGAAGAACTGCAACTAGTGTAGCTGCTACTGCTACAGATGTTCCTGGTGCTACTGAAGGAGTGAAGAGGCCAAGAATGGTTGGAATGGGGGTTCTACATACACAGAGTGGTTTTACAATCCACAATGTAAGTTGTCTTAAATATTTACACCTTTTTCAATTGTAACTTATGAAGCATCTAAGACAATGTTTTTGTTGTGAATGTAGCCTGGAATGCCTATGAACTCTTCAATAGTGACTGGAAATCTTGGGCATCATAAACCAAGATCAGGCTTAAAATGGAAAGGAAAGGATGTTATAACTCAACAAGGTCTTCAAGAGATGAGAGAAAACAAAAGAAGGAGAACAAGGTCTAATGCAGATGATGTTTGATATGGAGACTGCTTTAGTTTGATATTTGAGCTGTTTTTGAAACAATTATGCAGTTGTGCCTGCTTTAGATTGATATGTTATCTGTTTTTAGAACAATTATGCAGTTGTGACTGCATTAGTTTGATCTATGTTTGTTTTTGAAACAATTATGTTGCAGCTATGACTGCGTTAGTTTGATGTATATATGTTTGAAACAATTATGTAGTTGTGACTGCTGCATTAGTTTGTTATTGTAGTTGTCTCTTTTTGAAACAATTGTGCAACCAGTTTTGCATTACTTTTATGTATACAATTATGCAGTTGTGACTGCAATAATGTCAATGCAGTTGTAAATAAAACACAAACGAAATACATAAACCAACAAATTGCATTAACAGAATAAGAAGAACACACAATTTATTACAAAAGAGTCTTGCACCTAATTCATTACAACATAAACAGTGCTACACTACTCCAACATTGATCTCAGATTACAACATAAACAGTGCTACATTACTCCAACATTGATCTCACTACATCAAGAGCTTAAGGTAACTTCATTGAGCCTTTCTTCTTATACATCACCCAGAAACAATAGCTTATAACTATTACCATAACACAACAACAAGCTACAACAAAAAAGAGCACATTCTGCCATGTTCTTCTCCATTTATTCTGCATTACTTTCATCTTCTCAACCTCTTCTTCCAACCTTTTTAATTTCATTCCTAGACAATCCTCATCTTGTTTGAAATCTCCCGGCTTGTCAACTTCTTCATTATCCTCAAATGCAGTGGCTGAGGTTTGAGATGATTCTACTATATTCTCAAGCTCACCCAATTTTTGTATTAGTTTAGGAATCACAAATTTCGACCTCGAATCAATATTCTCTTTATCCTTCCAACACCAAAAGTTGCAAGATCTAGGACTCTTCAATAATGAAAAAGGATGAAGGAATTAGTAATCAAATTCTTAATCGGCTAAAATAAAATAAACAAAAATGATGTTTACCCCATAATAAGGACATGACCAATATCTTCTTCCGGGGTTATTGGAAGTCCAAGATATTTTCAAACGCACCACAAGTCCATGATTACAATAAACTTTTTTCTTCGTAGTATAATCATCTTCTTCCATACAAAGATTTGTCAAATTAATTGATCGCATTGTGTGCTACAATTTTGTGCAAGAAGTAACAAGAATCTGGAAAAAAACCCAGATAATGAAAATCAAAATAATAGATAAAGAAGAATAGGTTTGAAGCTTACATTTTGAAGAACAATTATTCCTTCAAAGATTCAACTTTTTGATTTGAATAGCTAAGATTTGAGGTTTGAAGAGCTAAGATTTGAGAAAAATAAGGAAAAAAAGCATAAATTAGGTCAGCATTGATGGATGATTGAGTTGGTGAGGAGAAGAGGAAATTAGGGTTCTTCCAAAGAGAAATTTACATTCAAATATGTAATGGGTCGGATATTACCGTTGGAGGGTCGAATTTTCTTTTTAAAAAATGCTAAAAGATGATTTACGCGCCCTACAAAGATGTAGCAACACGCGCATGAGGCTGGAGCTCGAAAGGTTGAAAATAATTCACATCAAACATGTTAAGGGGGGTATTTAAACACCCGTGTAGTTTAAGTACTAAAGTGAGTTTTCGTGCCAAGTTCAGAGGGGATTTTATGTATTTTCCCTTAAAAAAACAAAAAATAAGGTGCTTAATTAGCCATATATGGCATAATTGATGACATTTTATTTAGACTTCTTGTTTTAATTAACACCATAAGCTTAATAAAATATTTTAATTAGATACATTCGTTCAAATTTTGAAGGAAAAAAACCATCTATTGGGTAGGTAAAGTAAAGATAATTCAGGAGCGGCTCAAGCGTATCAATGGCTAAAGCGAAAAATCAAACGGGGCCTTAAACTTAAATTGTTAATAACTTTTATATAATTTA
This sequence comes from Solanum sitiens, assembly GCA_016801875.1. Lineage (NCBI taxonomy): Eukaryota > Viridiplantae > Streptophyta > Magnoliopsida > Solanales > Solanaceae > Solanum > Solanum sitiens. The sequence continues at coordinate 13,178 of JABWTJ010001400.1, read as the reverse complement.
TTTCTTTTAGTTTTTACCTCATAATATAACCATTCTTATTTTAAATTATTTTTCATAAGATATGGTACTCAAAATATGTCAAATTTCTTCTAATAACCCCTTCATTTTTTCATTGAATATTTACTTTTTCTACAAATAGTATTCAATATTTATTGAAAAATAATAACTTATAACCTATTATTATAAAAAATGAGACCCCTTAAATTTGAGGGCCTAAGACACATGTTTTTTTTTAACACTGTCGAGCCACCCCTGAGATAATCACATAAAATATGTTATTTTTTTAATTGTATGCATTAGCATTCTATGTGGCTAATCTAGCAGATGAATAAAAACACATATAAATGTTTTTTCCAATTTTTTTATAAAAAATGTTTAATCAAAATATTTTATGAAGAGTTGGCTTACCCCTTCCTTCTTACTAATAAAAATAGGTTTGGAACCCTTTTCCTTTTTACAAGATAGGCTTACTTACTTTAATTTTGTAATATCCTATTTTCTTTAATATAAATTAGAGCTCAAACTTACCATCAATTTCATGCTTCAATTAACTAATTGTTATATTTGTTCGTGAAATATGTACGCCATTTCAGAGTTCAATTCCCAGCTTTTCATCATTCATCTGTTTTTTTTTTTGTTGAGAGACCAACATATGCACCTAAAAAAAGTATACTCCTAAGAAATACCAAAAAAAAAAAAATATATATATATATATATATATGTCTTGTCTCATTTGTTTGGTCTTAGAAAAATATTAATATTGATTATTCAAATTGCCTAGGTGCGTCTAATTGCGACAAGTCTGTAAAAATTGTGTAGCACTTTGCAGTATCGTGAGGTTGAAGTCAAAGCAATGGAATGCTACGAGTCCGTTTCTATTGATTTAATTTTAAGTTAAAAATAAAAATAAAATAAAAAAAAAAGTAGGGAAAGCCTATTTTAAATTTTTAACTTATTTTGAGTTATTTTAAATTTATTCTAAGTTATTTTGATTTGTTTTAAATTATTTTATATTTGTCAAATACTTTCAAAAGTCAAAAACTGATTTGAAAAGTAATTTGACCAACTTTTAAGTTAATTCAAATACCCTCTACTTCTTCTTTCCACTTTTAATTATTGTGTTGCTCTTTCATAAAATTAATTTGATTAATCTAAGGTTAATTTTTTTTTAAAATTAGATATTTAAAAATTATATAAAAAATATTATAAATTTCAATCATTTACATATAATGAAAAAATAATCATGTTGGTCATTTTTATAATTTGACTTTATAAAAGGAAATTATAAGAATTAAAAATAGACGGACCATATAACATAATGGTAAATTAAAAGAGTGGTGGAAATAAATATGGATTCAGACGTGTCACAGCTACCTTTATATATATTATAAGTATTAACCATACTTTACCACTCTCTGCTTTACTAAAAGCTTCAAACACCTTACCTTTCTCTTTTTTTTTGGTGGATTAAGCAACTCATAAATGTTTGTAATTACATGATATCGCAAACTGACACCTTAACTCGTTGGATTGATCACAAACCCAAAGGTTAGCTTTGAAATTCATGCCTAATTTCTTTACGATCTTCAATCCAGCTTTTACACACCTCGACTAATTGGTACTATATTATTTCATCTTTTGAGCTTCTTTCCTGTGTTTTGATAAGTTGTGTAGAGCAGTTATAATCAAGTAATTTTCTATTTTAATGTTCATCTTCTTGCTCTGTTTTTTTTTTTAAATTTCTTGTATTAAGACAGTTGTGAAATCAGGGAAAAGGCATCGAAATATCGATTGCAATTCACGTGACACACTTTAAATTTTTAATCCATTTTAAAAAATAAAACTTCTAAGTTTGATAAGTTTTTACCTTTTTGCCCTTATTTCTTTTATTTTTATTTTTATTTTTATTATAATTATTAGTATATTAATATTTATTATTTTATTATTATTTATTTTATTACTCTTTATTATTATTATTATTATTATTATTATTATTATTATATTATTATTATATATTATTATTATTATTAATAATATTTTATTATTATTATCCTTTATTTTATTATTCTTTATTTTTATTATTATTATTATATATTATATATTATATATCATTATATATTATTATTATTATTATTATTTTCATATTATTATTATTATTATTATTATTAATATTTTATATATTATTATTATTATTATTATTTATTTTATTATTATTATTTATTATTATTATTATTATTTTCATATTGTTATCTTATTATTATTGTTATTATTATTATTATATATTATTATTGTTATTATTATTATTATATATTATTATTAATATTTTTTTATTTTGTTATTATTATTATTATACTTTATTTTATTATTCTTTATTATTATTATTATTATTATTTTATTATTCTTTATTATTATTATATATTATATATTATTACTTATTTTATTATTCTTTATTATTTTTATATATTATTATTATTATATTATATCTATTCAAATTATATATTATTAAAATGTAAAATAAGTTGCACATATAACTTAAATAAAAATTTATATTCCTCTTATAAATAATTTGTGATAATAAAGAAATATGTAAATGATAGACAATTATTATTACCTATGGATGAAACTAAAATAAATCTTAAATCGTTTTTCAAATTATATATCTTTAAAATTTATAATAAGTTTATATTCCTCTTATAAATAATTTGTGATGAGAAAGAAATATGTGAATGATAGCAAAATATAATTATTTATGGCTGTAAAATATAAATTAATTAACTTTTATTATATTAACAACTTTTAAGTGTATTTCAGACATTTTGATTTAAAAAGCTGTTTATCAGCACTTATTTGCCAAACACATCAACAACTTTTTTTTTAACTTCAGCACTTTTATCCAAACGCATAACTGCTTATTTTAAAAATAAGTTTCAGCACTTTTAAAAGTACTTTTTTAAAGCTATTTTTATTAAGCCCATCCAAACGGGCCCTTAGACTAGTAAGCCATGTTCCTTGTGAACATTTATGAATATTTACATCTAAATGATATTGTCTTGTGCAACTTTTTCCAGGTTGTTTTCTCCATTTGTAAAAGAGGAAAATATATGTTCCATCATTTTATCTTGATCAAGTTCCCTATTAGTGGAGTCACCTCCAAAGCCAACAATGAAGAAGAAGAACAACAAGCCCTTAGGAATTCAATTGATTGAGCGCATAGCGAAGTAAAACTTCTAAGTTTGATAAGTAATCAGTAATTAACTTTGCCCTTCCTATTTTATCTGATTTACTGAAATTTTTAAAGTCTTTCATTTATTTCATAAAATTTAATACCAAGTCAAATTATATAGAAGTCTTCATTTATTTTTAAAGTTTAATATCAAATTCAAGTTACGTCACATAAATTGAAACCGAGGAATGGAGTTGTAAAAAAGGAAGATAGTAGTATATGTCTGTTGGGATGTTATAGAAACAAGACCTGGAAAACTCTGCTTTGTCCCAATGGGCTGTTCTTCTCTGCTAATTTCTTTAATCATGCTCTTTTTACAATATGTAATTTGATATAGCATGAACTTGGGATCGTTTGGTTGAGAATAAGTTATGGCAAGATAAGTTATTTCACCATATATATGGGATAATTTATTCTATTAAAAAAGTGTAAATGGTGCGATAAATAATTTTTAAACTGTCTAATACCTCCAACCAAACGTAGGATAAAATAGTTTCTTGGATTATTATACCTTTTGCAAGTCACACGTGAATTACTTTAAGAGCCTATTTGGCTCAGTTTAAACTGGTCAAACTGACTTAAAAGCTGGTTTTTGACTTATTTAGCTGTTTGGCAATACTCAAAATAACTTATTTTAAGTTAAAAAAAAACTTATTTTAAGCCAAAAGTTAAAAGCTGGGGTAGGGATGCTTTTTTTTTTTAGCTTATAAGCTGTTTTAAGTTGACCACATTTTTACCTTTTTGCCCTTATTTCTTTTATTTTTATTTTTATTTTTATTATAATTATTAGTATATTAATATTTATTATTTTATTATTATTTATTTTATTACTCTTTATTATTATTATTATTATTATTATATTATTATTATATATTATTATTATTAATAATATTTTATTATTATTATTCTTTATTTTATTATTCTTTATTTTTATTATTATTATTATATATTATATATTATATATTATTATATATTATTATTATTATTATTATTTTCATATTATTATTATTATTATTATTATTTATTATTATTATATTATTATTATTATTAATATTTTATATATTATTATTATTATTATTTATTTTATTATTATTATTTATTATTATTATTATTTTCATATTGTTATCTTATTATTATTGTTATTATTATTATTATATATTATTATTGTTATTATTATTATAATATATTATTATTAATATTTTTTTATTTTGTTATTATTATTATTATTATACTTTATTTTATTATTTTTTTTTATTATTATTATTATTTTATTATTCTTTATTATTATTATATATTATATATTATTACTTATTTTATTATTCTTTATTATTTTTATATATTATTATTATTATATTATATCTATTCAAATTATATATTATTAAAATGTAAAATAAGTTGCACATATAACTTAAATAAAAATTTATATTCCTCTTATAAATAATTTGTGATAATAAAGAAATATGTAAATGATAGACAATTATTATTACCTATGGATGAAACTAAAATAAATCTTAAATCGTTCTTTGATCTATTCAAATTATATATCTTTAAAATTTATAATAAGTTTATATTCCTCTTATAAATAATTTGTGATGAGAAAGAAATATGTGAATGATAGCAAAATATAATTATTTATGGCTGTAAAATATAAATTAATTAACTTTTATTATGTTAACAACTTTTAAGTGTATTTCAGACATTTTGATTTAAAAAGCTGTTTATCAGCACTTATTTGCCAAACACATCAACAACTTTTTTTTTAACTTCAGCACTTTTATCCAAACGCATAACTGCTTATTTTAAAAATAAGTTTCAGCACTTTCAAAAGTACTTTTTTAAAGCTGTTTTTATTAAGCCCATCCAAACGGGCCCTTAGACTAGTAAGCCATGTTCCTTGTGAACATTTATGAATATTTACATCTAAATGATATTGTCTTGTGCAACTTTTTCCAGGTTGTTTTCTCCATTTGTAAAAGAGGAAAATATATGTTCCCATCATTTTATCTTGATCAAGTTCCCTATTAGTGGAGTCACCTCCAAAGCCAACAATGAAGAAGAAGAACAACAAGCCCTTAGGAATTCAATTGATTGAGCGCATAGCGAAGTCGAGCCTATCTTTCAAGACATATCAAGTCATTGTTCTAATTGTGACATTTTTTGCATATACAAGTTACCATGCTAATAGAAAAACTACAAGCATTGTGAAACAAGCACTTGATCCCCAATCCCTTGGCGTTGGTCCGATTTTCCCATGGCAAGGAAATAGTATTCGGAAATCAGTTATAGATGGTTGGTTTCCATTTAATGGTCCTGATGGAACAACATTGCTCGGTGACCTTGATGTGGCTTTCCTATTTGTGTATGCCATCGGAATGTACTTCTCAGGGCATGTGGGCGATAGGATGGATCTTAGAGTTTTTTTGACCGCGGGAATGTTGGGAACTGGCTTATTCACAGCTCTTTTTGGAGTTGGATATTGGGCAAACGTTCATAGTTTCTATTACTATCTTATCATTCAAATGATTGCTGGATTGTTTCAATCCACTGGATGGCCGTCAGTCGTTGCAGTGGTCGGAAATTGGTTTGGAAAGAAGAAGAGGGGACTTATAATGGGCATTTGGAATGCTCACACCTCTGTTGGGAACATTACAGGGTCGTTAGTCGCCTCAATCTTATTGAAATATGGATGGGGTTGGTCGATGGTTGTTCCTGGTATCCTTATTGCTTTTAGTGGTGTCATAGTGTTCCTTTTGTTACCCGTTCATCCCGAATCTGTTGGGGGTAATAAAGATGAAGATGAGGTGTTGTTATCTCCTGGAAAAGAAGACGCGGAAGTGAATGAACAACCTCTCTTGAGGTCGAGATCAGACAGAGAGGAGGAATCATGCGCTGTAGGTTTTATAGAAGCATGGAAGATCCCGGGGGTTGCAACCTTTGCTCTTTGCCTTTTTTTCGCGAAATTGGTGGCTTACACATTTCTCTATTGGCTGCCTTACTACATTAGCCACACAGGCATGAATGTTAACTATTCTATATTTGTCATGTTAGATATGTTGTTTTCTTAACTTTGTGTTTTGTTTTAATGTTACTGCAGCAATAGATGGACGATACTTGTCTAACGAGGAATCTGGAAACTTATCAACGTTGTTTGATGTCGGAGGGGTCATAGGTGGAATCTTAGCAGGTTACATCTCAGATAAGTTGGATGCTAGAGCGATAACAGCAGCTAGCTTTATGTACTGTGTTATCCCAGCTCTGTACCTATACCGAAGCTACGGACACATCTCCATGACTATAAACATCATCCTCATGTTGATTAGTGGAGTGTTTGTGAATGGACCTTACGCGTTGATAACAACTGCTGTTTCAGCAGATTTGGGAACACATAGCTCTTTGAAGGGTAATTCACGAGCGCTTGCAACTGTCACTGCTATTATTGATGGAACTGGATCAATTGGTGCTGCAGTTGGACCATTTCTAACAGGTTATATTTCAGCTGATAGCTGGAATGCAGTTTTTGTGATGTTGATGGGAGCAGCTTTAGTTGCTGGTTTGTTTTTGACTAGGCTTGTTGTAACTGAGGTGAATGGTAAGATTCAAGAATTGAGGTCTCAAGGATCATCTAGACCAATATAATATTGTCTACTAATCTTCAAGTGTGATTGCCATAATATTGTGTGATAATCCAAATGCTCAATTTGGATATTATCAACCTTTAGTCAGAGGGATAAAAAAGTGGAAATGATCAAATCAAACCCAAGATGAGGATATGAATTCATCTTCATTTTAGTGGCAGAGATGAAAAGGTGGAAATCCTCATATCAACTTAAGATTTGTGAGAAGGACTCTGAAAGGGAGAAATTTGGTTGACTCTTAAGATCATCATCACATATACATGTAAATCTTCTGTGCCTCCGACGGTTTTAATTTATATGTCTGATTTTAGTTACGAAGATTTAGAACATAAGAAAAGTTTTTGAATCTTGAAATTTTAAACTAAAGATATGTTAAATGTATCAAAATGTTATTTAATCTTGTGATCTTTAGCATGTGAATTAATATGTTGGAAAGAAAGGAAAGAAGCAATTTTCGAATGAGTTAAAAGAAAAAGTAAGACAAACAAATTAAAATGGGGCGAATACTTCCTTTTCAGAAGTAGGATCAGCCAGATATAAAAATCAAACTAGGCTATACAACTAACTAAACTAGACATCAATTCCTAATTACTAAGGATCAAACAAGGCTATACAACCACTTAAACCAGACATCAATTCATAAATACTAAGCTCAAATGATATGTAAATTGAGAGCATGATTAAAAATTCCAAATCATGATTTCGATAATTGGTTTTAAATGTAAGATGCAATCCACATGTTTATACTTTATTAAAAAAGACCCATCATTTTAAATTTTGCGAAAAAGGACTCACACTTGGCATGAAAAATTATTCAATAACTAGTTACTGCTATTTTTAACTAGTTGATCTTTATAAAATTATGTGTATTTGCAAATTCATAATCATAAACATTTATTAATAAAGGAAGCGTGAAAATGTGCAATTTAGCAATGTGGCATTTTAGAATACGTTGATACCTTGTTTATGAGCTATCATTTGCATATTCGGTAAGATGTATAAGAAATAGAAAAACTTGATAATTCTTATAACAGGAGGGACTTTCATGTTTATGAGGAAAAAAATACAACTTAAAAAGTTAGAATTGTCGTCCAAATAAAACTTCAACTTTAAAATCAATCTTATTTTAAATCATGATTTTATATTGCACATAAAAAACGAGCCCAAACAATATCGGTTACAGTAAACAAATCACAAAAAGATGGCTCGTCAAAATTACTTGTTGAATCTAACAGCTAGAGTGTACTTCATGTTTCAATAGGGCCTACGTGAAATTAAAGGATTATTTTTTTTCCCTAGCCGAAATAGTGGCCGATTGTCGATGCAGTATCTGGGCTCGAACTATTAAGCTTTGAGTATGTCTATCAAATACATTATCAATTCCAACAAGCATCAGAGGACCATAAAAATTACAAACCAAGGCCGCCATGCCATTCAGGTTAAAAAGACATTGGGACAACATATCCAGTATAGACCCATAGAGTACCGTCTGGAGAGGGTAGAGTATATGAATCATGACGTCGTTAATAAACTGTGTTTAAAGGCTGGGAAATGTTAAGAGAAGGTATTCACGCTAAAAACTATTTATACACACACTATGGAGAATTATGTAGACAATATGTTGCTAAAAGTAAAGAGATAAAGAGCAACAGTCGGATCTGTGGGGCTAAGGGTACGAGGGAGCACAACCTGAGGTTAAATCCAAGTAACCGTAGGTTCTGGGTGGCAACAGGTAAGTTTTTGGAAAATTTATCTCCAAACTCCGAACGAAGAATAAAGACCAAGCTTTGTAAAATTAGTTGGAGCCATCTCGGAAATGCAACTGCTCTGCACCACCAAAGAAGTTCAACGTTAACATAGGGGATAATGGCAATCATCGATAGAACACAACTTTAAAAGGTCAAGTATTACCACTGGATAAAGGAAGGCGTTGAGTCTCATTACTTTCTGAAACAATCACTACTACTTCACACAAACTCTCCTACTTATGGTACTAGATTTTGACAAATTGAACTGAACATGCTAAAACCCATTTGATCTTGATAAACACTATAACATGTGTGCAATTTTAAGACGAGAGCTCCCATCAACTGTTGTGGAGATTAATCTATGGTAATCTTACACTTACATATGACAATTCAATATGAAAGAGTAAATGACATGCGCATTGATCAGTTAGACTACCATATGGCTTCAAATGCATTAACATTTGACCTAATGATCTCTTAAAATGAAACAAACAAACAAACAATTTTGGTCAAGTACCAAACGTATGAAATAAAATGATTTTAAGATGTTGGTTTGCAAAGACCAATACATTATTGTCCCACTCCCGCAGCTATATAACTACCACCGTAGTTAAAGCAAACAATCTACCAGGCCATTTTAAATCTTGCACTTTACTCACATATACTAAGAGCAAAATGCACAAGCTTCACAAGTGGCTTGGCCCCTTCGCCTTTAGGAGTTGCAGCAAAAGAAAGAACACCAACTCAGCAGGAAGTAGACAACGCACCAGATATAGCCACAATTCCTTATAGTAGAGTAAGAAAGCATGTAGAACAGTAGAAATGCACTTCTATCATTGATTCTCCCCAATAACTCGACTACAGAATTTAGAATCAATACTTCTAAGTATGTCATTGCCTAAAGACTTTAGATTTCTCCTTTCACAAGTCTGCCAAAAAGATGGACTTTCTTATGGCTTGCTATCCTACAGTAAGTAGAATACCACAAGAATAGTCGTGATGGGCACACAAAGAAGAGCTTAACTTGTGAAAAATCATTTAAACAAAAATGAGACAACTAATCATTATTTCTTGGGAAGAAAATTTGTGATGACTACATTCTGGGCCTCTGGGGGAACTTTTTCTAAAACAGATACCAAGGAAACGTTTCGCGAAGTCATATTCCTGTCTCAATAATTAACGGTGGCGAATTGAAGATTGGAAATAGATAAACATTGCATGGACATACTGTTTCTAATTGGATAAAAATAAATATATAAACTTATATTTACAGTACTATCCTCTGCTAGGTTTCAGTGGGCTGACCCTTCACCAAGTCTGCCAGTGGCTGAAAACACGATATAAGAAAGCATTTTCATCTCATGACACTCTGAAGTCAGAACCTTAAAAGAGAGTGGAACAACAGAAATATCAGAAAAACAAACTAGCTATTGCTGCATAGTGTGCACATGTTACGGGTTCCTACTGCAATACTCACAATCCTTAATTACATCAATAACAGAGGAAAACATCAACTTTGCAAGAGTTCATTATTCTTGTATTAATAGTCCCATCAAACAAACATCAGTAGAAATCAAATGTGATAAGCCAATTATACTGCCATAACCTTAGCAAAAGAGTTATGTTGCGTTTTTTCCATCAACAAACACTGCCTAAGGTAGTGAACAATTAATCATACGCCGAGAATGCAACTGAATTGCCAAAGAGATGATCCTAAGGTTCTATACAACACTCAACAAAAATCATTTTTACACGAGTAGCATGCAGAGAATACCATCAAAGATACACTGCTACAAATCAAATGTGGGTAATAAAGGTTTATATGATTCACAAGTAAGCATCAAAGTATTTGTGTGAGACCCAAATGAAAGAGCACTGTGTACGTCCAATGCCAGGTGTAGGTTGGAAAATGATTTTGCATTTTAAATTTCTACTACAGAAAGATGACTTGCTTATCTGTTTCACATGGTTGTTGAGGATTGATATAGCCAACCCAACTAGTCTGGGATTGAAGCACAGTGGTTGCTATTCTCTTCTTGACATCCTTATCTTCTCCTAGATGAATATAAAACTCGCCTGTTGTTCACATTTCAAATAGTTCTTAGAATTTTTTTGGAAAATACATAATTACCCTCTCCCGCATCTTTTTCCCTTTTGCTAACCACACACCTAAAATTTGCGAGCATCTTACAACCCCTATAGACTTTTCTAAAGTGGAACTATTATCCCCTTATTTGCTATGTGGTGCAAAGAGTGACTCAACTTGAGTTGCATGATGGAAATAAAAAAGATGCAGTAGTGGTCTAGTAGTGAAGCAACCATGCTGAACATAATGGAGAAGAGAATAGTAGCAACAACACATAATACGATAACCGAAGCAAAGGAAACAACAAGTAATAATAAAATTGAAGAACAATATAGTATCAATGTTATCAAAAGTGTGCTTAAGCCCTGAAGCAAGACTCAAAACGGGTTAGCGCTTCGCCTCGCTTAATGCGCGCTTCAATGTCGTCATCAAGGTTCTAAGGCATACTTTTCCTTGCCAATGAGACACTTCTGAAGAGGCAACACTAAATATTTGATTTTTCACTTTATCATAAAAATTTTCAATTAATTTCTTCATATATTTTTCATACATGTTTATAATTATTAGTCTTGGACTAAACATATAGATTTATAATTTCTTCTCCCTTTGCGCCTTTTTTTATTGAAGCCCATGCTTTATTTACACTTTGCGCTTAAATTCCCAAACGCACCTTAGAGCTTTTTTGCATTTTTTATTTGCGATAACATTGGATAGTATGTGAGTAATCATAACAATACTAATAACGGAAGCTAGACAACACTCGACTACCTACTAATCTTCTATCCTAATCTTCGACCTCCAAATCCTCCTATATAGAGTTGGGAAACACCATATTCCATTAAACTAGCATCTCCTCCTTCTCATCATTTTTCATAAACTTCTTCACACCATTGAACAAGAATCCAATATCTCTTACCATGTAATATCCCATTCATCTTAACCCATTCTCCATGGACGCTTATTCATCTTCCTGTTCCATTACCAAGGACTGCGAGCTTTGTCAGTAAACACAGGGTTTGCCAATATTGGATTTCCACTGGTTCTGTGCATACCTATAGATGGTTGTTTCTTTATGTATATTCGTACTATAATTGTTGCTGGAAACAATTTGTGGGCAATAGGCATGTCTTGAGACAAGTTTGAATTTGGACTCTGGAGAAGAAGATGAAATCTTAAGTGTGCATGGTTGAAATCAGAGAAAACGATAAGGAGAAGATGGTAGGATAAACAACTGAAAAAGAAAGCAGAAACGAAGTTTGGTAAAAGAAAACTGACATGAAAACAGGTGGCAGCGCGTGAGTTACACTGGCCAGCTTAAATTTGATTGTTGCTCCCCCAGGGCGGTAACCCAATCCACTTTTTTTAAGAAAACAAAAAATTATCTTTCCATTTATTATGTAAAAGAATTCTCATAAGCTACCAACTTAGATTTTACAATACTAAAAATCACATAATAACTCTAGTTATTTTTATTTCTTTCTTGTTATGCATTTTCCCAGAATGTACAACAATATTTCTCTTGAACTAATCATTTCCTTTCTTTTTGATGGCCAAGAAAAGGTTTGGGGCCAATCCGTATGACCAGCCGCAGCCCAAATGGTCTTGCCCCTCTACCTTTCTCTACTTAAATGCAGGCTTAGTTTGCATGGCGCAAGGCTTGAGCCTATGACCAAAGTCACAAATCCCACTCAACCTTTGCCACTTGAACTAAGTCCTGAGGGCTTCTCTTGAACTAATCCTTTATTTTATATTTATATGACTCGCCAGGCAAATACATGTTTTTTTTGGATGCAATGTTTACATCATAATGCAGTTGTAATGAATCACATGGGTCTAGGTGATACTTGTGCAAAATCATGGCTTGCAATTTAGTTTCTGTTTTCAGAAAACATCCACAACAGTCACCTGTTTCAGAAGATAGTTTTTGTTTTTCACACTATAATCTCACAAAAACTTATCCAAAGGATCTTACAAAAAAGACACATTAAAGATAGACTGTTTTTACCACCCAGAAACTGCACTCTCTTCAGAACATTAAGAGTTCACAAAGCACACATATCTGACGGTCAGATAATTGGACAAAACACATCATCAAATAGGTAACAGCTGTGGAGCAGTGTCAGTAATGAGGAATGACATTCCAAAAGTGATCATGCTTATTATGTTCCGAAAAAATCAAGTGAAGCTAGATGGCTGATCCCAATTAGGAAATGAGCTGGTATCCGCAGCCAAACAATATTCCAAAGTTTTCTTGTCAGACTATCAAAAATTATCTTCTGCTGTAAATTTCATGTGAATAGGTAGATAAATCTTAACCAATAAAGGATTACAATATGGAAACGGCCTAGCAGAAAAATATGCAACTATTCAGATACTTCCTAGGTTTCCAGATTAACAAAATCAGATCGCTGGTAAACATTCCACCAGGATGGATGCATAGCAACGCAAATTCCTCAAGAAATATATTGTACAGATATTCTGATTTA
>JABWTJ010001399.1:47973-65149 GCA_016801875.1 Solanum sitiens | reverse complement strand
TTTACTTATGATTAACTAAAATTGCTTTATTCCTAATAGTCTTTTGTAGATTATAAGAGTTTATTAGGAATTAATAATGTTATAATGGTCATCTCTAGAAGGTAATTACTATGGAAATATTCTGCGATTAAGTAAGCCTAGACTATGCCCTCTTTTATGTGGAAACCAATAGGCGAGGAAGCCGTTTTAAGGAAGTACACGAGTGTTGAGGTGCTGAAAGGATACTTAATTAAAGAAGAAGGCTATAGTAGTGATTAGACGAAATGAACATTATACTGTTATTATTCATAATGAATACATATAAACTGCAAAAAGATTAGGTGGAATAACATTATTAGTGAAAATAATTCGAATATGCCTATATACTTGTTAGATAAATTCTGATAACTATATGATGCTATTGTTTTACATACTTGAGAAATATTGATGTTGATGCTAAATGAAGAATAATTTACAAATAGATTATGAATGAGATAATAGGTTGGTCTGAGCTGATAGATATTAACAATATAAATTATGATGCGATGATTTAAAAACTAAAATAATTATGTTTAGATATTTGAGGTTATGGGAAGAAAAACTGTTAATTAATAACATATTTGCAGAAGTAAGTAATAAATCGATATTTATACATATATTCGAAATAAACCGTTTAGAAAATAAAATACAAAGCGATATAAAACATAATACTTGTTATAATGAATAAAGAAGAGTTTATAGTAGATGAAAAAATCTATGAAAATTACGACGGATTAGCTATAAGAATAGTCTTTTCTAATTTAGGACGAAGGTATAAACAAATAAAAGATAAATTATATTTAATGTTAGAAAAAGAATCTGCAAAACTAGAAGATAGCTTAACGGCTAAGATTCGAATTTCTAAAGAAAATGAAGAAATAGACAAAGCTGATAAAATATGTAAAGAAACTACAACTGAAATTAAGAAAATTACAGAAATTAAAAACACTAAAATTGAAGAATTAGAAAAAGAATTAGCCCTTTTAAAATTACTATATGAAAAAAGATTACATAGGCCAAAGAAACCTTTATCGAAATATAATTGTCACAATTGCGATAAGCTAGGACATTTAGCAAAAGATTGTAAAGATAAAAAACAAAAAAGATTATCAAAACCAAAGAAACCTTTATCAAAACGTAAATGTTACAATTGTAATAATTTAGGACATTTAGCCAAAGATTGTAAACAAATCATAAATTTAACTAAACATAGATATATGCAAATGAATTTTTTAAACGATAAATTAAAAGATAAAAGTATGCATTATGAGATTCCAGATATAGAAGATAATTCTGAATTAGAATCTGATGAAATTGATTATAAAACTGACTCAGATAATTCTGAACTAGAATCCGATAAAACTGACTCAGATAATTCTGAACTAGAATCCGATAAAACTGAATATGAAATAGACTCAGATAATGAATTACCTGAAGAAAATGACTAAGGAAAATTATATAAATAAAAAGAATATAATGCAAAGAATAAAATGAAGATACATATTCTTGTGAAAATTATCGTAGAAGGATATCATAACAGATATTATACACCTATGATAGATACAGGAGCAGAAACAAATATATGCAAATATAATTGCTTACCAGAAGATAAATGGGAAAAACTAACAACACCCATGATAGTAACTGGATTCAATAACGAAAATAGTATGATTATTTACAAAGCAAAAAATGTTAAAATACAAATTTGGGATAAAATTTTAATATTAAAAGATATATACTGTTTTGATTGTAATAAAATAGATATACTCTTAGGAATGTCTTTCTTAAAAGGATTATACCCACATATAATAACCAAAACGTATTGGTGGCTAACTACACCATGTGGACACAAAATAAGAGCAAAAAGAGTTAATAATAAACAAAGAAAACACAAAGACTGGATTAAAGGAAGCAAACAGATAAATCAAAAAATGGAAAATATAAAAGAAATTAATCAATTAGAAATTATTATAATAACTTGAAGATAATATAGAATATCATTTAAATGTTTATTAATATTGTGACTAACAAGTTTATTGTCAGAAGAAAATTATACACAGGTAAACTGAAGGTCAGCAAGAATAGAAGACTTTGTACCAACGAAAGAAATACGCAAGTATTGAATATATTGAACTGTGCAATTGAAGTAATTTTTACTGATAAAAATCTTATTACAGATTATCTCCTCAGAAGAGAAAAATAAAATAAGCAAACTATTATCCATAATGACAATCTTTGTCAGTAAATGGAAAAGCTAGATATAAAAATACAAAGCTATACAGTCAGCAGCATGACTATAAAAAATGCAGAGCTATACAGTCAGCAGCATGACTATAAAAATGCAGAGCTATACAGTCAGCAGCATGACTATAAAAATGCGGAGCTACGTCTTTAGGCGGACGGTAAACAGCCAGAGATAAAAGGTGACGTTGAGAAAACACCTAAAAACTCAATTTAACAAAAATGTATTAGTTACAGGTATTGCAGGTATTGCAGGTACAAGCACAGGAAATACCGAAAAAGCTATGACAGAAAATACCAACTTAAATAGCTTATTTTACCAAATTCCTAGTACCACAAATATCTACCTACGCAGCCAGAAAAGATACAAATATATTGCTCAGTTATATATTAAAAACATATACAAAATCCAAGCATTCTTAAATCTAAAACCCAGGTCAAATCAAAACTATATTTTACAAGGCTATAACAGACTTATTTCACGACCCAAAATTAGTATAAATTTAAAAACATGTTACAACTACGGACATTTGAGTATCGTATATACATCGATGGAGTACAATAAAAATTACAGAAGAATTATAAAGTAGTGCGGAATTACTCTATGACAAGAGATGAAATCTCCTATTCAAAGAACTCAAAGAGAATTAACAAATGAAGATCAGATATGGATAAAGTTCAACAATGAATTTTATTAAAGACAGAAGAGCAACCAACTACAAAAAATCGGACATAGATACCCAGAAAAACTATGGTTCCAAGAGAAGCGAAGATAATTTAATTCCAGATGTAACCTTGGGCTAAAGACAAAGCAGATAAGAAGAAAAAGACAAAGACAAAAAGAAGATATGTAAAGTTTGTCGGCCATGTATTTAAAGTAAGGCCATTATAGTTTATCTTTTTTTAGTCAAAAGTATGTCGGCCATTTGTAAAAAAGTCGGCCATTATGTAAAGTAAAGTAGTTTGTCGTGTTGTGTCGGCCGTGTTATATGAGGCCAAGTGTAAAAGTTAGTGTCGGCCATTAATAGGCCAATAGTGATTGCTTGTAGTATATATAGAGGTGTTAATCCTCAGAAATAAAACAAGCTTCAAGCTAAGCTTCAACCAATCCTCTCTACCTATTCTCCGACACTAACTTTTACACTTGGCCTCATATAACACGGCCGACACAACACGACAAACTACTTTACTTTACATAATGGCCGACTTTTTTACAAATGGCCGACATACTTTTGACTAAAAAAAGATAAACTATAATGGCCTTACTTTAAATACATGGCCGACAAACTTTACATATCTTCTTTTTGTCTTTGTCTTTTTCTTCTTATCTGCTTTGTCTTTAGCCCAAGGTTACATCTGGAATTAAATTATCTTCGCTTCTCTTGGAACCATAGTTTTTCTGGGTATCTATGTCCGATTTTTTGTAGTTGGTTGCTCTTCTGTCTTTAATAAAATTCATTGTTGAACTTTATCCATATCTGATCTTCATTTGTTAATTCTCTTTGAGTTCTTTGAATAGGAGATTTCATCTCTTGTCATAGAGTAATTCCGCACTACTTTATAATTCTTCTGTAATTTTTATTGTACTCCATCGATGTATATACGATAAAAGATAAAAGTATGCATTATGAGATTCCAGATATAGAAGATAATTCTGAATTAGAATCTGATAAAATTGATTATAAAACTGACTCAGATAATTCTGAACTAGAATCCGATAAAACTGACTCAGATAATTCTGAACTAGAATCCGATAAAACTGAATATGAAATAGACTCAGATAATGAATTACCTGAAGAAAATGACTAAGGAAAATTATATAAATAAAAAGAATATAATGCAAAGAATAAAATGAAGATACATATTCTTGTGAAAATTATCGTAGAAGGATATCATAACAGATATTATACACCTATGATAGATACAGGAGCAGAAACAAATATATGCAAATATAATTGCTTACCAGAAGATAAATGGGAAAAACTAACAACACCCATGATAGTAACTGGATTCAATAACGAAAATAGTATGATTATTTACAAAGCAAAAAATGTTAAAATACAAATTTGGGATAAAATTTTAATATTAAAAGATATATACTGTTTTGATTGTAATAAAATAGATATACTCTTAGGAATGTCTTTCTTAAAAGGATTATACCCACATATAATAACCAAAACGTATTGGTGGCTAACTACACCATGTGGACACAAAATAAGAGCAAAAAGAGTTAATAATAAACAAAGAAAACCCAAAGACTGGATTAAAGGAAGCAAACAGATAAATCAAAAAAATGGAAAATATAAAAGAAATTAATCAATTAGAAATTATTATAATAACTTGAAGATAATATAGAATATCATTTAAATGTTTATTAATATTGTGACTAACAAGTTTATTGTTAGAAGAAAATCATATACAGGTAGACTGAAGGTCAACAAGAATAGAAGACTTTGTACCAACGAAAGAAATACGCAAGTATTGAATATATTGAACTGTGCAATTGAAGTAATTTTTACTGATAAAAATCTTATTACAGATTATCTCCTCAGAAGAGAAAAATACAATAAGCAAACTATTATCCATAATGACAATCTTTGTCAGTAAATGGAAAAGCTAGATATAAAAATACAAAGCTATACAGTCAGCAGCATGACTATAAAAATGCGGAGCTATACAGTCAGCAGCATGACTATAAAAATGCAGAGCTATACAGTCAGCAGCATGACTATAAAAATGCGGAGCTACGTCTTTAGGCGGACGGTAAACAGCCAGAGATAAAAGGTGACGTTGAGAAAACACCTAAAAACTCAATTTAACAAAAATGTATTAGTTACAGGTATTGCAGGTATTGCAGGTACAAGCACAGGAAATACCGAAAAAGCTATGACAGAAAATACCAACTTAAATAGCTTATTTTACCAAATTCCTAGTACCACAAATATCTACCTACGCAGCCAGAAAAGATACAAATATATTGCTCAGTTATATATTAAAAACATATACAAAATCCAAGCATTCTTAAATCTAAAACCCAGGTCAAATCAAAACTATATTTTACAAGGCTATAACAGACTTATTTCACGACCCAAAATTAGTATAAATTTAAAAACATGTTACAACTACGGACATTTGAGTATCGTATATACATCGATGGAGTACAATAAAAATTACAGAAGAATTATAAAGTAGTGCGGAATTACTCTATGACAAGAGATGAAATCTCCTATTCAAAGAACTCAAAGAGAATTAACAAATGAAGATCAGATATGGATAAAGTTCAACAATGAATTTTATTAAAGACAGAAGAGCAACCAACTACAAAAAATCGGACATAGATACCCAGAAAAACTATGGTTCCAAGAGAAGCGAAGATAATTTAATTCCAGATGTAACCTTGGGCTAAAGACAAAGCAGATAAGAAGAAAAAGACAAAGACAAAAAGAAGATATGTAAAGTTTGTCGGCCATGTATTTAAAGTAAGGCCATTATAGTTTATCTTTTTTTAGTCAAAAGTATGTCGGCCATTTGTAAAAAAGTCGGCCATTATGTAAAGTAAAGTAGTTTGTCGTGTTGTGTCGGCCGTGTTATATGAGGCCAAGTGTAAAAGTTAGTGTCGGCCATTAATAGGCCAATAGTGATTGCTTGTAGTATATATAGAGGTGTTAATCCTCAGAAATAAAACAAGCTTCAAGCTAAGCTTCAACCAGGGTAGGCATGGTGAAGGCAGAATGGAAATAGAAAACAACTAAATGACTTAGTCTTGCCTTCTTCTTCCTTTATGGATGGAGAGAGGCCCCTTTAGCTTCAGGGGGAAATTCCTATGTCTTTCTTTCATCCTCTCTGTCTATGGCCTATGCCAATTGGTCTTATTCGGATGAGTTGCATTTCGTTTTCCTTTTGTTAGTTTATCAGTCAGGGCCCTGTATTTGTCGTATTTTATTTGGTATAGGATAATTATATGTTTTTGTCTTAGCATTTAAGTTTCTATAATCAATAACTAGTCTACTTTTACCACGTTTTTGTTCATTATAGTTATTAACAATAAATGCAGGACTACAATGTTTACTATTTGTTTCTTGTATATAATTATTTTTTAATAATTCATCTATATGGATTTTAAATTCATTAAGATCATCGAAATTATATCTTAACGGTTTTTGCAATATTATGCTATTTTCATCTATTAATTCTATCTTCACAATTGTTTTATGTTTTTCCCATCCTGTTAAAGGATTATCATTATATAAAGATTCTAATTGATCAGTAATTAATTTAAGTTTATCTATTGTGAATATAATAATTTCAAAATGATTAATTTCTTTTATATTTTCCATTTCTTGATTTATTTTTTCATTTCCTTTTATCCAATCTTTTGGTTTTCTTTGTTTATTGTTAACTCTTTTTGCTCCTATTTTATAACCACATGGCGTTGTGAACCACCAATGTGTTTTGGTTATTATATGGGGGTATAGTTTTTCTAAGAAGGGCATTCCTAATAATATATCTTTTGTTTTACAATCAAAGCAATATATAGTTTCTATTGTTAAAATTTTATCCCAAATTTGTATTTTAACATTTTTAGCTTTGTAAGTAATCATGCTACTTTCATTATTAAATCCTGTTACTATCATAGGTGTTTGTAATTTTTCCCATTTTTCTACTGGTAAACAATTATATTTGCATATATTTGTTTCTGCTCCTGTATCTATCATAGGTGTATAATATCTATTATAATATCCTTCCAAATAAGGGCGGAAGGATATATTTGTTATATGAAGAGAGAATAGGTAGAGAGGATTGGTTGAAGCTTAGCTTGAAGCTTCTTTTATTTCTGAGGATTAACACCTCTATATATACTACAAGCAATCACTATTGGCCTATTAATGGCCGACACTAACTTTTACACTTGGCCTCATATAACACGGCCGACACAACACGACAAACTACTTTACTTTACATAATGGCCGACTTTTTTACAAATGGCCGACATACTTTTGACTAAAAAAAGATAAACTATAATGGCCTTACTTTAAATACATGGCCGACAAACTTTACATATCTTCTTTTTGTCTTTGTCTTTTTCTTCTTATCTGCTTTGTCTTTAGCCCAAGGTTACATCTGGAATTAAATTATCTTCGCTTCTCTTGGAACCATAGTTTTTCTGGGTATCTATGTCCGATTTTTTGTAGTTGGTTGCTCTTCTGTCTTTAATAAAATTCATTGTTGAACTTTATCCATATCTGATCTTCATTTGTTAATTCTCTTTGAGTTCTTTGAATAGGAGATTTCATCTCTTGTCATAGAGTAATTCCGCACTACTTTATAATTCTTCTGTAATTTTTATTGTACTCCATCGATGTATATACGATACTCAAATGTCCGTAGTTGTAACATGTTTTTAAATTTATACTAATTTTGGGTCGTGAAATAAGTCTGTTATAGCCTTGTAAAATATAGTTTTGATTTGACCTGGGTTTTAGATTTAAGAATGCTTGGATTTTGTATATGTTTTTAATATATAACTGAGCAATATATTTGTATCTTTTCTGGCTGCGTAGGTAGATATTTGTGGTACTAGGAATTTGGTAAAATAAGCTATTTAAGTTGGTATTTTCTGTCATAGCTTTTTCGGTATTTCCTGTGCTTGTACCTGCAATACCTGCAATACCTGTAACTAATACATTTTTGTTAAATTGAGTTTTTAGGTGTTTTCTCAACGTCACCTTTTATCTCTGGCTGTTTACCGTCCGCCTAAAGACGTAGCTCCGCATTTTTATAGTCATGCTGCTGACTGTATAGCTCTGCATTTTTATAGTCATGCTGCTGACTGTATAGCTCTGCATTTTTTATAGTCATGCTGCTGACTGTATAGCTTTGTATTTTTATATCTAGCTTTTCCATTTACTGACAAAGATTGTCATTATGGATAATAGTTTGCTTATTGTATTTTTCTCTTCTGAGGAGATAATCTGTAATAAGATTTTTATCAGTAAAAATTACTTCAATTGCACAGTTCAATATATTCAATACTTGCGTATTTCTTTCGTTGGTACAAAGTCTTCTATTCTTGTTGACCTTCAGTCTACCTGTATATGATTTTCTTCTAACAATAAACTTGTTAGTCACAATATTAATAAACATTTAAATGATATTCTATATTATCTTCAAGTTATTATAATAATTTCTAATTGATTAATTTCTTTTATATTTTCCATTTTTTGATTTATCTGTTTGCTTCCTTTAATCCAGTCTTTGGGTTTTCTTTGTTTATTATTAACTCTTTTTGCTCTTATTTTGTGTCCACATGGTGTAGTTAGCCACCAATACGTTTTGGTTATTATATGTGGGTATAATCCTTTTAAGAAAGACATTCCTAAGAGTATATCTATTTTATTACAATCAAAACAGTATATATCTTTTAATATTAAAATTTTATCCCAAATTTGTATTTTAACATTTTTTGCTTTATAAATAATCATACTATTTTCGTTATTGAATCCAGCTACTATCATGGGTGTTGTTAGTTTTTCCCATTTATCTTCTGGTAAGCAATTATATTTGCATATATTTGTTTCTGCTCCTGTATCTATCATAGGTGTATAATATCTGTTATGATATCCTTCTACGATAATTTTCACAAGAATATGTATCTTCATTTTATTCTTTGCATTATATTCTTTTTATTTATATAATTTTCCTTAGTCATTTTCTTCAGGTAATTCATTATCTGAGTCTATTTCATATTCAGTTTTATCGGATTCTAGTTCAGAATTATCTGAGTCAGTTTTATCGGATTCTAGTTCAGAATTATCTGAGTCAGTTTTATAATCAATTTTATCAGATTCTAATTCAGAATTATCTTCTATATCTGGAATCTCATAATGCATACTTTTATCTTTTAATTTATCGTTTAAAAAATTCATTTGCATATATCTATGTTTAGTTAAATTTATGATTTGTTTACAATCTTTGGCTAAATGTCCTAAATTATTACAATTGTAACATTTACGTTTTGATAAAGGTTTCTTTGGTTTTGATAATCTTTTTTGTTTTTTATCTTTGCAATCTTTTGCTAAATGTCCTAGCTTAGCGCAATTGTAACAATTATATTTCGATAAAGGTTTCTTTGGCCTATGTAATCTTTTTTCAACTAGTAATTTTAAAAGGGCTAATTCTTTTTCTAATTCTTTAATTTGAGTATTTTTAGTTTCTTCGATATTTTTAATTTCATTTGTTGTTTCTTTTCGTATTTTATCAACTTCTTTAGCTTTATCTATTTCTTCATTTTCTTTAGAAATTCGTATCTTAGCCGTTAAACTATCTTCTAGTTTTGCAGATTCTTTTTCTAGCATTAAATATAATTTATCTTTTATTTTTTTATACCTTCGTCCTAAATTAGAAAAGACTATTCTTATAGCTATTCCGTCGTAATTTTCATAGATTTTTTCATCTACTATAAACTCTTCTTTATTCATTATAACAAGTATTATATTTTATATCGCGTTATATTTTATTTTCTAAACAGTTTATTTCGAATATATGTATAAATATCGATTTATTACTTACTTCTGCAAATATGCTATTAATTAGCAGTTTTTCTTCCCATAACCTCAAATATTTAAACATAATTATTTTAGTTTATAAATCATCGAATCATAATTTATATTGTTAATATCTATCAGCTCAGACCAACCTATTATCTCATTCATAATCTATTTGTAAATTATTCTTCATATGTTTAGCATCAACATCAATATTTCTCAAGTATGTAAAACAATAGCATCATATAGTTATCAGAATTTATCTAACAAGTATATAGGCATATTCGAATTATTTTCACTAATAATGTTATTCCACCTAATCTTTTTGCAGTTTATATGTATTCATTATGAATAATAACAGTATAATGTTCATTTCGTCTAATCATTACTATAGCCTTCTTCTTTAATTAAGTATCCTTTCAGCACCTCAACACTCGTGTACTTCCTTAAAACGGCTTCCTCGCCTATTGGTTTCCACATAAAAGAGGGCATAGTCTAGGCTTACTTAATCGCAGAATATTTCCATAGTAATTACCTTCTAGAGATGACCATTATAACATTATTAATTCATAATAAACTCTTATAATCTACAAAAGACTATTAGGAATAAAGCAATTTTAGTTACTCATAAGTAAATCGTGAAGCTATCAACAGCAGCTATGGAAAACAAAGCATTTATCCATAATCTACAAGCGCTGGTATACTCGATTTTACTTATGAGTAACTAAAATTGCTTTATTCCTAATAGTCTTTTGTAGATTATAAGAGTTTATTATGAATTAATAATGTTATAATGGTCATCTCTAGAAGGTAATTACTATGGAAATATTCTGCGATTAAGTAAGCCTAGACTATGCCCTCTTTTATGTGGAAACCAATAGGCGAGGAAGCCGTTTTAAGGAAGTACACGAGTGTTGAGGTGCTGAAAGGATACTTAATTAAAGAAGAAGGCTATAGTAATGATTAGACGAAATGAACATTATACTGTTATTATTCATAATGAATACATATAAACTGCAAAAAGATTAGGTGGAATAACATTATTAGTGAAAATAATTCGAATATGCCTATATACTTGTTAGATAAATTCTGATAACTATATGATGCTATTGTTTTACATACTTGAGAAATATTGATGTTGATGCTAAACATATGAAGAATAATTTACAAATAGATTATGAATGAGATAATAGGTTGGTCTGAGCTGATAGATATTAACAATATAAATTATGATTCGATGATTTATAAACTAAAATAATTATGTTTAAATATTTGAGGTTATGGGAAGAAAAACTGCTAATTAATAGCATATTTGCAGAAGTAAGTAATAAATCGATATTTATACATATATTCGAAATAAACTGTTTAGAAAATAAAATATAACGCGATATAAAATATAATACTTGTTATAATGAATAAAGAAGAGTTTATAGTAGATGAAAAAATCTATGAAAATTACGACGGAATAGCTATAAGAATAGTCTTTTCTAATTTAGGACGAAGGTATAAAAAAATAAAAGATAAATTATATTTAATGCTAGAAAAAGAATCTGCAAAACTAGAAGATAGTTTAACGGCTAAGATACGAATTTCTAAAGAAAATGAAGAAATAGATAAAGCTAAAGAAGTTGATAAAATACGAAAAGAAACAACAAATGAAATTAAAAATATCGAAGAAACTAAAAATACTCAAATTAAAGAATTAGAAAAAGAATTAGCCCTTTTAAAATTACTAGTTGAAAAAAGATTACATAGGCCAAAGAAACCTTTATCGAAATATAATTGTTACAATTGCGCTAAGCTAGGACATTTAGCAAAAGATTGCAAAGATAAAAAACAAAAAAGATTATCAAAACCAAAGAAACCTTTATCAAAACGTAAATGTTACAATTGTAATAATTTAGGACATTTAGCCAAAGATTGTAAACAAATCATAAATTTAACTAAACATAGATATATGCAAATGAATTTTTTAAACGATAAATTAAAAGATAAAAGTATGCATTATGAGATTCCAGATATAGAAGATAATTCTGAATTAGAATCTGATAAAATTGATTATAAAACTGACTCAGATAATTCTGAACTAGAATCCGATAAAACTGACTCAGATAATTCTGAACTAGAATCCGATAAAACTGAATATGAAATAGACTCAGATAATGAATTACCTGAAGAAAATGACTAAGGAAAATTATATAAATAAAAAGAATATAATGCAAAGAATAAAATGAAGATACATATTCTTGTGAAAATTATCGTAGAAGGATATCATAACAGATATTATACACCTATGATAGATACAGGAGCAGAAACAAATATATGCAAATATAATTGCTTACCAGAAGATAAATGGGAAAAACTAACAACACCCATGATAGTAACTGGATTCAATAACGAAAATAGTATGATTATTTACAAAGCAAAAAATGTTAAAATACAAATTTGGGATAAAATTTTAATATTAAAAGATATATACTGTTTTGATTGTAATAAAATAGATATACTCTTAGGAATGTCTTTCTTAAAAGGATTATACCCACATATAATAACCAAAACGTATTGGTGGCTAACTACACCATGTGGACACAAAATAAGAGCAAAAAGAGTTAATAATAAACAAAGAAAACCCAAAGACTGGATTAAAGGAAGCAAACAGATAAATCAAAAAATGGAAAATATAAAAGAAATTAATCAATTAGAAATTATTATAATAACTTGAAGATAATATAGAATATCATTTAAATGTTTATTAATATTGTGACTAACAAGTTTATTGTTAGAAGAAAATCATATACAGGTAGACTGAAGGTCAACAAGAATAGAAGACTTTGTACCAACGAAAGAAATACGCAAGTATTGAATATATTGAACTGTGCAATTGAAGTAATTTTTACTGATAAAAATCTTATTACAGATTATCTCCTCAGAAGAGAAAAATACAATAAGCAAACTATTATCCATAATGACAATCTTTGTCAGTAAATGGAAAAGCTAGATATAAAAATACAAAGCTATACAGTCAGCAGCATGACTATAAAAAATGCAGAGCTATACAGTCAGCAGCATGACTATAAAAATGCAGAGCTATACAGTCAGCAGCATGACTATAAAAATGCGGAGCTACGTCTTTAGGCGGACGGTAAACAGCCAGAGATAAAAGGTGACGTTGAGAAAACACCTAAAAACTCAATTTAACAAAAATGTATTAGTTACAGGTATTGCAGGTATTGCAGGTACAAGCACAGGAAATACCGAAAAAGCTATGACAGAAAATACCAACTTAAATAGCTTATTTTACCAAATTCCTAGTACCACAAATATCTACCTACGCAGCCAGAAAAGATACAAATATATTGCTCAGTTATATATTAAAAACATATACAAAATCCAAGCATTCTTAAATCTAAAACCCAGGTCAAATCAAAACTATATTTTACAAGGCTATAACAGACTTATTTCACGACCCAAAATTAGTATAAATTTAAAAACATGTTACAACTACGGACATTTGAGTATCGTATATACATCGATGGAGTACAATAAAAATTACAGAAGAATTATAAAGTAGTGCGGAATTACTCTATGACAAGAGATGAAATCTCCTATTCAAAGAACTCAAAGAGAATTAACAAATGAAGATCAGATATGGATAAAGTTCAACAATGAATTTTATTAAAGACAGAAGAGCAACCAACTACAAAAAATCGGACATAGATACCCAGAAAAACTATGGTTCCAAGAGAAGCGAAGATAATTTAATTCCAGATGTAACCTTGGGCTAAAGACAAAGCAGATAAGAAGAAAAAGACAAAGACAAAAAGAAGATATGTAAAGTTTGTCGGCCATGTATTTAAAGTAAGGCCATTATAGTTTATCTTTTTTTTAGTCAAAAGTATGTCGGCCATTTGTAAAAAAGTCGGCCATTATGTAAAGTAAAGTAGTTTGTCGTGTTGTGTCGGCCGTGTTATATGAGGCCAAGTGTAAAAGTTAGTGTCGGCCATTAATAGGCCAATAGTGATTGCTTGTAGTATATATAGAGGTGTTAATCCTCAGAAATAAAACAAGCTTCAAGCTAAGCTTCAACCAATCCTCTCTACCTATTCTCTCTTCATATAACAAATATATCCTAAGGGCGGAAGGATATATTTGTTATATGAAGAGAGAATAGGTAGAGAGGATTGGTTGAGGCGGAAGGATATATTTGTTATATGAAGAGAGAAGAGTTTATAGTAGATGAAAAAATCTATGAAAATTACGACGGAATAGCTATAAGAATAGTCTTTTCTAATTTAGGACGAAGAGAGAATAGGTAGAGAGGATTGGTTGAAGCTTAGCTTGAAGCTTGTTTTATTTCTGAGGATTAACACCTCTATATATACTACAAGCAATCACTATTGGCCTATTAATGGCCGACACTAACTTTTACACTTGGCCTCATATAACACGGCCGACACAACACGACAAACTACTTTACTTTACATAATGGCCGACTTTTTTACAAATGGCCGACATACTTTTGACTAAAAAAAGATAAACTATAATGGCCTTACTTTAAATACATGGCCGACAAACTTTACATATCTTCTTTTTGTCTTTGCTTTTTCTTCTTATCTGCTTTGTCTTTAGCCCAAGGTTACATCTGGAATTAAATTATCTTCGCTTCTCTTGGAACCATAGTTTTTCTGGGTATCTATGTCCGATTTTTTGTAGTTGGTTGCTCTTCTGTCTTTAATAAAATTCATTGTTGAACTTTATCCATATCTGATCTTCATTTGTTAATTCTCTTTGAGTTCTTTGAATAGGAGATTTCATCTCTTGTCATAGAGTAATTCCGCACTACTTTATAATTCTTCTGTAATTTTTATTGTACTCCATCGATGTATATACGATACTCAAATGTCCGTAGTTGTAACATGTTTTTAAATTTATACTAATTTTGGGTCGTGAAATAAGTCTGTTATAGCCTTGTAAAATATAGTTTTGATTTGACCTGGGTTTTAGATTTAAGAATGCTTGGATTTTGTATATGTTTTTAATATATAACTGAGCAATATATTTGTATCTTTTCTGGCTGCGTAGGTAGATATTTGTGGTACTAGGAATTTGGTAAAATAAGCTATTTAAGTTGGTATTTTCTGTCATAGCTTTTTCGGTATTTCCTGTGCTTGTACCTGCAATACCTGCAATACCTGTAACTAATACATTTTTGTTAAATTGAGTTTTTAGGTGTTTTCTCAACGTCACCTTTTATCTCTGGCTGTTTACCGTCCGCCTAAAGACGTAGCTCCGCATTTTTATAGTCATGCTGCTGACTGTATAGCTCTGCATTTTTATAGTCATGCTGCTGACTGTATAGCTCCGCATTTTTATAGTCATGCTGCTGACTGTATAGCTTTGTATTTTTATATCTAGCTTTTCCATTTACTGACAAAGATTGTCATTATGGATAATAGTTTGCTTATTGTATTTTTCTCTTCTGAGGAGATAATCTGTAATAAGATTTTTATCAGTAAAAATTACTTCAATTGCACAGTTCAATATATTCAATACTTGCGTATTTCTTTCGTTGGTACAAAGTCTTCTATTCTTGTTGACCTTCAGTCTACCTGTATATGATTTTCTTCTAACAATAAACTTGTTAGTCACAATTTTAATAAACATTTAAATGATATTCTATATTATCTTCAAGTTATTATAATAATTTCTAATTGATTAATTTCTTTTATATTTTCCATTTTTTGATTTATCTGTTTGCTTCCTTTAATCCAGTCTTTGGGTTTTCTTTGTTTATTATTAACTCTTTTTGCTCTTATTTTGTGTCCACATGGTGTAGTTAGCCACCAATACGTTTTGGTTATTATATGTGGGTATAATCCTTTTAAGAAAGACATTCCTAAGAGTATATCTATTTTATTACAATCAAAACAGTATATATCTTTTAATATTAAAATTTTATCCCAAATTTGTATTTTAACATTTTTTGCTTTGTAAATAATCATTCTATTTTCGTTATTGAATCCAGTTACTATCATGGGTGTTGTTAGTTTTTCCCATTTATCTTCTGGTAAGCAATTATATTTGCATATATTTGTTTCTGCTCCTGTATCTATCATAGGTGTATAATATCTGTTATGATATCCTTCTACGATAATTTTCACAAGAATATGTATCTTCATTTTATTCTTTGCATTATATTCTTTTTATTTATATAATTTTCCTTAGTCATTTTCTTCAGGTAATTCATTATCTGAGTCTATTTCATATTCAGTTTTATCGGATTCTAGTTCAGAATTATCTGAGTCAGTTTTATCGGATTCTAGTTCAGAATTATCTGAGTCAGTTTTATAATCAATTTTATCAGATTCTAATTCAGAATTATCTTCTATATCTGGAATCTTATAAAGCAGACTTTCATCTTTTAATTCATTGTTTAAAAAATTCATTTGCATATATCTATGTTCAGTTAAATTTATAATTTGTTTTTTAGGTAATTTACAATCTTTAGCTAAATGTCCTAAATTATTACAATTATAACATTTACATTTTGATAAAGGTTTCTTTGGTTTTGATAATCTTTTTTGTTTTTTATCTTTACAATCTTTTGCTAAATGTCCTAGCTTAGCGCAATTGTAACAATTATATTTTGATAAAGGTTTCTTTGGCCTATGTAATCTTTTTTCAACTAGTAATTTTAAAAGGGCTAATTCTTTTTCTAATTCTTTAATTTGAG
This sequence comes from Solanum sitiens, assembly GCA_016801875.1. NCBI lineage: Eukaryota > Viridiplantae > Streptophyta > Magnoliopsida > Solanales > Solanaceae > Solanum > Solanum sitiens. The sequence continues at coordinate 48,613 of JABWTJ010001399.1, read as the reverse complement.
TATTTTTAGTTTCTTCGATATTTTTAATTTCATTTGTTGTTTCTTTTCGTATTTTATCAACTTCTTTAGCTTTATCTATTTCTTCATTTTCTTTAGAAATTCGTATCTTATCCGTTAAACTATCTTCTAGTTTTGCAGATTCTTTTTCTAGCATTAAATATAATTTATCTTTTATTTTTTTATACCTTCGTCCTAAATTAGAAAAGACTATTCTTATAGCTATTCCGTCGTAATTTTCATAGATTTTTTCATCTACTATAAACTCTTCTTTATTCATTATAACAAGTATTATATTTTATATCGCGTTATATTTTATTTTCTAAACAGTTTATTTCGAATATATGTATAAATATCGATATATTACTTACTTCTGCAAATATGCTATTAATTAGCAGTTTTTCTTCCCATAACCTCAAATATTTAAACATAATTATTTTAGTTTATAAATCATCGAATCATAATTTATATTGTTAATATCTATCAGCTCAGACCAACCTATTATCTCATTCATAATCTATTTGTAAATTATTCTTCATATGTTTAGCATCAACATCAATATTTCTCAAGTATGTAAAACAATAGCATCATATAGTTATCAGAATTTATCTAACAAGTATATAGGAATATTCGAATTATTTTC
>JABWTJ010001399.1:0-29368 GCA_016801875.1 Solanum sitiens | reverse complement strand
AAAAATGCAGAGCTATACAGTCAGCAGCATGACTATAAAAATGCGGAGCTACGTCTTTAGGCGGACGGTAAACAGCCAGAGATAAAAGGTGACGTTGAGAAAACACCTAAAAACTCAATTTAACAAAAATGTATTAGTTACAGGTATTGCAGGTATTGCAGGTACAAGCACAGGAAATACCGAAAAAGCTATGACAGAAAATACCAACTTAAATAGCTTATTTTACCAAATTCCTAGTACCACAAATATCTACCTACGCAGCCAGAAAAGATACAAATATATTGCTCAGTTATATATTAAAAACATATACAAAATCCAAGCATTCTTAAATCTAAAACCCAGGTCAAATCAAAACTATATTTTACAAGGCTATAACAGACTTATTTCACGACCCAAAATTAGTATAAATTTAAAAACATGTTACAACTACGGACATTTGAGTATCGTATATACATCGATGGAGTACAATAAAAATTACAGAAGAATTATAAAGTAGTGCGGAATTACTCTATGACAAGAGATGAAATCTCCTATTCAAAGAACTCAAAGAGAATTAACAAATGAAGATCAGATATGGATAAAGTTCAACAATGAATTTTATTAAAGACAGAAGAGCAACCAACTACAAAAAATCAGACATAGATACCCAAAAAAACTATGGTTCCAAGAGAAGCGAAGATAATTTAATTCCAGATGTAACCTTGGGCTAAAGACAAAGCAGATAAGAAGAAAAAGACAAAGACAAAAAGAAGATATGTAAAGTTTGTCGGCCATGTATTTAAAGTAAGGCCATTATAGTTTATCTTTTTTTAGTCAAAAGTATGTCGGCCATTTGTAAAAAAGTCGGCCATTATGTAAAGTAAAGTAGTTTGTCGTGTTGTGTCGGCCGTGTTATATGAGGCCAAGTGTAAAAGTTAGTGTCGGCCATTAATAGGCCAATAGTGATTGCTTGTAGTATATATAGAGGTGTTAATCCTCAGAAATAAAACAAGCTTCAAGCTAAGCTTCAACCAATCCTCTCTACCTATTCTCTCTTCATATAACAAATATATCCTTCCGCCCTTATTTGGTATCAGAGCTAGACAAAGCTAGAAAATCGTGAAGCTATCAACAGCAGCTATGGAAAACAAAGCATTTATCCATAATCTACAAGCGCTGGTATACTCGATTTTACTTATGAGTAACTAAAATTGCTTTATTCCTAATAGTCTTTTGTAGATTATAAGAGTTTGCGGAAGGATATATTTGTTATATGAAGAGAGAATAGGTAGAGAGGATTGGTTGAAGCTTAGCTTGAAGCTTGTTTCATTTCTGAGGATTAACACCTCTATATATACTACAAGCAATCACTATTGGCCTATTAATGGCCGACACTAACTTTTACACTTGGCCTCATATAACACGGCCGACACAACACGACAAACTACTTTACTTTACATAATGGCCGACTTTTTTACAAATGGCCGACATACTTTTGACTAAAAAAAGATAAACTATAATGGCCTTACTTTAAATACATGGCCGACAAACTTTACATATCTTCTTTTTGTCTTTGTCTTTTTCTTCTTATCTGCTTTGTCTTTAGCCCAAGGTTACATCTGGAATTAAATTATCTTCGCTTCTCTTGGAACCATAGTTTTTCTGGGTATCTATGTCCGATTTTTTGTAGTTGGTTGCTCTTCTGTCTTTAATAAAATTCATTGTTGAACTTTATCCATATCTGATCTTCATTTGTTAATTTTCTTTGAGTTCTTTGAATAGGAGATTTCATCTCTTGTCATAGAGTAATTCCGCACTACTTTATAATTCTTCTGTAATTTTTATTGTACTCCATCGATGTATATACGATACTCAAATGTCCGTAGTTGTAACATGTTTTTAAATTTATACTAATTTTGGGTCGTGAAATAAGTCTGTTATAGCCTTGTAAAATATAGTTTTGATTTGACCTGGGTTTTAGATTTAAGAATGCTTGGATTTTGTATATGTTTTTAATATATAACTGAGCAATATATTTGTATCTTTTCTGGCTGCGTAGGTAGATATTTGTGGTACTAGGAATTTGGTAAAATAAGATATTTAAGTTGGTATTTTCTGTCATAGCTTTTTCGGTATTTCCTGTGCTTGTACCTGCAATACCTGCAATACCTGTAACTAATACATTTTTGTTAAATTGAGTTTTTAGGTGTTTTCTCAACGTCACCTTTTATCTCTGGCTGTTTACCGTCCGCCTAAAGACGTAGCTCCGCATTTTTATAGTCATGCTGCTGACTGTATAGCTCTGCATTTTTATAGTCATGCTGCTGACTGTATAGCTCTGCATTTTTATAGTCATGCTGCTGACTGTATAGCTTTGTATTTTTATATCTAGCTTTTCCATTTACTGACAAAGATTGTCATTATGGATAATAGTTTGCTTATTGTATTTTTCTCTTCTGAGGAGATAATCTGTAATAAGATTTTTATCAGTAAAAATTACTTCAATTGCACAGTTCAATATATTCAATACTTGCGTATTTCTTTCTTTGGTACAAAGTCTTCTATTCTTGTTGACCTTCAGTCTACCTGTATATGATTTTCTTCTAACAATAAACTTGTTAGTCACAATATTAATAAACATTTAAATGATATTCTATATTATCTTCAAGTTATTATAATAATTTCTAATTGATTAATTTCTTTTATATTTTCCATTTTTTGATTTATCTGTTTGCTTCCTTTAATCCAGTCTTTGGGTTTTCTTTGTTTATTATTAACTCTTTTTGCTCTTATTTTGTGTCCACATGGTGTAGTTAGCCACCAATACGTTTTGGTTATTATATGTGGGTATAATCCTTTTAAGAAAGACATTCCTAAGAGTATATCTATTTTATTACAATCAAAACAGTATATATCTTTTAATATTAAAATTTTATCCCAAATTTGTATTTTAACATTTTTTGCTTTGTAAATAATCATACTATTTTCGTTATTGAATTCAGTTACTATCATGGGTGTTGTTAGTTTTTCCCATTTATCTTCTGGTAAGCAATTATATTTGCATATATTTGTTTCTGCTCCTGTATCTATCATAGGTGTATAATATCTGTTATGATATCCTTCTACGATAATTTTCACAAGAATATGTATCTTCATTTTATTCTTTGCATTATATTCTTTTTATTTATATAATTTTCCTTAGTCATTTTCTTCAGGTAATTCATTATCTGAGTCTATTTCATAGTCAGTTTTATCGGATTCTAGTTCAGAATTATCTGAGTCAGTTTTATCGGATTCTAGTTCAGAATTATCTGAGTCAGTTTTATAATCAATTTTATCAGATTCTAATTCAGAATTATCTTCTATATCTGGAATCTCATAATGCATACTTTTATCTTTTAATTTATCGTTTAAAAAATTCATTTGCATATATCTATGTTTAGTTAAATTTATGATTTGTTTACAATCTTTGGCTAAATGTCCTAAATTATTACAATTGTAACATTTACGTTTTGATAAAGTTTTCTTTGGTTTTGATAATCTTTTTTGTTTTTTATCTTTGCAATCTTTTGCTAAATGTCCTAGCTTAGCGCAATTGTAACAATTATATTTCGATAAAGGTTTCTTTGGCCTATGTAATCTTTTTTCAACTAGTAATTTTAAAAGGGCTAATTCTTTTTCTAATTCTTTAATTTGAGTATTTTTAGTTTCTTCGATATTTTTAATTTCATTTGTTGTTTCTTTTCGTATTTTATCAACTTCTTTAGCTTTATCTATTTCTTCATTTTCTTTAGAAATTCGTATCTTAGCCGTTAAACTATCTTCTAGTTTTGCAGATTCTTTTTCTAGCATTAAATATAATTTATCTTTTATTTTTTTATACCTTCGTCCTAAATTAGAAAAGACTATTCTTATAGCTATTCCGTCGTAATTTTCATAGATTTTTTTCATCTACTATAAACTCTTCTTTATTCATTATAACAAGTATTATATTTTATATCGCGTTATATTTTATTTTCTAAACAGTTTATTTCGAATATATGTATAAATATCGATTTATTACTTACTTCTGCAAATATGCTATTAATTAGCAGTTTTTCTTCCCATAACCTCAAATATTTAAACATAATTATTTTAGTTTATAAATCATCGAATCATAATTTATATTGTTAATATCTATCAGCTCAGACCAACCTATTATCTCATTCATAATCTATTTGTAAATTATTCTTCATATGTTTAGCATCAACATCAATATTTCTCAAGTATGTAAAACAATAGCATCATATAGTTATCAGAATTTATCTAACAAGTATATAGGCATATTCGAATTATTTTCACTAATAATGTTATTCCACCTAATCTTTTTGCAGTTTATATGTATTCATTATGAATAATAACAGTATAATGTTCATTTCGTCTAATCATTACTATAGCCTTCTTCTTTAATTAAGTATCCTTTCAGCACCTCAACACTCGTGTACTTCCTTAAAACGGCTTCCTCGCCTATTGGTTTCCACATAAAAGAGGGCATAGTCTAGGCTTACTTAATCGCAGAATATTTCCATAGTAATTACCTTCTAGAGATGACCATTATAACATTATTAATTCATAATAAACTCTTATAATCTACAAAAGACTATTAGGAATAAAGCAATTTTAGTTACTCATAAGTAAAATCGAGTATACCAGCGCTTGTAGATTATGGATAAATGCTTTGTTTTCCATAGCTGCTGTTGATAGCTTCACGATTTTCTAGCTTTGTCTAGCTTCAACCAATCCTCTCTACCTATTCTCTCTTCATATAACAAATATATCCTTCCGCCCTTATTTGGTATCAGAGCTAGACAAAGCTAGAAAATCGTGAAGCTATCAACAGCAGCTATGGAAAACAAAGCATTTATCCATAATCTACAAGCGCTGGTATACTCGATTTTACTTATGAGTAACTAAAATTGCTTTATTCCTAATAGTCTTTTGTAGATTATAAGAGTTTATTATGAATTAATAATGTTATAATGGTCATCTCTAGAAGGTAATTACTATGGAAATATTCTGCGATTAAGTAAGCCTAGACTATGCCCTCTTTTATGTGGAAACCAATAGGCGAGGAAGCCGTTTTAAGGAAGTACACGAGTGTTGAGGTGCTGAAAGGATACTTAATTAAAGAAGAAGGCTATAGTAATGATTAGACGAAATGAACATTATACTGTTATTATTCATAATGAATACATATAAACTGCAAAAAGATTAGGTGGAATAACATTATTAGTGAAAATAATTCGAATATGCCTATATACTTGTTAGATAAATTCTGATAACTATATGATGCTATTGTTTTACATACTTGAGAAATATTGATGTTGATGCTAAACATATGAAGAATAATTTACAAATAGATTATGAATGAGATAATAGGTTGGTCTGAGCTGATAGATATTAACAATATAAATTATGATTCGATGATTTATAAACTAAAATAATTATGTTTAAATATTTGAGGTTATGGGAAGAAAAACTGCTAATTAATAGCATATTTGCAGAAGTAAGTAATAAATCGATATTTATACATATATTCGAAATAAACTGTTTAGAAAATAAAATATAACGCGATATAAAATATAATACTTGTTATAATGAATAAAGAAGAGTTTATAGTAGATGAAAAAATCTACTATAAATTACGACGGAATAGCTATAAGAATAGTCTTTTCTAATTTAGGACGAAGGTATAAAAAAATAAAAGATAAATTATATTTAATGCTAGAAAAAGAATCTGCAAAACTAGAAGATAGTTTAACGGCTAAGATACGAATTTCTAAAGAAAATGAAGAAATAGATAAAGCTAAAGAAGTTGATAAAATACGAAAAGAATCAACAACTGAAATTAAGAAAATTAAAGAGATTAAAAATACTAAAATCATAGAATTAGAAAAAGAATTAGCCCTTTTAAAATTATTAGTTGAAAAAAGATTATCTAGACCAAAGAAACATTTATCGAAATATACTGTTACAATTGACGCTAAGCTAAGGACATTTAGCAAAAGATTGCAAAGATAAAAAACAAAAAAGATTATCAAAACCAAAGAAAACTTTATCAAAACGTAAATGTTACAATTGTAATAATTTAGGACATTTAGCCAAAGATTGTAAACAAATCATAAATTTAACTAAACATAGATATATGCAAATGAATTTTTTAAACGATAAATTAAAAGATAAAAGTATGCATTATGAGATTCCAGATATAGAAGATAATTCTGAATTAGAATCTGATAAAATTGATTAAAAAACTGACTCAGATAATTCTGAACTAGAATCCGATAAAACTGACTCAGATAATTCTGAACTAGAATCCGATAAAACTGAATATGAAATAGACTCAGATAATGAATTACCTGAAGAAAATGACTAAGGAAAATTATATAAATAAAAAGAATATAATGCAAAGAATAAAATGAAGATACATATTCTTGTGAAAATTATCGTAGAAGGATATCATAACAGATATTATACACCTATGATAGATACAGGAGCAGAAACAAATATATGCATATATAATTGCTTACCAGAAGATAAATGGGAAAAACTAACAACACCCATGATAGTAACTGGATTCAATAACGAAAATAGTATGATTATTTACAAAGCAAAAAATGTTAAAATACAAATTTGGGATAAAATTTTAATATTAAAAGATATATACTGTTTTGATTGTAATAAAATAGATATACTCTTAGGAATGTCTTTCTTAAAAGGATTATACCCACATATAATAACCAAAACGTATTTTGGCTAACTACACACCATGTGGACACAAAATAAGATCAAAAAGAGTTAATAATAAACAAGAAAACCCCAAGAACTGGATTAAAGGAAGCAAACAGATATCAAAAAATGGAATATAAAAGAAATTAATCACTTAGAATTATTATAATACTATGAAGAATAATATAGAATATCATTTAAATGTTTCATTAATATTGTGACTAACAAGTGTATTGTTAGAAGCACTCCTATCCAGTTAGACTGAATGTCAACCACGACTAGAAAGACTTTGTCACCCACGAAAGAAATACGCAGTGTGACTAATGAAACTGTGCAATTGAAGTAAAAAAAATTTTTTTACTGATAGAAATCTTATTACAGATTATATCTCCTCAGAAGAAGAAAATACAATAAGCAACTATTATCCTAAATGACAATCTTTGTCAGTAAATGGAAAAGCGAGATATAAATAAAAGCGATACAGTCAGCAGCATGACTATAAAAATGCAGACTTACAGTCAGACAGCATGACTATAAAATGCAGAGCTATACAGTCAGCAGCATACCTGATAAAAATGCGAGTACGTCCTTTAGGCGGACGGTAAACAGCCGAGATAAAAGTGACGTTGAGGAAAACAAACCTAAAAACTACATTTACAAAAATGTATTTAGTTACAGGTATTGCAGGTATATGCAAGGTACAAAGCACAGGAAATACCGAAAAAGAATGAACAGAACATAAACCAACTTAAATAGGCTGATTTGACCAAATTCCTAGTACCCACAAATAGCTACCTAAGCGTCCCGAAGATACAAATATAATTGCTTCAGTTATATATTAAAACAGATACAAAATCCAAGCAGTCTTAATCTAAAACCCAGGTCAAATCAACTATTTTTACAAGGCGATAACATACTATTATCACGACCCAAAATTGTATAAAAATTTAAAACATGTTACAACTACGGACTTCTTTTGAGTATCGGAAATATACATCGATGGAGTACAATAAAAAGTACAGAAGAATTATAAAGTAGTGCGGAATTACTCTATGACAAGAGATGAAATCTCCTATTCAAAGAACTCAAAGAGAATTAACAAATGAAGATCAGATATGGATAAAGTTCAACAATGAATTTTATTAAAGACAGAAGAGCAACCAACTACAAAAAATCGGACATAGATACCCAGAAAAACTATGGTTCCAAGAGAAGCGAAGATAATTTAATTCCAGATGTAACCTTGGGCTAAAGACAAAGCAGATAAGAAGAAAAAGCAAAGACAAAAAGAAGATATGTAAAGTTTGTCGGCCATGTATTTAAAGTAAGGCCATTATAGTTTATCTTTTTTTAGTCAAAAGTATGTCGGCCATTTGTAAAAAAGTCGGCCATTATGTAAAGTAAAGTAGTTTGTCGTGTTGTGTCGGCCGTGTTATATGAGGCCAAGTGTAAAAGTTAGTGTCGGCCATTAATAGGCCAATAGTGATTGCTTGTAGTATATATAGAGGTGTTAATCCTCAGAAATAAAACAAGCTTCAAGCTAAGCTTCAACCAATCCTCTCTACCTATTCTCTCTTCATATAACAAATATATCCTTCCGCCCTTATACCAAATAAGGGCGGAAGGATATATTTGTTATATGAAGAGAGAATAGGTAGAGAGGATTGGTTGAAGCTTAGCTTGAAGCTTGTTTTATTTCTGAGGATTAACACCTCTATATATACTACAAGCAATCACTATTGGCCTATTAATGGCCGACACTAACTTTTACACTTGGCCTCATATAACACGGCCGACACAACACGACAAACTACTTTACTTTACATAATGGCCGACTTTTTTACAAATGGCCGACATACTTTTGACTAAAAAAAAGATAAACTATAATGGCCTTACTTTAAATACATGGCCGACAAACTTTACATATCTTCTTTTTGTCTTTGTCTTTTTCTTCTTATCTGCTTTGTCTTTAGCCCAAGGTTACATCTGGAATTAAATTATCTTCGCTTCTCTTGGAACCATAGTTTTTCTGGGTATCTATGTCCGATTTTTTGTAGTTGGTTGCTCTTCTGTCTTTAATAAAATTCATTGTTGAACTTTATCCATATCTGATCTTCATTTGTTAATTCTCTTTGAGTTCTTTGAATAGGAGATTTCATCTCTTGTCATAGAGTAATTCCGCACTACTTTATAATTCTTCTGTAATTTTTATTGTACTCCATCGATGTATATACGATACTCAAGTAACATGTTTTTAAATTTATACTAATTTTGGGTCGTGAAATAAGTCTGTTATAGCCTTGTAAAATATAGTTTTGATTTGACCTGGGTTTTAGATTTAAGAATGCTTGGATTTTGTATATGTTTTTAATATATAACTGAGCAATATATTTGTATCTTTTCTGGCTGCGTAGGTAGATATTTGTGGTACTAGGAATTTGGTAAAATAAGCTATTTAAGTTGGTATTTTCTGTCATAGCTTTTTCGGTATTTCCTGTGCTTGTACCTGTAATACCTGCAATACCTGTAACTAATACATTTTTGTTAAATTGAGTTTTTAGGTGTTTTCTCAACGTCACCTTTTATCTCTGGCTGTTTACCGTCCGCCTAAAGACGTAGCTCCGCATTTTTATAGTCATGCTGCTGACTGTATAGCTCTGCATTTTTATAGTCATGCTGCTGACTGTATAGCTCTGCATTTTTTATAGTCATGCTGCTGACTGTATAGCTTTGTATTTTTATATCTAGCTTTTCCATTTACTGACAAAGATTGTCATTATGGATAATAGTTTGCTTATTGTATTTTTCTCTTCTGAGGAGATAATCTGTAATAAGATTTTTATCAGTAAAAATTACTTCAATTGCACAGTTCAATATATTCAATACTTGCGTATTTCTTTCGTTGGTACAAAGTCTTTTATTCTTGTTGACCTTCAGTCTACCTGTATATGATTTTCTTCTAACAATAAACTTGTTAGTCACAATATTAATAAACATTTAAATGATATTCTATATTATCTTCAAGTTATTATAATAATTTCTAATTGATTAATTTCTTTTATATTTTCCATTTTTTGATTTATCTGTTTGCTTCCTTTAATCCAGTCTTTGGGTTTTCTTTGTTTATTATTAACTCTTTTTGCTCTTATTTTGTGTCCACATGGTGTAGTAAGCCACCAATACGTTTTGGTTATTATATGTGGGTATAATCCTTTTAAGAAAGACATTCCTAAGAGTATATCTATTTTATTACAATCAAAACAATATATATCTTTTAATATTAAAATTTTATCCCAAATTTGTATTTTAACATTTTTTTGCTTTGTAAATAATCATACTATTTTCGTTATTGAATCCAGCTACTATCATGGGTGTTGTTAGTTTTTCCCATTTATCTTCTGGTAAGCAATTATATTTGCATATATTTGTTTCTGCTCCTGTATCTATCATAGGTGTATAATATCTGTTATGATATCCTTCTACGATAATTTTCGCAAGAATATGTATCTTCATTTTATTCTTTGCATTATAATCTTTTTATTTATATAATTTTCCTTAGTCATTTTCTTCAGGTAAATCATTATCTGAGTCTATTTCATATTCAGTTTTATCGGATTCTAGTTCAGAATTATCTGAGTCAGTTTTATCGGATTCTAGTTTAGAATTATCTGAGTCAGTTTTATAATCAATTTTATCAGATTCTAATTCAGAATTATCTTCTATATCTGGAATCTCATAAAGCATACTTTCATCTTTTATATCATCGTTTAAAAAATTCATTTGCATATATCTATGTTCAGGTAATTTACAATCTTTAGCTAAATGTCCTAAATTATTACAATTATAACATTTACATTTTGATAAAGGTTTCTTTGATTTTGATAGTCTTTTTTGTTTTTTATCTTTACAATCTTTTGCTAAATGTCCTAGCTTAGCGCAATTGTAACAATTATATTTCGATAAAGGTTTCTTTGGTTTTGATAGTCTTTTTTCATATAGCAATTTTAAAAGGGCTAATTCTTTTTCTAATTCTTCAATTTTAGTGTTTTTAATTTCTTTAATTTTCTTAATTTCATTTGTCGTTTCTTTTCGTATTTTATCAACTTCTTTGGCTTTATCTATTTCTTCATTTTCTCTAGAAATTCGTATCTTAGCCGTTAAGCTATCTTCTAGTTTTGCAGATTCTTTTTCTAGCATTAAATATAATTTATCTTTTATTTGTTTATACCTTCGTCCTAAATTAGAAAAGACTATTCTTATAGCTAATCCGTCGTAATTTTCATAGATTTTTTCATCTACAATAAACTCTTCTTTATTCATTATAACAATTATTATGTTTTATATCGCGTTGTATTTTATTTTCTAAACAGTTTATTTCGAATATATGTATAAATATCGATTTATTACTTACTTCTGCAAAGATGTTATTAATTAACAGTTTTTCTTCCCATAACCTCAAATATCTAAACATGATTATTTTAGTTTTTAAATCATCGAATCATAATTTATATTGTTAATATCTATCAGCTCAGACCAACCTATTATCTCATTCATAATCTATTTGTAAATTATTCTTCATTTAGCATCAACATCAATATTTCTCAAGTATGTAAAACAATAGCATCATATAGTTATCAGAATTTATCTAACAAGTATATAGGCATATTCGAATTATTTTCACTAATAATGTTATTCCACCTAATCTTTTTGCAGTTTATATGTATTCATTATGAATAATAACAGTATAATGTTCATTTCGTCTAATCACTACTATAGCCTTCTTCTTTAATTAAGTATCCTTTCAGCACCTCAACACTCGTGTACTTCCTTAAAACGGCTTCCTCGCCTATTTGTTTCCACATAAAAGAGGGCATAGTCTAGGCTTACTTAATCGCAGAATATTTCCATAGTAATTACCTTCTAGAGATGACCATTATAACATTATTAATTCATAATAAACTCTTATAATCTACAAAAGACTATTAGGAATAAAGCAATTTTAGTTACTCATAAGTAAAATCGAGTATACCAGCGCTTGTAGATTATGGATAAATGCTTTGTTTTCCATAGCTGCTGTTGATAGCTTCACGATTTTCTAGCTTTGTCTAGCTCTGATATTTCTGAGGATTAACACCTCTATATATACTACAAGCAATCACTATTGGCCTATTAATGGCCGACACTAACTTTTACACTTGGCCTCATATAACACGGCCGACACAACACGACAAACTACTTTACTTTACATAATGGCCGACTTTTTTACAAATGGCCGACATACTTTTGACTAAAAAAAAGATAAACTATAATGGCCTTACTTTAAATACATGGCCGACAAACTTTACATATCTTCTTTTTGTCTTTGTCTTTTTCTTCTTATCTGCTTTGTCTTTAGCCCAAGGTTACATCTGGAATTAAATTATCTTCGCTTCTCTTGGAACCATAGTTTTTCTGGGTATCTATGTCCGATTTTTTGTAGTTGGTTGCTCTTCTGTCTTTAATAAAATTCATTGTTGAACTTTATCCATATCTGATCTTCATTTGTTAATTCTCTTTGAGTTCTTTGAATAGGAGATTTCATCTCTTGTCATAGAGTAATTCCGCACTACTTTATAATTCTTCTGTAATTTTTATTGTACTCCATCGATGTATATACGATACTCAAATGTCCGTAGTTGTAACATGTTTTTAAATTTATACTAATTTTGGGTCGTGAAATAAGTCTGTTATAGCCTTGTAAAATATAGTTTTGATTTGACCTGGGTTTTAGATTTAAGAATGCTTGGATTTTGTATATGTTTTTAATATATAACTGAGCAATATATTTGTATCTTTTCTGGCTGCGTAGGTAGATATTTGTGGTACTAGGAATTTGGTAAAATAAGCTATTTAAGTTGGTATTTTCTGTCATAGCTTTTTCGGTATTTCCTGTGCTTGTACCTGCAATACCTGCAATACCTGTAACTAATACATTTTTGTTAAATTGAGTTTTTAGGTGTTTTCTCAACGTCACCTTTTATCTCTGGCTGTTTACCGTCCGCCTAAAGACGTAGCTCCGCATTTTTATAGTCATGCTGCTGACTGTATAGCTCTGCATTTTTATAGTCATGCTGCTGACTGTATAGCTCTGCATTTTTTATAGTCATGCTGCTGACTGTATAGCTTTGTATTTTTATATCTAGCTTTTCCATTTACTGACAAAGATTGTCATTATGGATAATAGTTTGCTTATTGTATTTTTCTCTTCTGAGGAGATAATCTGTAATAAGATTTTTATCAGTAAAAATTACTTCAATTGCACAGTTCAATATATTCAATACTTGCGTATTTCTTTCGTTGGTACAAAGTCTTCTATTCTTGTTGACCTTCAGTCTACCTGTATATGATTTTCTTCTAACAATAAACTTGTTAGTCACAATATTAATAAACATTTAAATGATATTCTATATTATCTTCAAGTTATTATAATAATTTCTAATTGATTAATTTCTTTTATATTTTCCATTTTTTGATTTATCTGTTTGCTTCCTTTAATCCAGTCTTTGGGTTTTCTTTGTTTATTATTAACTCTTTTTGCTCTTATTTTGTGTCCACATGGTGTAGTTAGCCACCAATACGTTTTGGTTATTATATGTGGGTATAATCCTTTTAAGAAAGACATTCCTAAGAGTATATCTATTTTATTACAATCAAAACAGTATATATCTTTTAATATTAAAATTTTATCCCAAATTTGTATTTTAACATTTTTTGCTTTGTAAATAATCATACTATTTTCGTTATTGAATCCAGTTACTATCATGGGTGTTGTTAGTTTTTCCCATTTATCTTCTGGTAAGCAATTATATTTGCATATATTTGTTTCTGCTCCTGTATCTATCATAGGTGTATAATATCTGTTATGATATCCTTCTACGATAATTTTCACAAGAATATGTATCTTCATTTTATTCTTTGCATTATATTCTTTTTATTTATATAATTTTCCTTAGTCATTTTCTTCAGGTAATTCATTATCTGAGTCTATTTCATATTCAGTTTTATCGGATTCTAGTTCAGAATTATCTGAGTCAGTTTTATCGGATTCTAGTTCAGAATTATCTGAGTCAGTTTTATAATCAATTTTATCAGATTCTAATTCAGAATTATCTTCTATATCTGGAATCTCATAATGCATACTTTTATCTTTTAATTTATCGTTTAAAAAATTCATTTGCATATATCTATGTTTAGTTAAATTTATGATTTGTTTACAATCTTTGGCTAAATGTCCTAAATTATTACAATTGTAACATTTACGTTTTGATAAAGGTTTCTTTGGTTTTGATAATCTTTTTTGTTTTTTATCTTTGCAATCTTTTGCTAAATGTCCTAGCTTAGCGCAATTGTAACAATTATATTTCGATAAAGGTTTCTTTGGCCTATGTAATCTTTTTTCAACTAGTAATTTTAAAAGGGCTAATTCTTTTTCTAATTCTTTAATTTGAGTATTTTTAGTTTCTTCGATATTTTTAATTTCATTTGTTGTTTCTTTTCGTATTTTATCAACTTCTTTAGCTTTATCTATTTCTTCATTTTCTTTAGAAATTCGTATCTTAGCCGTTAAACTATCTTCTAGTTTTGCAGATTCTTTTTCTAGCATTAAATATAATTTATCTTTTATTTTTTTATACCTTCGTCCTAAATTAGAAAAGACTATTCTTATAGCTATTCCGTCGTAATTTTCATAGATTTTTTCATCTACTATAAACTCTTCTTTATTCATTATAACAAGTATTATATTTTATATCGCGTTATATTTTATTTTCTAAACAGTTTATTTCGAATATATGTATAAATATCGATTTATTACTTACTTCTGCAAATATGCTATTAATTAGCAGTTTTTCTTCCCATAACCTCAAATATTTAAACATAATTATTTTAGTTTATAAATCATCGAATCATAATTTATATTGTTAATATCTATCAGCTCTGACCAACCTATTATCTCATTCATAATCTATTTGTAAATTATTCTTCATATGTTTAGCATCAACATCAATATTTCTCAAGTATGTAAAACAATAGCATCATATAGTTATCAGAATTTATCTAACAAGTATATAGGCATATTCGAATTATTTTCACTAATAATGTTATTCCACCTAATCTTTTTGCAGTTTATATGTATTCATTATGAATAATAACAGTATAATGTTCATTTCGTCTAATCACTACTATAGCCTTCTTCTTTAATTAAGTATCCTTTCAGCACCTCAACACTCGTGTACTTCCTTAAAACGGCTTCCTCGCCTATTGGTTTCCACATAAAAGAGGGCATAGTCTAGGCTTACTTAATCGCAGAATATTTCCATAGTAATTACCTTCTAGAGATGACCATTATAACATTATTAATTCATAATAAACTCTTATAATCTACAAAAGACTATTAGGAATAAAGCAATTTTAGTTACTCATAAGTAAAATCGAGTATACCAGCGCTTGTAGATTATGGATAAATGCTTTGTTTTCCATAGCTGCTGTTGATAGCTTCACGATTTTCTAGCTTTGTCTAGCTCTGATACCAAATAAGGGCGGAAGGATATATTTGTTATATGAAGAGAGAATAGGTAGAGAGGATTGGTTGAAGCTTAGCTTGAAGCTTGTTTTATTTCTGAGGATTAACACCTCTATATATACTACAAGCAATCACTATTGGCCTATTAATGGCCGACACTAACTTTTACACTTGGCCTCATATAACACGGCCGACACAACACGACAAACTACTTTACTTTACATAATGGCCGACTTTTTTACAAATGGCCGACATACTTTTGACTAAAAAAAGATAAACTATAATGGCCTTACTTTAAATACATGGCCGACAAACTTTACATATCTTCTTTTTGTCTTTGTCTTTTTCTTCTTATCTGCTTTGTCTTTAGCCCAAGGTTACATCTGGAATTAAATTATCTTCGCTTCTCTTGGAACCATAGTTTTTCTGGGTATCTATGTCCGATTTTTTGTAGTTGGTTGCTCTTCTGTCTTTAATAAAATTCATTGTTGAACTTTATCCATATCTGATCTTCATTTGTTAATTCTCTTTGAGTTCTTTGAATAGGAGATTTCATCTCTTGTCATAGAGTAATTCCGCACTACTTTATAATTCTTCTGTAATTTTTATTGTACTCCATCGATGTATATACGATACTCAAGTAACATGTTTTTAAATTTATACTAATTTTGGGTCGTGAAATAAGTCTGTTATAGCCTTGTAAAATATAGTTTTGATTTGACCTGGGTTTTAGATTTAAGAATGCTTGGATTTTGTATATGTTTTTAATATATAACTGAGCAATATATTTGTATCTTTTCTGGCTGCGTAGGTAGATATTTGTGGTACTAGGAATTTGGTAAAATAAGCTATTTAAGTTGGTATTTTCTGTCATAGCTTTTTCGGTATTTCCTGTGCTTGTACCTGCAATACCTGCAATACCTGTAACTAATACATTTTTGTTAAATTGAGTTTTTAGGTGTTTTCTCAACGTCACCTTTTATCTCCGGCTGTTTACCGTCCGCCTAAAGACGTAGCTCCGCATTTTTATAGTCATGCTGCTGACTGTATAGCTCTGCATTTTTATAGTCATGCTGCTGACTGTATAGCTCTGCATTTTTTATAGTCATGCTGCTGACTGTATAGCTTTGTATTTTTATATCTAGCTTTTCCATTTACTGACAAAGATTGTCATTATGGATAATAGTTTGCTTATTGTATTTTTCTCTTCTGAGGAGATAATCTGTAATAAGATTTTTATCAGTAAAAATTACTTCAATTGCACAGTTCAATATATTCAATACTTGCGTATTTCTTTCGTTGGTACAAAGTCTTCTATTCTTGTTGACCTTCAGTCTACCTGTATATGATTTTCTTCTAACAATAAACTTGTTAGTCACAATTTTAATAAACATTTAAATGATATTCTATATTATCTTCAAGTTATTATAATAATTTCTAATTGATTAATTTCTTTTATATTTTCCATTTTTTGATTTATCTGTTTGCTTCCTTTAATCCAGTCTTTGGGTTTTCTTTGTTTATTATTAACTCTTTTTGCTCTTATTTTGTGTCCACATGGTGTAGTTAGCCACCAATACGTTTTGGTTATTATATGTGGGTATAATCCTTTTAAGAAAGACATTCCTAAGAGTATATCTATTTTATTACTTCTTCTTTAATTAAGTATCCTTTCAGCACCTCAACACTCGTGTACTTCCTTAAAACGGCTTCCTCGCCTATTGGTTTCCACATAAAAGAGGGCATAGTCTAGGCTTACTTAATCGCAGAATATTTCCATAGTAATTACCTTCTAGAGATGACCATTATAACATTATTAATTCATAATAAACTCTTATAATCTACAAAAGACTATTAGGAATAAAGCAATTTTAGTTACTCATAAGTAAAATCGAGTATACCAGCGCTTGTAGATTATGGATAAATGCTTTGTTTTCCATAGCTGCTGTTGATAGCTTCACGATTTTCTAGCTTTGTCTAGCTCTAACACCTAAAAACTCAATTTAACAAAAATGTATTAGTTACAGGTATTGCAGGTATTGCAGGTACAAGCACAGGAAATACCGAAAAAGCTATGACAGAAAATACCAACTTAAATAGCTTATTTTACCAAATTCCTAGTACCACAAATATCTACCTACGCAGCCAGAAAAGATACAAATATATTGCTCAGTTATATATTAAAAACATATACAAAATCCAAGCATTCTTAAATCTAAAACCCAGGTCAAATCAAAACTATATTTTACAAGGCTATAACAGACTTATTTCACGACCCAAAATTAGTATAAATTTAAAAACATGTTACAACTACGGACATTTGAGTATCGTATATACATCGATGGAGTACAATAAAAATTACAGAAGAATTATAAAGTAGTGCGGAATTACTCTATGACAAGAGATGAAATCTCCTATTCAAAGAACTCAAAGAGAATTAACAAATGAAGATCAGATATGGATAAAGTTCAACAATGAATTTTATTAAAGACAGAAGAGCAACCAACTACAAAAAATCGGACATAGATACCCAGAAAAACTATGGTTCCAAGAGAAGCGAAGATAATTTAATTCCAGATGTAACCTTGGGCTAAAGACAAAGCAGATAAGAAGAAAAAGACAAAGACAAAAAGAAGATATGTAAAGTTTGTCGGCCATGTATTTAAAGTAAGGCCATTATAGTTTATCTTTTTTTAGTCAAAAGTATGTCGGCCATTTGTAAAAAAGTCGGCCATTATGTAAAGTAAAGTAGTTTGTCGTGTTGTGTCGGCCGTGTTATATGAGGCCAAGTGTAAAAGTTAGTGTCGGCCATTAATAGGCCAATAGTGATTGCTTGTAGTATATATAGAGGTGTTAATCCTCAGAAATAAAACAAGCTTCAAGCTAAGCTTCAACCAATCCTCTCTACCTATTCTCTCTTCATATAACAAATATATCCTTCCGCCCTTATTTGGGGGCGGAAGTAGTTAAAGTATAGTGGAGATGTTTTATGAAGAAGAGAGAAGAGTTTGTGGAAAGCTTGTGTTTATTACTGAGGTCTGAAGCCTCTATTTATAGCACAAACTAACATAATTGGTCAGGACAGTGACCGACACTATTTATCACACTTGGCAGGCTATAATTCTGCCGACACTATATGACAAACTACTTTACATTATGGCCGTTCTTTTATAGATGGCCGACAAACTTTTATAAAGTAAAAAAGTAAAAGCTATCTATAATGGCCTACATGTGGCCGACAAAGACTAAATTTACAATTATGGCCATATTGGCCGACAATTACAAAATATCTTTTGACTGCTATCTTCTTTTGTTGTCATCTTTTCTCGTTTGACCTTATTCAAATAAAACCTCTGGTATTGTTTTATCTCCTTCATTGCATTTTGAACATATATGCTCCGGATATTTATGTCCAATAAGCTTGCAATACCTTGTTAACAATTCTTCAGAAATAAATCCTCGTTTAATTGCTCTAGTTGTAGGCATATCTTCTGGTTTAATTAAGGACAATATCCATTTCTGGACTTCATCCATATCTGCTTGCCTTATTTCTCGTGAATTTGCATATATCATTAGATGATCTCGCGAATAATAGCTCCAAATTGCATTACCTTGTAAATAATTATTTGCTAACTCTTGAATAATCGTTGATAATCCAATTATTCGTTTATTTGCGTAAAAACTTGGTAACTCAATTTTAGGTATTTCCGGTTGTTGATCAATATCTTCTGGTATAATCATATCTCTTGTCAATCCAATTTTGACAACTTGGATCATAGGTTTTATTTCGCTAAAAAGTATCTCTGCTGGTGCTGTATAACATCTTATAAAAAATAGATTTCCTTTGGTTATCTTTTTGTAAATGAGAAAAGCTCTGTGGATTTCAGGAATTCCACTAACTTCTTCACCTGTATATGTATAGACCGTACTTAACAATCCATAATTAAAACAAGTTTTAACTAAATTTGGGTTAGTTTTTGGCTGTGCGATTAACTTATTGTAACCTTGGAGTTTCTGGGTTATATAGTCTTCTGTTTTTTCCTTTGTAGTGGTTGATCTTGGTTTTGTATTTAAGAAGGTTACTATTTGGTATAGATTTTCTATGTAGTTCTGGGAAATATGGTTGTAAATTTTCTTTTCCTTGTTCAAGCTAGCTGCATAGGTAGATATTTGTGGGGCTGATGCTTCGATTATCTGGATTTTGGGTACAAATGGTTTTTTAAATAAATTATTTAGGTTTATGGGTTTTGGGTTTGATATTTCCATAATTTTTTTGCTAGTGCTAGTACCTGCAATTCCTGCAATAGATAATCTGTTAATATTTTGAGTTTTATGGTGTTTCTCATCGTCACCTTTTATCTCTGGCTTTTTACCGTCTGCCTGAAGACGTAGCTCCGCATATTTTGAGTCATGCTGCTGACTATTAACTTGCTCCTTAAGCATTTTTACGTCATTATCTATTTTGTCTACCTTTTGACAAAGGTTTGTCATCATAGATAGTAGCTGCTTTATTGTATCTACTTCTGCTGAGGTAGTCTGCAATAAGATTCTTATTAGTAGAAATTACTTCAATTGTAAAAGTGAAGTTTAATATATTTAATACTAATCTACGTATTTCTTTAGTTGTTACCGAATCATCTATCTTTCGTGTTAGCCACCATTTTACCTGGGTATTATCTACTCTAACAATAAATTTGTTATACACAATATAATGTTCGAAAGCTAATAAACATTTATATAGTGCTAATAGCTCTTTTCTATTAATTTCCCATTTTGTTTGGGGTTCAGTATATGATCCTGAATGATATCTGCAATGATATTCAATCTTTTCATCAGTATATTTATATTTTAATAATCCTCCATAACTATGTTCACTAGAATCAGTTTCAACTATATATGTAAAATTCCTTTTTTCATCAGGAAAATTAAGTTTTGGTAGTTTCATACATAATTGTTTAATATTCCTTATATTGTCATTATCTTTTTTATCGAAATGGTATTCGATATCTTTCTTAAGTTTTTTATGTAAAGGTTTTAGATATTCGGCTAATTTAGGTACATATTCTCTTACCTGATTTACTAGTCCTAAAAAGGATTGTAATTTCTTTTTTGTGTCTATATTTTCCTCTACATTAATAATTTTTTGTACTAAATGAGTTTGCATTTTTATACCTGTTTTATCTATTTGTAGTCCAAGAAATTCTATTTGTGATTTCATAATTTCTACTTTTTTCTTATTCAAACTAATACCTGATTGCTTAATTATATTAATGAATTTTTCTAATAATTTAATATGTTCGTCTTGTGTTTTTGAATATAATAGTATATCATCAATATATACTATACAATTTTCTAATTGATTAAAATAGTTATCCATAAAACATTGATATCTTCCTGGTGCATTTTTATATCCAAAAGGTAATACATTCCATTCATAATATCCTTGGGGTACAGTAAAAGCGGTTAACTGTTTTGATTTATCTTCAAGTTTTAGATGGTAGAAACCCGATTTACAATCGAATTTACTAAAATAGTTATAACCCTGTATTTGTCGTATTTTTAGTATTTTATTTGGTATAGGATAATTATATGTTTTTGTCTTAGCATTTAAGTTTCTATAATCAATAACTAGTCTACTTTTACCACGTTTTTGTTCATTATAGTTATTAACAATAAATGCAGGACTACAATGTTTACTATTTGTTTCTTGTATATAATTATTTTTTAATAATTCATCTATATGGATTTTAAATTCATTAAGATCATCGAAATTATATCTTAACGGTTTTTGCAATATTATGCTATTTTCATCTATTAATTCTATCTTCACAATTGTTTTATGTTTTTCCCATCCTGTTAAAGGATTATCATTATATAAAGATTCTAATTGATCAGTAATTAATTTAAGTTTATCTATTGTGAATATAATAATTTCAAAATGATTAATTTCTTTTATATTTTCCATTTCTTGATTTATTTTTTCATTTCCTTTTATCCAATCTTTTGGTTTTCTTTGTTTATTGTTAACTCTTTTTGCTCCTATTTTATAACCACATGGCGTTGTGAACCACCAATGTGTTTTGGTTATTATATGGGGGTATAGTTTTTCTAAGAAGGGCATTCCTAATAATATATCTTTTGTTTTACAATCAAAGCAATATATAGTTTCTATTGTTAAAATTTTATCCCAAATTTGTATTTTAACATTTTTAGCTTTGTAAGTAATCATGCTACTTTCATTATTAAATCCTGTTACTATCATAGGTGTTTGTAATTTTTCCCATTTTTCTACTGGTAAACAATTATATTTGCATATATTTGTTTCTGCTCCTGTATCTATCATAGGTGTATAATATCTATTATAATATCCTTCCACGATAATTTTCGCAAGTATATATATTTTCATTTTATTCTCTGAATTATAATTTTCTTATTTTGACAAGTGAGTATTAGTTTAGTATCTTCTATTTTATACGGTATAAATTGTTCTAACCATTTTAATCCTAAAGTTATATCATGTTCATTTTGATAGATTTTAAATTTTATAGTAAAATTTATTCCTCCTATTATTATATCTTTTTCAATTGATTCACTACAAATTATTATTTCAGTAGGTAATCCAGGGCAAATATGTCCTGTCTTTGTAAGTTCATTATCTGGAACTAAATCTTTATTTATATAATTTTCTTCTTCTCCTGTATTAATTAGGATTTTATATTTTTTGTTATCAGTTATTCCTGCTATAAAGTAATAATTTATTAATTCATCTTCTGTATATTGTATTTCAGGGAAATCATATTTTCTTTTTGAAGTACTAGCTCGTGATGAGGTAGCTCTAGATAGTTTAGGGGTATTTACTCTTTCTTGTATTATTTGTAAATCATCATTTATATTCATAGCATTGTAACTATAATCATTGTTATCTATAATAGTAAGTATTTGATCGAAAGGGTTGTCGATTTTAATTCTATCTATTTTGTTTTTGGCAATAACTTTATGTTTTGTTGTTAAAATATATAGATTTTTACATCTTACTGTAAATATCTTACTTCCGGGTTCTAACTCTATTCCGGATAATTTCCAATATAACATTAATGATTTGTCTATATTTTTATCTGTTAAGGCTATTGAATAATTAGCACTTATTATAAATTTAAATTTCTGATATATTAAATTTCCTTTTATTGCACTTATTATGCTTTTTTCTATAGGATGTATAATTCTATCATCTGCTAGATATAATTCTATTGGTGTATCTATTCCTTCTCAAAAACAAGCTTTTAATAATATCTCTGTTCCTCCTAAATGTACATATTTTATAGGGGCTTTAGATTTTATTTGTTGTATTTCTTGATTAATTACTCTTTTATTAAGTATAGGAATTTGGGCTTTTCCTTTAGTATATTTACAATCTATAATGTGTTCTTTTTGACTTACTACGTAGTATTCTTCTTTACTTCGTTTAAAGAATTGATTTAATAAAGGTATTTTTAGTACTTTTTCTACACTTAAGTCTAGTTCCTTGTTTCTTATCTCTTGAAAAACATTATTGTCAAATATTATCTTTTGTTCTACAGATTCTTCATCGTTATATTCTTCAGTTGAAATTATGTTAATGTTTTCTTCAGTCATTTTCTTCATATAATTCATTACTTGATGATTCGTTATCTGTTTCATAAACGGTTTCTATTTCTGAATTATCATTTATTTCCATATCTAAAAATTCATAGATACTATCATTATCGTCTAACTCATAATCTAAATAATCGATTTGCTTATATTTATAATCTTTTAGTATAAATTCAGCAATTTGCTTCTTTTTTATATTTCTAGGTAATTTACAGTCTTTAGCTAAATGTCCTAGTTTACCACAATTGTAGCAATTACAATTTGATATATCTTTCTTTGGTTTAGATAGACGTTTTTGTTTATTATCTTTTATATAATAACGTTTTCTTGGTTTTTTATACTTATATTTTGTTTTTCGTTTTCGATATTTTTTATTTCTATGATTTGTTTTATAACTTTTTTCTTTATAACCAAATTGGGGTGCTGTTACATATGTACAACAGTCTAGATTTTTTAATAATACTTTTTCCATTGTTAGTTTTTCTTTTTGCGATTCACATAGTTGTATGAACCATTGATGTAAAAAGTTTATTCTAGCTCCTAAAGTATTTGTGGTTTCACTATTATTCCAGTCTTTTATTATATATGTACTAAAAGGTTCTGGTAATTTTGTAAAATATAGATTTTTTATTTCTTCTGCTTCATCTATATTATATTGAGCTTTGTAATAATATTCCTTAAAAGCACAAGTATATTCTTCTATATAACACATATTGTAGATAGATAATTTTGCCATTAATTGTCTATTTATTGTTTTAATTTTAGTTTGTTCTTTTATATCAGAAGTTATACTTCCGAATTCATTTCTTAATGCTAAATCATATTTTTCTAGAATTTCTATATTAGACGTTGTTAATGAACCATCTAATTTTTTATCACTTCTTAAAGCTGCTTTACTTTCATTAGGTAAATTTTCTATCCATAGTTTTGTTGTTCCAATTAATGTTCTTTCTATATATCCAGGTGTTTCTTTTATTGTAATTTTATTATCAATTAATTGTTTTGATAAATTACCTATCCATAAAAGGATTGTTTTATTAATATCTATTACACAATCTAAATCCAAAAAGTTAGTTTGTTCAATTATCCTTTTGGGTTTCCATTTTGTATTTAATCTACTATTCCAAATAGCATTAGAGCGATCGGAATTTTCATAACTTTCTGTATAATAAATTGGGGTAGTTATTTTAGGATTTCTTCTTGGGCTGTGATCTGGAGTTTTAACTCTAGATGTTCCTGGTTTATCTACTTTATTTGTGTTTATTTCTAATTTTAAATTATTTGTTTGTTCTATAATTTCAGTGTATGTTTCACTAATATCACTAGTTTCAGAATTTTCTGACTTATCAGATTCATTCTCATTTATTTTATTTATGTCGTTAATTTCAAAATTTTCGGTTTCAATAAGTATTTGTTTCATTTCATTTATCTCCTTAGCTAATTTTTCTTTTTGCCTTTCTTCAACTAGTAATTTTAAATAAGCTAATTCTTTTTCTAATTCTTCGATTTTAGTATTTTTAATTTCTTCAATTTTCTTAAGTTCTCGCGTTGCTTCAGCTCGTATTTTATCAATTTCTTTTGTTTTATCTATATCTTCATTTTCTTTTGTTATTCTTAGCATAGCGGTTAGGCTATCTTCTAGTTTAGCAGATTCTTTTTCTAACATAAGATATAATTTATCTCCTATTTTTTTATACCTTCTACCTAGATTTGAAAAAACTATTTTTATAGTTATTCCTTCGTAATTTTCATAGGTTTTTTCGTCAACTATAAATTCTTCTTTATTCATTATCTCTATTTTTATGAACTAGATTATGTTGTAGTTTATATTCTAAACAGTCTATTTTTAATTTTAATTCAAATATATGTTTCTTTTGTATAAGTATTGATTTTTTACAGACTCCTGCAACTATGTTTACTATTAGTTGTTCTTTCATAAAATCATGCCTATATTGTAATCTATTTAGTTCTTCAATTATAAGTTGTTTTTCTATTCTTTGATTCATTATAATTTTTTAAGAAAATATTTGGTCATAATATTCCTTTTTTAATATATTTAATCTCTGGATTTCTTTTGCATTTGTTTCTATATATTCTAGATATTGCTCTTCTCGAAGATATATATATCTATTTACGTTATCAATCAATAATTGTTCTTCTAAATCTATCTGTTCTTTAGTTTCTTTCCATAATCTCAAATATCTAAAATTGATCATTGGTCTCTATATAATTCTAAATCATCGAGTAAATCATCTATATCTATATTATCATCAATTATCAGCTCAGACCAACCTATATTCATAATTTCGATTATTTCATGCATAACTAACTTATCATAAATTATTCTTCGGGCATCAACATCAATATTTTTCAATATATAAAATAATAACATCATGTAATTATTATCATTATCTAGCAAGTATGTAGACATGTTAATCTCTATTTTCACTTATCAATTTATTCCATCTAATCTTTCCTTAGGTTATATGTATTTAGTATGAATAATAATAGTATAATAATCATCTCATCTAATTAATGTTATGGTTTTCTTCTCTAATTCAGTTACCCTAACAGCGCCTCAACTGGTGTGTACTCCCCCAAAACGGCCGTCTGCCTACCGGTTTCCACAATTAGGATGGCATAGTCTGGGCTTACTAAATCACAGAATAGTTCCATAGCAAAAACTTTAGAGATGGCTATTATAGCATTTATTTACTCATATTTAAACACATATAGTCATGGAAAGATTATCAGGAATAAAACGATTTAGCTACTCATAAAGAATTTTATGTATACCTGTTCTTGTAGATTGCTGGTAGATGCTTTGTTTTCCATAGTTGTTTAATAGCTTTTTAGCCATGACTATAAAAATGCGGAGCTACGTCTTTAGGCGGACGGTAAACAGCCAGAGATAAAAGGTGACGTTGAGAAAACACCTAAAAACTCAATTTAACAAAAATGTATTAGTTACAGGTATTGCAGGTATTGCAGGTACAAGCACAGGAAATACCGAAAAAGCTATGACAGAAAATACCAACTTAAATAGCTTATTTTACCAAATTCCTAGTACCACAAATATCTACCTACGCAGCCAGAAAAGATACAAATATATTGCTCAGTTATATATTAAAAACATATACAAAATCCAAGCATTCTTAAATCTAAAACCCAGGTCAAATCAAAACTATATTTTACAAGGCTATAACAGACTTATTTCACGACCCAAAATTAGTATAAATTTAAAAACATGTTACAACTACGGACATTTGAGTATCGTATATACATCGATGGAGTACAATAAAAATTACAGAAGAATTATAAAGTAGTGCGGAATTACTCTATGACAAGAGATGAAATCTCCTATTCAAAGAACTCAAAGAGAATTAACAAATGAAGATCAGATATGGATAAAGTTCAACAATGAATTTTATTAAAGACAGAATAGCAACCAACTACAAAAAATCGGACATAGATACCCAGAAAAACTATGGTTCCAAGAGAAGCGAAGATAATTTAATTCCAGATGTAACCTTGGGCTAAAGACAAAGCAGATAAGAAGAAAAAGACAAAGACAAAAAGAAGATATGTAAAGTTTGTCGGCCATGTATTTAAAGTAAGGCCATTATAGTTTATCTTTTTTTAGTCAAAAGTATGTCGGCCATTTGTAAAAAAGTCGGCCATTATGTAAAGTAAAGTAGTTTGTCGTATTGTGTCGGCCGTGTTATATGAGGCCAAGTGTAAAAGTTAGTGTCGGCCATTAATAGGCCAATAGTGATTGCTTGTAGTATATATAGAGGTGTTAATCCTCAGAAATAAAACAAGCTTCAAGCTAAGCTTCAACCAATCCTCTCTACCTATCAATTCTCTCTTCATATAACAAATATATCCTTCCGCCCTTATTTGGTATCAGAGCTAGACAAAGCTAGAAAATCGTGAAGCTATCAACAGCAGCTATGGAAAACAAAGCATTTATCCATAATCTACAAGCGCTGGTATACTCGATTTTACTTATGAGTAACTAAAATTGCTTTATTCCTAATAGTCTTTTGTAGATTATAAGAGTTTATTATGAATTAATAATGTTATAATGGTCATCTCTAGAAGGTAATTACTATGGAAATATTCTGCGATTAAGTAAGCCTAGACTATGCCCTCTTTTATGTGGAAACCAATAGGCGAGGAAGCCGTTTTAAGGAAGTACACGAGTGTTGAGGTGCTGAAAGGATACTTAATTAAAGAAGAAGGCTATAGTAATGATTAGACGAAATGAACATTATACTGTTATTATTCATAATGAATACATATAAACTGCAAAAAGATTAGGTGGAATAACATTATTAGTGAAAATAATTCGAATATGCCTATATACTTGTTAGATAAATTCTGATAACTATATGATGCTATTGTTTTACATACTTGAGAAATATTGATGTTGATGCTAAACATATGAAGAATAATTTACAAATAGATTATGAATGAGATAATAGGTTGGTCAGAGCTGATAGATATTAACAATATAAATTATGATTCGATGATTTATAAACTAAAATAATTATGTTTAAATATTTGAGGTTATGGGAAGAAAAACTGCTAATTAATAGCATATTTGCAGAAGTAAGTAATAAATCGATATTTATACATATATTCGAAATAAACTGTTTAGAAAATAAAATATAACGCGATATAAAATATAATACTTGTTATAATGAATAAAGAAGAGTTTATAGTAGATGAAAAAATCTATGAAAATTACGACGGAATAGCTATAAGAATAGTCTTTTCTAATTTAGGACGAAGGTATAAAAAAATAAAAGATAAATTATATTTAATGCTAGAAAAAGAATCTGCAAAACTAGAAGATAGCTTAACGGCTAAGATACGAATTTCTAAAGAAAATGAAGAAATAGATAAAGCTAAAGAAGTTGATAAAATACGAAAAGAAACAACAAATGAAATTAAAAATATCGAAGAAACTAAAAATACTCAAATTAAAGAATAAGAAAAAGAATTAGCCCTTTTAAAATTACTAGTTGAAAAAAGATTACATAGGCCAAAGAAACCTTTATCGAAATATAATTGTTACAATTGCGCTAAGCTAGGACATTTAGCAAAAGATTGCAAAGATAAAAAACAAAAAAGATTATCAAAACCAAAGAAACCTTTATCAAAACGTAAATGTTACAATTGTAATAATTTAGGACATTTAGCCAAAGATTGTAAACAAATCATAAAATTAACTAAACATAGATATATGCAAATGAATTTTTTAAACGATAAATTAAAAGATAAAAGTATGCATTATGAGATTCCAGATATAGAAGATAATTCTGAATTAGAATCTGATAAAATTGATTATAAAACTGACTCAGATAATTCTGAACTAGAATCCGATAAAACTGACTCAGATAATTCTGAACTAGAATCAGATAAAACTGAATATGAAATAGACTCAGATAATGAATTACCTGAAGAAAATGACTAAGGAAAATTATATAAATAAAAAGAATATAATGCAAAGAATAAAATGAAGATACATATTCTTGTGAAAATTATCGTAGAAGGATATCATAACAGATATTATACACCTATGATAGATACAAGAGCAGAAACAAATATATGCAAATATAATTGCTTACCAGAAGATAAATGGGAAAAACTAACAACACCCATGATAGTAACTGGATTCAATAACGAAAATAGTATGATTATTTACAAAGCAAAAAATGTTAAAATACAAATTTGGGATAAAATTTTAATATTAAAAGATATATACTGTTTTGATTGTAATAAAATAGATATACTCTTAGGAATGTCTTTCTTAAAAGGATTATACCCACATATAATAACCAAAACGTATTGGTGGCTAACTACACCATGTGGACACAAAATAAGAGCAAAAAGAGTTAATAATAAACAAAGAAAACCCAAAGACTGGATTAAAGGAAGCAAACAGATAAATCAAAAAAATGGAAAATATAAAAGAAATTAATCAATTAGAAATTATTATAATAACTTGAAGATAATATAGAATATCATTTAAATGTTTATTAATATTGTGACTAACAAGTTTATTGTTAGAAGAAAATCATATACAGGTAGACTGAAGGTCAACAAGAATAGAAGACTTTGTACCAACGAAAGAAATACGCAAGTATTGAATATATTGAACTGTGCAATTGAAGTAATTTTTACTGATAAAAATCTTATTACAGATTATCTCCTCAGAAGAGAAAAATACAATAAGCAAACTATTATCCATAATGACAATCTTTGTCAGTAAATGGAAAAGCTAGATATAAAAATACAAAGCTATACAGTCAGCAGCATGACTATAAAAAATGCAGAGCTATACAGTCAGCAGCATGACTATAAAAATGCAGAGCTATACAGTCAGCAGCATGACTATAAAAATGCGGAGCTACGTCTTTAGGC
>JABWTJ010001398.1:0-53793 GCA_016801875.1 Solanum sitiens | reverse complement strand
GGGATCGGCCCATGCTAGGCTTTCGCCCCTGAGCTGCCACCCTTAATTATATAGATTTCTTCACTTAGATTCTTTAATCTTTGAGATTGTTGTTAATCAGTTCATAACACTTTTGGGATGTTGATTTGGTGATCATAATCATCTTGGAGATATGAAAATACGGAACAGTAGTGGAATACATGAAAATAATACTTTGAGGCAGTAACAATGACATAAGGAGCTATGAAACATCAACACCTTACTTTAAGACCTTAATGGCACAATTGACTTCAATTGGCTTAGGAGAAGGATTCATCAAACTTTCTTTTGCAAATACCATTTCTATAACAGCACAAGGGGAAATTACACAAGTATAGAGTAGTGAACATATAATGAAGTAGTTCCATGTGCTTAGAATGGGGAAAGAAATATTGTTAGCTATTTGGAGATAGTACGCTGCCAATATGCTTCCTTTTCAAGAAATAGAACTTATGGGAATCACTTCATTGATATTAATTGCAGATGGCAGAATTCATGCCAAAAGGATATAAAATCGAATAGCCTTACATACCTTATTTTTCTGACCAATACCACTATCACGATTCAGCCTTCCTTATTGGGTGCTAATCTACAACATAAGTCATGATTAAGCTAACATCAGCAGCTAATCACAATAAGGTCCTCCAATCAGTAGCTAAAATATTTGATGGAAATCAGGCCCAAACAACCCTTACATAAATGGTGAACCACCACACCCTTCCTCTACACATTAATACAACTTCATACATCATCTCCCAAGCTACCCAAACAACCCTCAACAACAATATTCATAAGGCAGCCACTATCAATCTCAAATCTTTCAGCATAATAGGAGAATATTGACTCAAAGATTTATCACAATCCATGAATTCTTGATAAACATATACAAAATTCTCCACTCCAAACATTATCAAAGAGAGGAAAACAAATGGGTTGAAGTCTTACCTTAATTCTGAAAATTTATCCTCTACACTTGTACTTCAAGAATTCAAACTCTCCTTCAAACTCTTACTTGAAAAATTAGACAGCACTCAAGAACTCTAAGGTGTCTTAGGGCTGCTAATTGAAGCCAAGAGAGACCAAGAAAGAACTTAGGAAATCTGAAATTTTTGCAAGTTCAAAATGGAGAATAAGACTTGATCCTTATCCTTTGAAAAAGGAGGTGTTATGGCCGACACTCTTGACCAATTTTGGTCCATATAATGTCAAGTAGGTGCCCCACCTGCTTGTCCTTTTAACTTGGGCCTTTTTGGACTTAATATTATTGGACCTTGGCTGTCCATTTTCCCTTTGTTCTTTTATTCCACTTGGGATAGATTAATGCAAGTAGGTGGTACACACTTGGCCCAATAACATGGTAAAACAAATCTTAGGAGTTCATGCACTTACCTAGTTTCACTTGGGCTTTATCCATAATGGGCCAATTGGCAGATTTGGCTGCTGGACCTTCTTTCATTCACAATTTTCTTTAATAGGTTTGGGCTTCAAATGAGCCCCTAAATATAAGCCTAAATCTGGTCAATCAAACTTGGGCCCTTTAACTATAATATAGATCAAGTAGGTGATGCAGCTGCTAGCTCACTTACCATCTTACTATAATTACTTAAATACTTTCCATCGGAGTTAACTTGCAATACATATGCTAAAACGTGCAAGGCATTACATCACCTTCCAAGCTAGTTTAAACCAACACTAATCACATAAGAAACATGATCCCTCACCTACACTATAAGTCTATGTCAAGTATAACATGAATAGAACTACCACATACAAAAATACAGGCCGTTACACACATACAAAAATACAGGCCGTTACACAAACCTTCAAAAGCTTCCAACAACCTATACTTATAGAGTATAGAAAAGTATGAGGTTAGTACAAAACAATGTACTAAGTATGGCATATGCAAAAACATGCAAAAAGGGACATTTTAGTAAGATAAGCTTTCATGCCAAATAATTATAACATTCAAAATTTAGAAGAAACACAACATAAGAAACATCATTTAACACTTAAAAAAGGATTTCCATAATTTTAACCAAAAAGGAGCATTTACAGTGAACTTCCCAAATTTTACAGTAAACCTATTTTTCACATTAAAGTGAACTACTAAGACCATTACAGTGAACTAAAAGACTCCAACAATGGTGAACTTCCAAGGTATTGCTAATGAGGAAGTGAACTCATTTCCGTAGGAGTTTCCTAACCGAGGCTATCCTAAGACTCTCCAAGGTAAGACATGAAGAAAATGTCTAAACACCTCCTTCAATACACACCAAGGAGTTCCTTAAAACAACCCACAATGAGCTTACTCATCTCGGGAGAACAAGTCACCAATCAATCACAAGACATTAGAAGAGCACCCAACAAAACACAAAAGACTTCCCTTTCGGAATGCCTACTTAGTGCAATGAGTAGATGGCGTCCCATACAACCACCTACCCTAAGTAGTACACTCTTTTAGAAGGTTAGGCACCAAGTCTTCCATTTCGGAAGGTCCTACTTAGTGCAATGGATAGATAGCGTTCCATACCAACACCTACCCTAAGTAGCACGTTCTTCTAGAAGACTTAGTTCATTCAATTCACATAAGTAGCACGTTCTTTTAGAAGACTTAATACTTTCATTACTTTTTTGGGGGTTAGCTTAACCAACATAAACCATGAGATCTAGACATGGAATCCTGATATTAACCCCTATCGGATGAGGGATCCTCACTTGCCTAGAGTAAGGTCATACTTTTTAGCTTTTACATGGCTTTCCCAATAGCTACACCTATGCGGGCCCATAGTTAAAGGATAAGGAGATTGCTACTAAGTAACTCATTCTCTACTAACGAGGAGTACTCATCTCAAGAGGTACATTGGAATACAACATCTCAACTCACGAAGTGTAACCACCTCTCCTTCATATCCTCTCGGTGCTAGGCACAACTCCCCACGAATTCTCAACATTATAAACTATATGTTAAGGATAACTAGTGAACACCACATCTCAACTCACGAAGGGTATTAATCCTCCAACCTATCTTAGAAAGCTATTAGGATGTAGTGAGGTTGCTACAAACCACTTCATCTCAACTCACGAAGAGTGTCCACCCCAAGACTCCCCTTTTTACTCAACTTAGCATCATACATTCAATTTAAGTGTGTGTGTGTACATGTGACAACACCTTGCACATAAACATCATTTCATTGATATCAAATTCAATACATGCTTTAGACGTTCATTCATCAAATCACACACTTAACATGCTTCACATAATCATATATTTCATCTAAATATAATCTAGGTCAAACATATAATTCAAGCTTCACAAAACACAATACAAGACCCTTTTTCAATATCTCTTCATTTCAAATATTAGACCTTCAAAACCATATCCACAATACATACAATGTAATATCATGTTCATAAAGTAAACACCGCCACCAAGAAGGTGGACCATACCACTCAAGAGCAGTTTATAATAAGATATATACAATATAAGAAACTCACCATTTAACCAAGCCATCATCACCTATAACCAATTTATCAATAGGAATTGCATGATAATTTCCTTTCAATACAACCGTCATATGTGAGATTAACATATTATCATCATCATGTCATAGTAAGGCACATAAGTGATTCAAATCAACCTTATATCATTACACCTTATTCATAATCTCACAATTCGTATAGTCCAGACATTTCAATTACATTCATCATAACATCACCTATCTAATCTATACACAATCAATACTTCAATTGAGCATCATCATCAATTAATCTAATTAACCTCCCATATAAAGACCCCAACCCCATTAGTCTAATTACAACTCTCAAAGAAAAACTCTCTTCCTTTTCTCTCTTTATTGGAAGACACCATTGAATGCAAGCTAGGGGAGGGATTTGGGTGCTGTAAAGGGACGATTTTACCATTAATTCTTCATCCAACATTGAGGTATGGGATCTCATTCACCTTTGAGACCTCTTTCCTCAAAGGGTTCGTTCAAAGTATTTCCAGAAGTTGAGTTTTCATGTGGGTCTTTCTCAATCTCGAAAATTATGTTATGAATTGGTTTGTTTATTTTTCTATTGGATAAATATGACTTGATTAACATATATTATAACTTAATTATGATATATCTTGATGGTTTGGTCTAGTTTGTAGAAGAAGACCCTTAACTCTTAACCCTAGATTTGATCTTGATATGAATTAGGTTGTATTTGGTTCAATTAACTTGGTTATTGGTTGAGTTGCTACTAGGTGATGCTGTTACACTAATAATGAAAAAAATTAGGGTGATTGGTAGTCTTTCATGCTAGTTCTTGAAAAGATGATCTAGCTTATGAAGTGAATTGACCTAAGTATCTTTTCTTAAGCTATGATCTCATATTGAATTGTGGTGTTGTGATTCTTCTACCCTTGTTATCACGTTGATTATTGACTTATGATGATGTATACCCAAATTGGGTTGAATTGAGGGATTATGGTAAGACCTTGATGATGAACTATGAAAGGAGACTTGTTAAGTCTTATGATCTCTATCCTTTTCTTCAAATTGTGGTTAATTGTGATTAATTCATGATGTTGTATTAGAGTATGCCTTATATTAGGTTTTATAGGATGGTATGATGTTGAATAGAAATGTCTTGATTATGATTGAGAGGTATTGGCTTAACACGTAAATCTTATAAGGAGGGTGAATGATTTATCAATGTGCCTTATCATGATATGAAGATCATAATGTGCTAACGTCACCTATATGAATTGTAATGCAAGGATTTATACTCATGCAATTCTTATTGAGCTATTGATGATGATGATTATGCAAGGGGTAGACCCTATGACCTAAACTAAGCTATGATTGATAATAAATGCTTAAAGATATTTCAAAAAGAGACTCTAGCGTAGCACCGAGTGAACTAGAGTGAGGAGTGTCCCTTCCCACATAGGGAAGGTAAGATCACTAATGTACTCTTGAGATTGGAGACTAAAATGCATGTAGCATAAAGAGGGTCCCAACTATATCTCCAAGTTCTTAAACTATGTTTCCCCCATAGGAATACTAGCTAGTGGATCCATGTAGTTGCTATGTTTCATGTTTTGGTACTACCTTGCCAAGTAGTCTGCCTTCCTTCGGTGTAGGGTTTTATGACGCCGGATTCCACACTAGCTCATGTGGTCTATGTCAGTTAGGGCAAGATGTTCCCAAAAGGTAAAATGACCTAAAGGATTGATCTCTAACTAGGATAACATAAGAGCTCTAGCTTAGTCTACATAGGGTTATGGGACTCTACCTAAGCATTGCACTAGTTAGCCTTGAAGGGAGTCTTAGGAGTATGTTCTTATGTATGATTATGCTTACAATGTTATATGACACGTATATGATGAACTTGCACATTGTTGATACTATATGTTGATTAGTTCACTTATTAATATGTGTTGGTTTATATTGTTAAAGTAAGCTGATATGTGCACCTAAATAACATGTTATGTGAAGTAGGATGTTAGTAATGATTCTTGTTGGGTTACTTAATTGAGTAAGGTTATGGGGTCTTTCTTGGTCATTGCACTCTTTGACTTGATAGGGGTTTATGGGTAATTGACTTGCTTTGTTTATAATGAAATGTACTCTTATTCATGCTTATGGTTGATATGACTTGATGATAGTGTTACTTGGATATGTATCTAATTATACGCTATGCATGTTGACTTGACTAGACTTGATGATGTTGGTTTGGTAATGTACATGATTATGACTTAATGAACATGTCCTATGGATTGGTATGGTTTTGTTGAATATGCATAAGTGTTTTCAAAGTGAAAGGTCCTTTTTCTTAGCATGTTTTCATAATGTGTGCACATGGTCTCATACTTAGTACAAGTGGCGTTCTAACCCCATTTCTTCCTTTTCCCCAATATTTTAGGTTCCGGTCGTTGAACTGTTTATAAGGCGACTTGAAGAAGGCTTGGATCTCTTATTCATCCAAGTAGGGTAGGTCCTCAATTTTCGAGGGCGATGCCACTATCTAGATTATGGAGTTACTTTTAGTTACAGACTTCTATGGTTCTTTCTTTCCATTTAGTATGAAACATTGTATAACCCATGTGAGGCATTTTTACTTTGATGTATGGGTTATGCCCAAGTTCTTACACTCTTATTAGATAGTTATGATATGAGACGACTATTATGACTATTATATGTTTGTTGTATTTAATATACTTATGTTCAATAAAAGTAGAAGACTAAGTAATCTTCATATACGAAGGGTCTATGTATACTCGATATATATATATATATATACATATATATATATATATATATATATATATGTATATATATATATATATATATGTGTGTGTGTGTGTGTGTGTACCTCTATGTAAACCTCCAAGTAGAAGTAATGAAAACTTTTAAATTTTCTGCTAAATTTGACATATGAATGTAATGATGTAAACTTAGAGGCTAGTCTTAGTCCTCGAAGAGGACGACGACGCCGGTTACGTCTAGGGGGTAAACCAGGATGTGACAAACTTGGTATCACAGCATGATGTTGAATTATCTTTGAGTCAATGTCTCTCTCAACCACGTCTATGTAAGTTCGTATTCATAATTGTGATGCGCGCCACACTTATGGATAGGAACCTACGTGATTCCTAGGAAACTCCCACTTTCTTGAAAATCCAATATCGTGCCATTAGAGTATACCTATTGTGTGCTTTTGTACCTAATCCTTTTGTTGTGATTATAGGAAATGAACACTCAAAGGAATGCCGCACGAAGTCTTGAAGAGGAATCGCCAATGCGGGAGCTCCTCCCCATGGTGAGCAAGTTCCTCCTTTTGAAGAAGACACTAATGAGGAACAAGCTCCGGCCAATCCTCCACCTTTGACGGATGGTGACATAAGGTCTACCCTTCTCCAATTAGCCCAAGTTGTCACTACTCAAGACCAATATATGACGGCCCAAGCTAATTGGGAGGTTGTACCCCATCAAAATCAACAATTTGATACCATGGCTTCCCGTATAAGGGATTTCACTCGGATAAATCCTCCTACTTTCTACGGGTCCAAGGTTGAAGAAGACCTCCAAGAGTTCATAAGATACTCTTGGTTATGGGTTTGTCTACTAGTGAGAAGGCCGAATTAGCCACTTATCAACTCAAGGATGTGGCTCATGCATGGTATGTCCAATGGAGGGATAATAGGCCATTAAGAGGTGGTTTGGTGAGTTGGGAGATCTTCAAGAAGGCTTTTCTTAATTGGTTCTTTCCCAGGGAGATGAGGGAAGATAAAGTGGTGGAGTTCATAAACCTTCGCCAAGTAGGTATGAGTTTTCATGAATACTCCTTGCAATTCACTAAATTTTCAAAATATGCTCCTTCTTTGGTTTCCGATCCTAGAGATGAGATGAGCCGCTTTGTGACGGGGGTGTCGGATGATTTGAAAGAGGAGTGTCAATCGTCTATGCTACATGAAAACATGAACATTTCCCGTCTTATGGTGCATGAAAAATATTTGGAAGAGTCAAGGGCTAAGAGGAAGAGTAGAGATGCTAAGAGGGCAAGATCTTTTGATGGAGGTTGTTCAAAGAATAGGCTTGAGATACAAGACAAGCCTAGATTTTAGAAGTGGGTTTCTAATCAAGTTCCTTCCAAGTTCCATAAGGATAGTGGTGATAGGGTGTCTAACCCTAAGCCTAAAAGGGGAAAGGGTACTAGTTCACAAACCGAAAAGCC
Source organism: Solanum sitiens (assembly GCA_016801875.1). Classification (NCBI taxonomy): domain Eukaryota; kingdom Viridiplantae; phylum Streptophyta; class Magnoliopsida; order Solanales; family Solanaceae; genus Solanum; species Solanum sitiens. The sequence continues at coordinate 46,047 of JABWTJ010001398.1, read as the reverse complement.
AACTTGTGGAAAGATTGGCAAGAAGCACTATGGTGATTGTATCAAAGGGATGGATAATTGTTTTGGTTGTGGTAAAATTGGGCACAAGGTTTGAGATTGTCCTAATGTGAGGGGTCAAGACAAGGGTAGTGGTCATGCTCAAGCAAGTGGTTCAAATGAGGCTCCAAAGAAAAACCGCTTCTATGCTCTCCGCTCTAGGGGTGAGCAAGAGACTTCTCCCGACGTGGTGACCGGTATTTTAAAAGTCTTTTCTATTTATGTATATGCCTTAATTGATCCCGATGCTACTTTATCATTTGTTACCCCTCTAGTAGACAAAAAGTTTGACATTTTGCTTGATATTTTGCATGATCCTTTTATAGTGTCTACTCCGGTGGGTGAGTCGGTTGTTGCAAAAAGGGTGTATAGAAATTGTCCTATAATGTTTTCCAATAGAGTTTCTTATGTTGAACTAGTAGAACTTGATATGCTTGATTTTGATATTATATTGGGTATGAATTGGTTGCATGCTTGCTTTGCCTCTATTGATTGTAGGACAAGGGTGGTGAAGTTTAACTTTCCAAATTAACCCGTTGTTGAGAAGGGGGGAAATTCTATTCCTACAGGTCGTATAATCTATTGTCCAAAAGCATGTAAAATAATCTCTAAAGGTTGTCTATACCATATTGTGAGAGTCCAAGATTTAGACTCCGAATTTCCTTCCACTGAGTCGGTCCCCGTAGTGAGTGAATTTCCGTAGGTCTTTCCTACTGATCTTCCCGGCATTCCTCCCGAACGGGGAAATTGATTTTGGTATCGACTGATTACCGGAAACAAATCACATTTAAATTCCACCTTATCGGATGGCTCAGGCCGAATTGAAAGAGTTGAAGGCTCAACTCAAAGATTTACTAGACAAATGCTTTATTAGACCTAGTATTTCTCCATGGGGTGCTCCGGTTTTGTTTGTGAAAAAGAAGGATGGGTCCTTAAGAATGTGTATTGATTACCGCCAACTAAATAAAGTCACAATTAACAACAACTATCCTCTCCCTGAGATTGATGACTTCTTTGATCAACTTCAAGGGGCAAGCTACTTTTCCAAGATTGACTTGAGATCAGGTTATCACCAACTTAGGGTGAGAGGTGAGTGATGTGAGCCAAAAATACATATTTTTATCATTAATTACCTCACATTTATTATTTATATTTGTCCATTTTGAGCATAAATTTTATGGATTGTGTTAAATTGTGTATTTTATTTGTAGAATTAATTTGGTGAAAAAATGAAGAAGTTTGGAACTAAAACGAATTAAAGATGGAAGGTTGAAGAAGAAAATCAAGCAGACAACTTAATTGATTAAATTTAATATAATAATGTATAAACATAAAGTGCACATTGCAAGAATTTTAATCTTTGAATTGGGAAACTTGATTCCATGTGGCAGCAAGTGAAGAAAAGATAATTTTGAAGATCACGGACAGCTCACGCGGCGGAAAAAAAAAGGAATTCAATTCCTTTCGGTTTTGGATTCCTAATTTAAAGTGGACTTAAATATTTTATTTAGAGTTTTCTTTATTTATAAATAGTCCAAAAAATTATTATTTTGGGGAGGAGGCCAAGAACCAATATACAAGACATAATATTAATTTTCTTCTAGCTTTGGAGCTTTGTAAGAGCCGCCGTGGAGGCCAGAGAATTGTGGTGTATTCTTTCTTCTACTTTATTATTTAGTTGTATTCTTTATTAATAAAAAATAGTTTATCTAGTGTTCTTAACTTTTTATAATTAATACAAACATATTTATTTTAATAAATTTTGATTGTGTTTTTGAGATGATGAGTAGCTAAGCTCCACAACTAGGTTTGTGGGAACCATGAATGATTAACAAAGTATGAATAGTAAATAAGCAATTCTCAAATAGGTTATTGTATGTATTGATAATTCTTTCGCTTAGAAGTCTTTTTAACGAGTGCACGCATTAGAACTCGCCTTGTTGCTACTTGCCGGACCAAGGAGGTAGTTATTGAGAAAAGAATTATCAACATAGATGCAGTAGGATACTATCTAATAGACTAGTGTCGATTGGTGTGAAGTAATAACTAAGCCATACATCAATTATGATGCTCAATATGAAGTAAAGGTAAGGGTTAGTAAATTATACACATGTAGCCGGAACAAGGTAAGGGGTGAAATTCTCTAGATGTCGGACCAAGGATTTAGAGATACATAACTTATCACTTTGCATGCATAACACTAGGGAAGAATTGCTATTACTAGGATTACCGCGTTATGAGCTTATGGGGAACACATTCCTAGTTATTTTTATTAATTTGGATATAAATAAATACTTAGTTCAAAGCTATTCTTTTATTGTTTTTATTTTTATTTCAATTTAAAAACACCCATTTTTATATAAGACTATCAAGTTAAATATTTTCTATTGATAATATTCTTCCGTATTCTCTCTGGGATCGACCCCGACTCATAGTTGGGTAAATATATTGCACACAATCGTTTATATTTCTTTTGAAGAAGTATATTTGAACATTATCAAGAATGGCTCCGCTACTGGTGAATACGGCTTAGAACTTGTCTTTAGTAGTTATTTTAACTTGTATTTTTTTTGGTTTCTTAGGATTTGTCTTAATTTTTTTATTATTCGAGTCATCTGAGCCTATAGAAGAGTGTATGGAGAAGTAAAATTTTGTCTATATTCTTGAATTTATTGTTCCAACATCGAAAAATTACAATCCTCACTTAGGATCCTAGAAGTGCATAATGTGATATCTTTTGTTTGGGACCTTTCTTAATATACCACCACCCCTTGAGCGTAATAGAAAAATTGATTCAAAATTAGGGTTGCAATTCATATCTTCAAAGTGGAAGGAAAAATAGTAAAATTGATAATGTCGTGCCGCGACGTTATATTAAGCACTTATTGGGAGGCAAGCCAATTAGTAGTGTAATTTTTTTTTATTGTTTTTTATTTTATTTTATTAGTATCACTTTTTTTTTATCTTGTTTTGCAGATTAGGGGAAGTGTGAGTATCCAACCCAAAAAAAGGGAAAAGAGCATGTTTGAACTTAAGTGTGGGGTGACGACCCTTGATATAAATTTAGAGAACGTGCTACTAGCTAGGCCTAAAGGCCTCAGGGAGTTTTTCTAACCCTTGTTTTATATGTTATTTAATGCTTTGGGGACATAACATCTTTTTAAGTGTGGGGTGGAGGAATGAATTCCTAGTTTTTACTGTTTTATTGAGTTTTTTTTAGGATGGGTTCCTTAGCTTTTGTTTTCGATTCTTTTCCTGAGAATATCCCCTTTCAATCGAGTGTCTTATATTTATTTAAATTAGGAATAATTTTTTTAATTATAATTTTTGGAGAGAAAAGAAAAGACCCTTTTGAGTTATATGATACTTACTATTTGGGCCTAATTTTAAGTAGTACTTTCTTGTGAATTCTTGATTATTAGTGAAATTGCAAACCTTTTGACATCTAGGTTCATGGTTGTGACTTTGTATATAGCTTATTTATTTTGTAATTTGTTATGATCCTATCTCTGTTAGAAGAAGAATTGATCCATCTTGATTGATACTTGTGCCATGTGTGGTGAGATTTTGTTTATTCCATGTTTTGTATCGTAGTCTAGAACTTGCCTTGCATGTTATTGAAGCGAAATAAAAAAGTGTTGCCTTGTTTAGGAGATGATAATAGGCTCTCTTTGATTTGTCTTTTAAATTTTAGCCTTTTCAGATATTTTATCATTAGTTAGCCCTTTTGAGCTTGTATTCTTTTGTTGGTAGCCATACTTTGCCATTGACTATTTTGTTGAATCGCTAGTTTTTGCACCTTGCTTTCTTGAGCATCATAGCATAGACTTATTTTAATTATCAATTCTGAGAAAAAGGGATGGATGAGTGAAAAGGTAATCAATGATAGCTACAAAGTGCTTAAAAGCCCTCTTTGAAAGAATGTGACATGATAAAAAAAGATTGGAATGTGACATAAAAAAAGAAAAAAAAAAGAAAAAAAAAAGAAAAGTTACCTTGATGATGGCCCTAGTCCTTCCAAGGACATCGTGCACCTTAACGCAAGCTGAGGGTGACTATTATGATAGAAAAACAAAAGAAATTAAACATCCTTGAGATGATAATAATTACTTGTGAAATAATTGTTGAAGAGAGGGCTGAAATTAAAGAGAAGAAAATATGAGTGATGAAGTCTAAAATTGCAAAGTGCTTAAGGAAGTGGAAGGCACTATTATATAGTTTTCCTACCTATCCCCTAACCTACATTAAAATCCGTTAAAGTCCTATATGATTCTATTCAAGCATGTTTAATTAGTGGAGATATACATAATGGGCAAGCATATGGTTCTTTGTGCATATATGTGAATTTAATTTGTGAGTGTGAGAGTTGTTCTTGATATGAAGTCCTTAAATTGAGTGTGGACTATTTTTTTGGTGTGTGTGAGGGCACTTGTTTCATGATATATAGGTGATTTTATTAACTTTCTTTGATGAGAGTAGGCGAACAAGCATAAATTTTATGAGTTCAAAGTCCTTCCTTGAAGTTTGGAGGTTAGAGGTTTGTTGTTTACTTGGATGTCTTGCATAATGATTGAGAAGTCTAATTGATATTTTAAAATAGGTATATGGCCTAATTGTTTGTATTAATCAAAGTGATGACATTGCTAGTATAATTTTTTAGATGAGCTTTAATGCTTGCTCGAGGACGAATAAAAGTTTAAGTGTGGGGTGTTGATGTGAGGCCAAAATACATATTTTTATCATTATTTACATCACATTTATTATTTATATTTGTCCGTTTTGAGCTTAAATTTTATGGATTGTGCTAAATTGTGTATTTTATTTTTAGAATTAATTTGGTGAAAAAATGAAGAAGTTTGGAACTGAAACGAATTAAAGATGGAAGGTTGAAGAAGAAAATCAAGCAAACATCTCAATGGATTAAATTTAATATAATAATGTATAAACATAAAGTGCACATTGCAAGAATTTTCATCTTTGAATTGGGAAACTTGATGCCATGTGGCAGCAAGTGAAGAAAAGATAATTTTGAGGCGCACGGACAACTCACGCGGCGGAAAAAAAAAAGAATTCAATTCTTTTCAGTTTTGGACTCCTAATTTAAAGTGGACTCAATTATTTTATTTAGGGTTTTCTTTATTTATAAATAGTCCATAAAATTATTATTTTGGGAAGGACTCCAAGAACCAAGATACAAGACATAATATAAATTTTCTTATAGCTTTGGAGCTTTGTAAGAGCAGCCGTGGAGGCCGCTGAATTGTGGATTATTCTTTCTTCTCCTTTATTATTAAGTTGTATTCTTTATTAATAAAAAATACTTTAGCTATTGTTTTTAACTTTTTATAATTAATACAAACATATTTATTTTAATAAATTTTGATTTTGTTTTTGAGATAATGAGTAGCTAAGCTCCACAACTAGGTTTGTGGAAACCATGATCGATTAACAAAGTATGAATAGTAAATAAGCAATTCTCAAATAGGTTATTGTATGTATTGATAATTCTTTCGCTTGGAAGTCTTTTTAACGAGTGCATGCATTAGAACTCGCCTTGTTGCAACTTGCCGAATCAAGGAGGTAGTTAATAAGAAAAGAATTATCAACATAGATTTAGTAGGAGACTATCTAATAGGCTAGTATTGATTGGTACGAAGTAATAACTAAGCCATACATCAATTATGATGCTTAATATGAAGTAACGGTAAGGGTTAGTAAATTATACACACGTAGCTGGACCATGGTAAGGGGTGAAATTCTCTAGATGCCGGACCAAGGATTTAGATATACATAACTTATCACTTTGCATGCATAACACTAAGGAAGAATTGTTATTACTAGGATTACCGCGTTATTAGCTTATGGGGAACACATTCGTAGTTATTTTTATTAATTTGGATATAAATAAATACTTAGTTCAAAGCTATTCTTTTATTGTTTTTATTTTTATTTCAATTTAAAACCCCCCATTTTTATGTAATGACTATCAAGTTAAATATTTGCTATTGATAATATTCTTCCGTATTCTTTGTGGGATCAGCCCAGACTCATAGTTAGGTAAATATATTGCACACGATCATTTATATTTCTTTTCAAGAAGTATATTTGAATCTTATTAGTGAGGATATACCAAATACGTCATTTTGGACTAGATGTTGTCACTATGAGTTCTTAGTAATGTCCTTTGGTCTCACAAATGCCCTGGCGGCTTTTATGGACCTCATGAATTGGGTGTTTCAAAATTACCTAGATTCATTTGTCATTGTCTTCATTGACGACATCTTGGCATATTCGAAAAATGAGGGTGATCACATGAACCATTTGAGGGTGGTGCTACAAGAACTTAAAGAACATCAATTGTTTGCCAAGTATAGCAAATGTGAGTTTTGGTTGAGGTCGGTTGTCACGACTGGAATCTAGACCCCAGACGAGACTGGCGTCGTTGACCAAACTTTTTGTTTCTAAACATTACTTACTAAACATTTCTAATACATTCGTAATTCGTTCAACATCAACCATCTAAATATTAAGAGATAATCAAATGAAAGAAATAGTTCAATAACATAATCGTATAATTGCCAAAATGGCACCCATACATAGTCTGAATAAAATAAGAAAGAAACGCTAGTGGAACATGCTCCACTAGCTCAACTCCTAAACTAAGCAAGAACATAAACAGTAGCATCCTCGAAAGCATGAGGACCTACCAAAAACGGATGAATGCTGGACGTCCGGATAACTGCAGCGATGATCCTGTAGCTCTACCATCCACCTGTGCCTGCACCTAAAATAGTAGAGTTTGTATAGGGTTAGTACACACTTGTACTAAGTATGGGTATATGCAAGCACACACCAAGGACATGCATGAGAAAGAATAGCTCTTTCCTAACAACATGATTTTTGGAAGTCAAGTCAGTGGACTTGCCAAATTGAGATTAGGAAAGTTTCCAAATTTGGATTAGGAAAGTAAGTGAGCTTTCCAAATTTGGATTAGGAAAGTGATACCATGAGAATAACATACCTCATCATACTTTTCACATTTGCACACAGCACATAACATTTACACATAGCACATATCATATAGCATACAGTACATTTTTACATGTAGCACATAACTTCTTTCATATCATTTATTCATATGCCATGAGACCTTGGAATCATGGACTTGACATTAAGACATCCCAGAAATGAGGGCTCAACATATGGGACCTCAACTAGAGAGTCTTCATTAGCAAACACAGAGTCTGCTTCATTCATTCATACGTACTTTATTTCATTTCGTTCATAGTCCAGTGTAACCACCGGTTATACCTAGGATGTAGTTTAATACTTTCATTAGGTTCGTTGTGCAATGACCAAGAATGACCTAATGTCATTACTTGAATCTAACTCACCTTTTGATTATCCTATCCTAACACCTTTGGTATCATTCATTTCATTATGTGCATCATTTGAGGTTGGCCTCATTCATTCATTGGGAACTTTAACTTTAACCGACATAGATCATGTGAGCATCATGAAATCCAGTGTCTCCCCCACACTGAAAAGAGGTGGAATCACCGGCCAAAGTGATCCAATAACATGCTAGTATACATGGGAATTTAACCCCGCCAGATCCACATATTGGCAGTATAGGTTCGAAGACTAGGAGATATAAGGAGACCCATACCCGGCAAGCCGAACAGTCTCATCTCATGAGAGTTACGTGAACCTCCGCCCTTCCCGAAAGAAGGCATCACCGCTCATAGCTAGCCTATCGGTGCTCACTATAAAGTTCCATTACATTCATCTCATACGTCATGGAAGCTAACTTCTAGTATGAGGACATCATAGCTCATTAGATGATTTCTCATCTCATCATTTGTATTAAGTGCGTTAAGCTCAATACTCTCATTAGAGTGTTCATAGAGACTGGTCTCTTCATTATCTTACACTCTCATAGGTGAATACATGTTGGTAACCTTTACTTAGGCTCATTTGAGATTACTCTCCTCATTTACATTAGCCTCATATCATGTTGTTACCACATTCATCATCATTTGCATCTTTGTTTTTGTTAGTTATTCACCTCTTATTACGTGTATGTTCATTTCATCATTTCATTGTTCATCTCATCATATGCCAATGCACTTGGCCATTTAGTGTATTTACACTCATACTTGAACCCTTCTAGGGTTCATCATTTCATTTCATACAACTTAGGTTCACTTACTTTTGAACGTATGTTAGACTTATGAGTCTATACACACAAGCCATGAGGCTTCATTCGTAGTTCGTTAAGTAATTCTTACATTCCTAAGATTATATTGTACAAGACTTATGTATCTTGTATTTATGTCAAGATCTTGAATTAGATCTAAGTAGGTGGCATTATTCTTGGATGATTTGTTCGCGTATGACTTATGTATCAAACGGAAGTTTGGGCAAGGAATCCCAAGTCTTGAATCAATTGAATGTCATTTACATTACTAATTGATTTTATTCTAATAGTCATAACATTTTTAACTCTAAGTCAACTCACAATGTTTACATTGAAGGTTTACTTTTCTACTTAAAGTCTCTCTTACATTGGCCGATGGGTTGCGGGTTCAAGCCCCCACAACCCCATTTTCGTATTTCTTTTATTTGTTTCGGCTCATATGAGGCTTTGAGACCCGAGGTCGAGTCCCCTCAGCCACACTAAATTATTATTTAATTTCCCTTCCCTTCCATTCGCTTAGGCCGAGAGGTTGTGGGTTCGAACCCCCACAACCTCTTTATTTTATTCTCCTTTTTGAAAGTTGACTTATTTGAGTTGACTGTGAGGTTGTGGGGTCGAATCCCCATAACCTCATTTTATTTTTATATTTATCTCCCTCATCCGCATAGAGGTCGTGGGTTCGAATCCCATGCCTCTCAAAATTTTTCTTTATGTTTCCTTTTCCTTGGTTTCTAACCGAGAGGGTGTGGGTTCGAACCCCACCCCTCTCATTTCTTATTTTATTTTTCTTCACACTCATTTCCCAACCAAGACAGGTTCGAATCCCCCTCACCACACGAATTTTCTTCTTCTTTAATTAAACTATTTTTTTTTAATTTTAAAAGGGGTGAGTTCTCGGGTTCGACCCTCAATGACCTCACCTAATCTTCCTTATTTTTCTTGGCATTCTAAACATCTTAATTTGGCAGAGATATATCAACAAAATGCTGGAAATTCAAAGTAACTTCTTTACTCATTTTTATCTCCATTTGTTAGTAAATTCATAGGACAATACATAGTTCGTTTGGTAAGTTCTTTAATACAATTTTTTTCACGAATTCTTAACCAAAATGTTTACTCCTCAATTCATCCACACTTCATATCACATGAACATCACATTTTACTTCAATTAGTGTACATAGAACAACCAAACCAACATTAACAAAATCAAGCCCCTAGGCCGAGACTCAAACATGCCATACACATTTTGTTTTTCTTAATTCGAACACACACATGGTTGTCTTTTCATGAATTAACGTACATCCAATACATTAACATTCAGCACAAACATCACATAATCCTAAGTCTACCAGCATTCATACCAACCTACATTCGTTGGGAGCTAATGACAGGGACATGCAATAGGGGAATTAACCTTAGTTTTTGAGCCGAATATACTGAGTCCTAGGGGTCTCTTGGGAAAGGGACCAAGAGTAAGAAGACCCATACCTTTGTTTCTTGTTAAATGTTCAAAATGCTGCCCAAGAACTCCTCCACAAATCAGTCCACACACCCCAAGTCACACCTTACCCAACTAGTGTAGTACGTTTTACTTAACGTTAACGGATTGCTTTCTCTTTTGTGTTTCTATCTTTCAAGTTCTTGATGAACTTTAGCCTTTTATTTATTTTTCTTTTGCTGATTGTTTTCTCACGTTTTCAGCCAAGAAAAAGCAAGTGAAAGAGAGAGAGAAATCGTGCAAAGAGAGTGGGGGAAATGGGAGATAGAAGTCTAGTAGAAGTAGGACTTGTGGGTTTGAATTAGTCAACTCAATAATTAATCAAAATAATAAAAATCTGATTTATTTTTCCTAAATCAGCTAATATTAATTATTTATTAAAAACTAAGTTAACACATTAAAATAAAAGCAAGTTAAATCTTGCTTCTAGTGGGGTTCGAACCCGGGTGACCCCATTTTGCGAAAATGGGTCACTTCGGGTTGCCCCACCCGAATTTCTTTATTTTTTTAACTTAATTAATTAAATAATTAATTACTCAGGGTAATTACAATATTACCCTTGGCCTGGAAAAGACCATTTTACCCTTGGACCCTCAAAACTTAAAATTTCTTCTTTTGAGTCCGGTAAAAACTTTTTCGATTAAAGCTTCGTTTTCGTGAGCCTCACATGGTTGGTTCCAACCTTTCCAAGCTCAATTAACTCCCCAAGTTAGTTGGCTTGGTCGTAGTAAGGGTCTCTGAGGTCTGGTTCTACGCGTATCAATACGTGTGGACCTTGGTCTAATCGCAACCATTCTTGAAACACCTAAGTCTTGATCCTATTCATTTTTAGGGCTGTTACATCGGTGACATTTCTAGGTCATATCATCTCTAGTGAGGGAGTTGAGGTTGATCCAAGGAAAATGGAGGCGGTGAAAAATTTGCCTAGACCATTGACTCCAACTGATATTAGGAGTTTCTTGGGTTTAGCGGGTTATTATCATAGGTTTGTGGATGGTTTTGCGTCCATTTCATCTCCCTTGACTACATTAACCTAAAAATGTAAGAAATTTGAGTGGTCGGAGGCATGTGAGAGAAGTTTTCAAATGTTGAAAGATAGGTCACTTGCACTCCGGTGTTGACTTTACCGGAGGGTACAAAATTAATGTTGTGTATTGTGACGCATCCCAAGTTAGTTTAGGGTGTGTGCTTATGTAACATGTGAAGGTTATATCCTATGCTTCTAGGCAACTTAAGGTGCATGAGATAAACTATCCAACCCATGACCTTGAATTAGCGGCCGTGGTACTTGCCTTGAAAATATGGAGGCATTACTTGTATGGTGTCCATGTCGATGTGTATACCGACCATAAGATTCTCCAATATGTGTTTACCCAATAGGAGTTGAATCTCCAACAAAGAAGGTGGTTAGAATTGTTGAAAGATTACGACATGAGTGTCCTCTATCACCCCGGCAAGGCCAATGTGGTTGCGGATGCTCTAAGTCGTATGACTATAGGTAGTGTGTCTCACATAGATGAAGCCAAGAAAGACCTAGTGAAGAATGTTCATATGTTGGCTAGGTTGGGTGTGAGGTTGGAAGATTCTCCGAATGACGGATTCATGGTCCATCATAACTCCGAGTCATCATTGGTAGTTGAGGTGAAGTCCAAACAACACCTTGATAAATCATTGATGGAGTTGAAAGAATTGGTCCTTGACATGCTTAATGATGCATTCTCCTTAGGGGGATGGTGTTTTGAGATACCAAGGAAGATTGTGTGTTCCCAAGGTAGATGAGTTGAGGAACCGGATCCTTGAGGAAGCCCCTGTGTTCCGCTACTCCATTCATCTGGGTTCGACAATAATGTACCATCACCTTAGGGCAGTATTTTGGTGGGAAGGTTTCAAGAAGGTCATATCGGAGTTTGTTGCTAAGTGTCCAAATGCCAACAAGTGAAAGCCGAACATCAAAAGTAGGGTGGCTTACTACAAGAAATCCAAGTTCCTACTTGGAAGTGTGAAGACATCAATATGGATTTTGTAGTGTGTTTACCTCGAACTCAAAGGCAATATGACTCTATATGCCTGGTTGTGGATAGGTTGACTAAGTCCGCTCACTTTATTCCCGTCAAGTCTACTTATTTGGCGGATGATTATGTTAGGATATTCATAGATAAGATTGTGTGTCGCCATGGTATTCCGTTATCAATCATATCGGATCGGGGTGCACAACTCACATCAAGGTTTTGGAGGTAATTCCAAGAAGTGTTGGGTACTAAGGTGAAGTTGAGTACCGCTTTTCATCCCCAAACAGAATGTCAAGCGGAGCATACTATTAAAACCCTTGAAGATATGCTTAGGGCTTGTAATCTGGATTTCAAGGGAAATAGGGCTAAGCATTTGCCTTTGGTGGAGTTTGCTTATAATAATAGTTTTCATTCATCCATCTCCATGACTCCCTATTAAGCCTTGTATGCTAGGAGGTGTAGGCCTCCTATTGGATGGTTTGAAGTGGGTGAGCCTTCGCTTCTTGGTCCCGATTTGATTTATAATACTTTTGAGAAAGTTCATATCATATGGAATAGGTTGCAAACGGCCTATAGTCGGCAAAAGTCTTATGCCGATCATAGGAGAAGGGATTTCGAGTTTGAAGAAGGTGATAATGTGTATTTGAAAATTTCACCTACGAAAGGGGTGGTTAGATTTTGCAAGAAAGGGAAGTTGAGTCCTCTTTATGTGGGTTCCTATGAAATCTTTCAAAGGGTTGGTAAGGTGGCCAATGAATTGAACTTCCTAGTGAATTGTCTTTGGTTCATACGGTTTCCATGTTTACATGCTTAAGAAGTCTATCGGTGATCCCGAGTCTATTCTTCCTATTGAGGGTCTTGGTCTGAAGGATAACCTCTCTTATGAGGAAGTTCTAGTTCAAATTCTTGATAGGAAAGTTAAGATGTTAAGGAATAAAGAGGTGGCTTCCGTAAAGGTGTTATGGAAGAATTACCTAGTTGAGGGTGCAACATGGGAGGCCGAGGCCGACATAAAGTCCCATTACCCTCATCTATTTTATAACTAAAGTTAGTAGTTCTTACTAATAATGAAATTAATGACTAAAGTTGAAGGTGTTTTGATTTTTAGTAATGTTTTGCAACATTTTTGTATATTGTTACAGTGAATTTCTGTGAAATTATGCATTCGAACTTGAAATTTTGCTCTTTGGCTTGTTTTGAGTTATGTTCTGCATTTTGATATGGTGAGTCTATATGAAATAATATGTGGCATGTTGGTAAGTTGAACTTTGACATAATTGACTCGTAAATGCTATGTTGAGCTCTCGTTGTTGTGAGAAGGATATTCCTCATAATGTAATGTCGAGCTTTATGTGTGGTAATTGAAGTTTTGAATTGCCTTGTGTAAAAGATATTATTGATGTTGTTATGTATTGTTGTTGGTTAGGCTGCTAGTCTTGAGTGTATTCCTTCGTTCTAAAGATTTGTAGTGTCATTCGGGGACGAATGTTCCTAAGGGGGGGGGGGATAATGTAACACTTCGAAAATCCAAGACGTGTTTTAGAGCCTAACATAAGTGTCATAAGGTCTAGACACTGTTTTAAGGTCAATTATAATGTTTATAAGTCAAATTATACTTTCCTAAAGAAGTATAAGTGGTCGTATCAAGTAAAGAACCCAATTGTTAGGTTGGGGTCGATCCCACGAGGAAAATGATTTAGACTTAACTTTAATCAACTATTATGTCTCTTTAGTCAAGTCCTTTTCGAAAAAAGTTAAATAAAAAGGGGGTTTTGTGTAACAAAAATGTTCAATTAGTTCTAAGTAAACAAGTAGCAAGATTAAAACGTTAGTCTTTATCAAGTGATGAGAGAAACTAGGGTGTAAGTGTTCCTCATAGGTTCATTAACACGATAATCCTAGCTATAACAATTCTTTCCTAGTGTCTTTCATGCAAAGTGGTAAGTTATGTATCTCTAATTCCTTGGTCCGGCAACTAGAGAATTTCACCCCGTACCTTGGTCTGGCTACGTGTGTTGAATTACTAACCCTTACCCTTACATCATATTAAGCATCATATTTAATGTATGGCTAAGTTACTACTTCGCACCAATTGAGACAATCCTATTAGATAGTGTATACTAAATCTATGTTGATAATTCTTTTCCTATTAGCTACCTCCTTGGTCCGGCAAGTAGAAATAGGGCAAGTTCTAACGCGTGCACTCGTTAAAAAGAATTCTAAACGAAAGAATTATCAATACATGCAAGAACCTGTTCTAGAATTGTTATTTAGCTAGTTTTATCTTGTTAATTACCCATGGTTCCCACAACCCTAGTTGTGAATTTAGTTACCCATGCTTAGAATTACACAATTCATGGTTGTTAAACAAGAATTCATGTACTTACTTGGAAAAGTTTGAAGAAAATCCAGAAATATCACTTGAATTAACAAAAATATTGTAAGAATCAATATCGAAAACTTGAAGTAATTCCCAAAATCCAAGGTTCAACTTCCAATAACAAGAGTATGAAAAATAGTAAAAAGTCTAACCCCGAAAACGAGGTTTTTAACCCTATTTATAATAATAAAGTGCTAAATTAAAAGGAGTTTTAAATAAGGAAAAATCTGTCCAAAACGCATCTTCAGTCAACGACCCAACTTACGGTCCGTTGATGGAACGACGGACCGTCGACAGCCTCCGTCGGTCCACACTTCACTTTTTCTTCGGCCTTCACTTTTGCATCCTTTCTGTTACAATTGACGGACAACCAGCACAGTCCATTGTCTCACTTACAGTTCGTCGATGCCTCCGTCCTTCCATACTTAGTGATTTCTTCAAGTCGGGTACTGAGACTACTTTCTGTTAGAAACGATGATTTTCTAGGACGGTCCGTCGATCAGTCGACGGATCATCGATCCTTCCGTAGCTCCACACTTGGTCAGATTTACCCTAGTTGCTTCCAAATGCGTGAACCTACAGTCGACGATCACCACCTACGGACCGTCGATGGCTTCGTAGGTCATCACTTCTGCACTAATTTCAGCAGAGTCTTCTGTATTTCTGTTTTGGACAGCTTTCCTGCAAACACAGATAAAAATATATTAAAATGACTACAAAAAGGCCTTAGACACGCATTAAACTTAAGGAAAAAGCATTGAAAGTACCGTGAAACCACGGTACATCAACACCCTCAACTTAAATTCGTTGTTTGTCCTCAAGCGACGCACTATGACTCACCATAACACCTTTGTACAAACGTATATTCCATTAAGCTTTTGCAATCATATGGCTATCAATCCCAACTATTTTCATTACTTTGATGCATGATTTCACTCTTAGGCTTACTAGGCTCATTCATGTGGAACAGACCATGACACAGACTCACCACGCCGACACCTCTTATTCTTTTATCTCTCACAAAGGCACCAACTTTCCAACATTGCAGATAGTGTTCTCACTTCAAAAGATATCCTTCTTTTTCGCTCAGTGATTTCAAATTTGGGTATAAGGATCATTAGTCAACCCTCACGCTCAAAACGACTTCACACCTAGTTGGTACTTGTCGCTATAGGCTTGCCCTTATTTTCACTGCTTAAGTTCATCATATTAGACTCTTAGGATCACGATAGTACTTTCTTAGCTTGTAACGTAGGCTCAGCGTCAGGTATGGTACATATAGATTCATTTTAGTGACTTGTTGCCCTCCTTGACATTACGGCTAAGCATCCTACCTCTTTCATTGTCTATTATGCCCTACTCTTCCTTTACTTGTTTCGTTGCCTTGTTTTCTCGTATTTTTTTTGTGCAAGTGACTCTTCTTTTAAACACTTTTTTTTTATATATATATATTTTTTTTAAAAATTCTTCACTTGCTTTCTACTTTGATTGAGTCACTTTTCTTCTTCACTATTTCTTTTCTTTTTCCTTTCACATTAATCATTTCAACCCACCTTTTCGGACCATTACTCGTAGTAGCCACCCTCAACTCATGGATTTGCCATGATTTGAGGTACACAATACCCAAGGTTGGGTCAGGTCCAAGACGAGATCGGTTTCTGCATTAGCCACCCTCAACTTATGATTTTGGCCATAGTTGAGGTGCACATGTCCAAGGAGGGACCAGGGCTAACAAATTATACCTAAAAAATTTGGTGGGGTCGAAAAGAAAGGTTCATTGTAAGCTCAAGATATTTGGATCAAACAGGGATTAATTTCATTTGGTTTTCTCTTATTTAGGCTAATAAGTGGCTAACTTGAACAAGGGCCTATGATCCTTTCCTAATTGACTAACACAGATTACTTTTTGCAGGACTAACCGGGCAAGTTCTAGATAGGTACCAACAGTGGACTATTGAACTTTCCTCACACTCTCTTAACACCTTATTACCCTACCAGATTATCGGACACCTAGTTCGAGTGTTAGATTGAGGGTCATGCAATGGTGTATCTCTATGTCATGCTTAGAGCCAACACATTCAACATTTACTATGCCTAATCATGCAAGCATTCTCTTTAGAACGGGATATCATTGTATTTAGCCATCATGCTTTAGATTTCACATTCATACATTTTACAAGATAGTAAACATGCCGGTTCAACAGTAAAATAATCAGTGTCTTGGGGCAAAAGAACTAAGGCAAGAAAACCTCAAGAGAGGATCGTGAGTTGGGCTACTCAAACTTCACCCTAACACCCACTTTCCATTTACCCCACCCCCAACAAGAAAGCATGCAATTGTACCCAATGCATAAGAAATATAATACAAAAGTGGTAGGTGATGTAAACCTGAGGTGCATAACGCTAAAGATCAACAAGCAGGCAGGTCCGGTTGCCCAGAACCCGCTCCATCAGTAGTAGGTACACCATCAGTAGTGTCCGCAGCAATGTCTGCACCCTAAATGGTGCTCCTCTCAACAACCTCAATCCTGGAGCTAGACACCCCAGCAGCCAACTCACGATCCCTCATCTGCCGGGCCTCCTCATCTACAAAAGAAGCTTTCCTCGCGGCCTCCATGTCAGTGCGCTCCTTCTTCCTAGCCTGAGCCTCATCACCCTCTCTGGGCCTGTGCCTCTTGGAACGCTCACATGGCAGAGGCGGTGGTGCAGTGGTAGTCTGAAATAGTGCATGAAGCACTGTATCCTCCGTAGGCTCCTCAGGTACGGCCTCAGGCTCGGGTACCGCATATCCAAAATGGCATCAACATCAGCCCTCAAACTCGCCACAGCAGCCTAGAGAGTAGTCAAATCAATAGTAGGGGCTGGCCGGGCGATCACTCTCAACTCGAACGTATCAAGGCGCTGTTGGACTGCTAGAATCTTCCTCTCAGTCTGCTGGGCAATCTTCTTCTCGATCTGATCCTCCGCCTCAGCAATATACTTCTGCATCCAAGGCTGGATATGATGCAGCAATGTGGCCATCTAGGCCTCTAACTTCTAGACCCTAGCAATTGAGACCAGTGCTGCTGATGGTGTAGATCTGGAGGAACTCGGGGCTCCGCTAGTGTCCGGGATAGACTCAACCGGGGTGGTGTCTGTAGGCTATGATATAGACTGATCAACCCCTTGGGCTTGGTCAACCGTGTCCGCCAAGTTCTCACCTAGCGGCTGCACCTCCACTCTGGGCCCTCTGTTGGGTGCCGCCTCATTGGCCTCATCCTGGATGAGACCGATGTCCACTGTCCCAGTAGGAGTCCTGAGAACATCAATGTACCAAATGGTCACTCCAGCTGACCTGCACAACTCAAAAATCATACCGGGAAATGGGTAAGTGGTCGAGGCCTTAAAGGCCCTCTCATGGATGAGTGCCAGCTAGAGCCTCGAAAAATTAACCTCGAACCCAGCAACCATAGCGGCAACCAAGATTGCTTTATCCCATGTAAGAATGTTGTCAGCGGCTGTGGGGAATAGGTAGTGGCGGACCAATAGCTAGATGAACTTGGCAACAAATGTGAGGTTGGCCTTCTTGATAGTGCCTCTGGGATCCAGCACCCAATCTACACCCTCTCGATCCACGAAAATGTGTTGGGCTATCCACCTCTTGGTGGTCTCTCTCAAAATCATGTCTCGCTGGAAATGTCCCTCCTTAATCAGTTTCCAATGGTAGTCAAACTCGGGGGTGAGAGGATCCCTGGTGACATCTGTATCAACACCGTATAAGAAACGACGAATGGTGGGCAAAGAGATATCCACCCTGCGGCCACGGACTCGAACATAGGTAAGTGGTGCCTGTTTGGCGGGATTAGACCACTTATCTAAAGAAGCCTAGAGAGTCGCTACGTACGAAGCGTAGAACTCTCGCACCACCTCCTCACTGTAGCGTCCCACGCTCCTAGCCATCCACTCGAGCTGATAGCGGGTGAAGATATCATGTATAGCAAGGATCGTGTGGAGACTCCCAGTAAGAACCCGCCGCTCAACTGTCAGAGTACGATTCATGACCCTCTTGTCATTGAGCATCTTAGCATCCCTGTAAACCTGGTATTGGCCTTCTACGCACCACTGGTTGGGCTAATTAGCAACCGGTGCAGGGACATTGAACTAGGGTGCGGGAGTAGAATATGCACTATCGGCCTCATCAAACGAGGGAGACTGGGCAGGTGCGGATGGAACAGTGGCACCATGCAATCTTGAAGAGTGGGCCGACTCAAACCCTGAAGCCTCCTCGGATCCATACGCTCCCTCAGAACCCGCGGCAGACCCAGACGATGTGTTGGGCAGTATGCGCTGCTCAACAGACAGGGAGGCAATGACTACGCCATACGCCACCCTCTTGGGCGTTCCCCTAGTGGTCCTAGCAACACGTGTCGGTGTTTGGGTTCCTGGTGACACATATTCGGAGTCATGCCCATCGTCCGACAAACCAATCACCAACCGGTGTGAAGAGGCGACGGACTTGGATCGTCCTCGAGAGTAGACAATATCGGCATTGGGGGCCATTTGTGGCTGCAAAGGAGGGTTATTAGTTTCAGTATAATCATTCAACATACACGAAAGAAGCAAACACCAAAGTTGGAACACAAAACATAGTGAAGTGTAGAACTGCAGAACTGAACGACGAGCACTATCGACGGTCCATCGATGGAACGATGGTCCGTCATTAGGGTCCGTCAATAGAACGATGGTCCGTCGTTAGGGTCTGTCGTTGGACACTTAGACAATTTTTTTAGAAGGCTTCAGAGAAAAGGGTTTCTGTTAGAACCGACGGACGTGCATAATGGTTTGTCGATCAATCGACGAACCGTAGTCCACTTCCGTCGTTGGACACATAGAAAAATAAAAAGAACATCAGAGAACAGGGTTTCTGTGAGAAACGACGGACGTGCATAATGGTCCGTCGATCAATCGACGGACCGTAGTCCACTTTCATCATTATAGAGTTTAACTAATTCGAGGTGTAGCTATCAACAGACCCCATCGACGGTCCATCGATTGACCGATGGTCCGTAGACGAGGTCTCGTACTGTTGGTAAAAGACAGATTATGGTAAGACATTCCCCCAAAGGATAATTTTAAGCAAATTACAACACGTCATGTTCATATAGCACTCAACACACCATTTCTTTATTCATAGGACTTCGATTATTGCAATTTCAATCCTAGATTCTAAAAGACCATCAAGTACTAAGTCAGAAAAACAACAAAACACATAACAAAGTTTATTTAGACACTAACACCCCAACCCATTCACTTTGCATCATTCTAAGGGACTAGGGACCCAATTTTAACAAGTTAATCATGCAATTTCGTCCCGAAGTCAAGACCCACATACATTTTTCATCATTTTCGCATGCAAATGAATGATAATTCATTGAGCGGATGAGAATGGCATACCTGTATACTGTAGTGGAGTGAATGGGAGGATGAATTTTTCAAGAAGAACACCGAGCCCGCCTTCGAACACCGATCGGAAAAATGAAAGAAAAGGATAGGAAGTTGGGAGAGAAAGGTTTGGGAAACTGAGGGATTTTGGGAGAAAATGGGAAATCAGAAGGGAATTATGGTTGATTTAGTGTGGGAGTGAGTGGAGGAGTAAAAGAATAAGGGGAGGGAAACCCCACTAGCATCACACATCACCTCAAATGGCTTATTCCAATCTGGGGAAATAATAATGGGCGCAGACACCAACTTCTCCTTCAACTCTCCAAATGCCTTCAAGCATGATTCATCAAAATAAAATTTACACTCTTTCTCAAGTAGCTTGCACAGAGGATGTGCAATTTTTGAATAATCGTTGATGAACCTCCGGTAGAAGCCAGCATGCCCAAGAAAACTCCTCACACCTTTTACATATATGGGTGGAGGAAGTGTCTCTATCGCCTCAACTTTGGCTCGATCAACCTCTATACCCTTCTATGAGATGTGATGACCCTATACAATACCCTCTTTCACCATGAAGTGACATTTCTCCTAATTTAGCACAAGGTTGCAATCTTCACACCTTTTGAGAACTTCGGCCAAGTAACTCAAACAACGCTCAAAGGAGTCGCCAACCACTGAAAAATCATCCACAAACACCTCAATAGTGTCTTCCACCATATCGGAGAATATCGACATCATACATCTCTGAAAAGTAGCCCGTACATTACACAACCCGAAGGGCATCCTCTTGAACGCTAAAGTTCTATCAGGACAAGTAAAGGTGGTTTTCTATTGATCTTCCGGTGCAATAGAAATTTGGTTGTAACCCGAATAAACATAAAGAAAACAATACCACCCCTTTCCTGCAAGCCTAATCAAACATCTGATCCATGAAGGGCATAGGAAAATGGTCCTTCTCAGTCCATGCATTCAATTTCCGGTAGTCCATACACACCCTACATCTGGTCACCAGCCTATTGGAACAAGCTCATTTTTCTCATTAGGGACCACAGTCATTCCCCCTTTCTTAGGCACACACTGAACAGGGCATACCCAATTACTATCAGCGATCGGATAAATAACTCCGGCATCCAACCACTTAATAATCTCCTTCTTCACTATCTCTTGCATAGGTGGATTTAAACGTCTCTGGTGCTCAATACTTGGCTTATGATCGGGCATGAGTTGGATTTTGTGTAAACAAATACCGGGAGGGATCCCAATAATATCCGCAATAGTCCACCCAATGGCTCTCTTGAACCTCTTCAACACTTCCACCAAACACTCTTTTTGATGCGCATTCAAATCTGACGCAATAATTACCGGCAAAGTGTCACCTTTTCCCAAGAAAACATACCTCAGATGAGGTGGTAGAGCCTTAAGCTCCAATTTTGGGGCCTCCTCAATAGATGGTTTCGCGGGTGGAGACTCCTGATGCTTCATATCTAACTCCATCTTCTTCGGTTTGAACCGAACATCACCTCGATCATGTACCGCAACCAATGACCCATACTCTTCAATACAATCACTCTCAAAATTCATGATCACTACCGCTAGTGCCTCAACACCAAGACGCTCTTTTATTTGTACCTCAAACGAACTCTCAACTCTGTAAGATATCGCAGATACCGATTGGAGCTCACCACTCTGCCTCATGGACCTACAAATGTTGAAAGTCGCTTTTTCATTGTTTAACCGAAACTTCATCTGCCCTTTCTCCATGTCAACCAAGGCGCGACTGGTAGCAAAGAATGGCCTCCCAATAATAATAGGCACCTCAATATCCACCTCATAGTCAAGAATCACAAAATGGGCCGAAAATATAAATGACTCCACCTTCACTAACACAACGTGGAGTATCCCAATAGGGATCTTCACTGTTCGATCGGCCATCAGTAACCACATTGCAGTGGGCTTTGGGTCACCCAAACCCAACTTCTTGTAAATGGAGAGATGCATGAGATTTATGCTTGCCCCAAGATCACATAATACTTTAGCAAAGTGTAATAACCCGATTGTACATGGAATAGTGAAAGCACCCGGATCTTCTTTCTTTTGCACAAGAGACCTTGTAGCAATAGCACTACAATGTTGCATCCGATTATCATCCTCAAAACTAACCGATCTCTTCTTAGTGACCATATATTTCATGAACTTGGCATAATCCAGCATTTGTTCAAGAGCTTCTATCAAAGGAACATTGATGGAAAGTTGTTTCAACATATTAATAAAACACCGATATTTACCATCCTTGGTCTTTTCCACCATCATTTGCGGGAATGGTGGTGGTGGTCTTCTAATGTGAGTCACCTTTTTGGCATCTCTGCTTCTTTCACCGCTTCACCTATCAACTCATCACTAGCTTCTACTACCTCATCTTCTCTTCTCATCTCATCTTCTACGTCAGACGGCATAGGTGGATCAATGGTTTGCTTACCACCTCGAGTAGTGACTGCCATACAATGTCCATCATTTTTTGGATTTTGCACAGTATTGATAGGAAGAGTACCCGGTTGACATGGGTTCACAATAGATGACAATTGAGATATTTGCAACTAAAGATGCTTGATTGAGATCACATGTGCATCCACCTTTTGACCAATCTTTGCTAAATTACCTCTCAACTCTTCGGCGTGCTCATCACTAGCATCAAACCTCCTCCTCATCTTCTGCAACATATCCTCAACTCGCGCCATACTACCTCCACTATTCCTAGGAGCAGCTGTTACCATAGTTACCCCAGTTGAAGTTGTTGTCGCGGTTAAAGTTACCATCTCGAACATAGTGACCCTCTAGGTTGTAATTACCATAGTTCTGACCTTGATTTTCTTGATCTTGGCGCGAATTCTCCTGATTGGAGCCTTGGGCGTTCGGCTGGAAACCCCTTGTTTGCTCATTAAGTGCGTAAGAATCTTCCTCATAGTAGTAGTCATCAACTAACGGTGGTGGTTTGGCCAAATAGTTCACCGCATTTACTTTTTCGACACCCCCGGTGACATGTTTCAACCCTAACCCAAGCTCAGTTCTCATTTGAACCATCTCTTCACGAATCTCATCTACGGCTGGGTTGTGTGTTGATTGCAACGCAAAAGTGTTTCTCCCAGTATCTGACTTCCTAGTGATCCAAGCTTTATTATTTTGGGAGATTTTCTCTAACTTCTCGGCGATCTCTGCATAAGTACATTCCCCATAAGAACCACCAGCAATAGTATCAAGTACCACCTTATTGTTATCATCTTGCCCCCTATAGAAGTACTCTTTCAATGATTCATCATCAATACGGTGGTTTGGGACACTCCTCAGAAATGAGGTAAACCTATCCCAAGAAATACTTACCGACTCCCCAGTAAATGCCACAAAATTGTTCACCCTATCTTTCTAGTTGAGCTTCTTAGACACCGGATGCCACTCCCATCAGTGAGAGAGGGAACACTCTTAACCCAATGACGTCCATGTCCAAGTCAGGCCTCCCTACACAACTCTTACACACCGACCTTAGTTTGGCAATGTGAGCATGTGGATCCTCAGATGGTATCCCTGAAAAAAAATCTCTAGCGCTGAGCATCTGTATCAAGCTACTAGTTACCACGAAAGTATGACCATGTGGTAGAGGAGGTAGGACAAGTGGCCCATCACAGTCAGTGATGTTAACATTTCCCCTATAGTACTCTTGAGGGCGTGGGGCAGGAGGTTGCGAGGTTGATTAAGATGTAAAGTTATAAGGATGATGGTGATTACCAATGTGCCTTGTTATGGAAGAGTATGTAATGTGTTAACCTTACTTATGTGTATTGTAATGAAAGGATTATACTCATGCAATTCCTATTGAGCTATTATGATGATGATTATACAAGGGCTAGACCCTATGACCTAAACTAAGTTATGATTGACAAGTAAACAGATTAAAGGCATTTCAACAAGGGACTTAGCTTAGCACTGAGAGATCTTGTATGTGAGAGGGTGACACTTTCCGACATAGGGAAGGTAGGGTTCACTACGGTTCTTATGGGGTGGATAGCCTCATGACCCAAATAGGGTGTAAAGTGATGTTTCCAATGTTGCCCCAAGTTCCATAACTATGTTGCCACCATAGGAATACGAACTAGTGGATTCACCTAGATACTACGTTTCATGTTAGGTTCTATCTTGGCCGGTAGACCACCTTCCATCGGTGTAAGGTTTTACGACACCGGATTCCACATTATCCCATGTGGTCTATGTCGGTTAAGGCAAATTTTCCCTAAACTAAAATGAAGTAATGAGGTATAAACTAACTAAAGTGACTTGAGGGGTTTGACTTAGCCAAGGTAGGGTATGGGACTCTACATATGCCTTGCACTAGTTTGCCTTGATAGGAGCTTTAGACAGTTAATATTATGTATGTAAATGATGATCAATGTAAATGATATTATATGATGATTATGATGCTTATAAACATGAAATTGGTCTTTATTGTTAAAGTATGAACTTCTGTAATTAAAGACTATGTCATCTGAAGTGAGTTACTATTTATGGTTCTTGTTGGGTTACTTGATTGAGTAAGGTTATGGGGCTTTTCTTGGTCATTGGACTTGTTGAATTTATGAGGATTTATTATTAGTTGTCTTGCTTTCCTATTCACATGATGAAATCTTATGCATGCTTGTGATGTTATTATTTGGTGATAGTGTTATATGAGATTATGGGTTCAAGTTTGTTGATATGCATATAGCTTGTTTGATTTGTTGAACATGTCTAAATGGTTAATATAGTTTGTTGATTGTGCATAAGTCCTTAAAGAGGTGAAATGGCATGATTTAACTAAATGTCCCCTTTTAGCATATTTGGTTGTTATATGCGGATATGTTCTCATACTTAGTACATGTGGCGTACTAAACCCATTTTCTCACTTTTCCCCAAACATTTTAGGTTCCGGTCGTTGAGGTTTCATTCGAGGCGTTCTAAAAGGAGGCTTGGATATTCTCTCTCATCCAAGTCGTAGGTCCTCATTTGGCCGAGGACGATGCTAATATTTTAGCTACGGATTTGCTTAGATATTATGACACTTATGTTTACTCTATCTTTCATTTGAAAACAAGTTGTATAAAGCCTATATGTGGCTTACTTTTTTTGTTGTAGGGCTATGACCAAGTTGATATTGTCATTCTAGATGGTTATGAGATGAGACGGATTTTATGACTCTATTCTATCTTATATATGTATGTGAAATAAAAGTAGAAGACTAAGTAATCTTCTTATACGAAGGGTCTGTGTATACTCGATAATATTACTATTACATGTATGTAGAGGTCTATGTAAACCTCCAATTAGATATAGTTAAAAGTTTTAAATTCTTCCATATTTTTGATTTGTGAATGCAATGATGAAAACTAAGGGGCTAGTCTTAGTCCTCAAAGAGGATGACGACGCCGGTTGCGTCTAAGGGGTAAACCTGGATGTGAAAAACTGATCCTCAAGACTACTTATTATGACACACATTTACTTACAATACATTAAGCACATCAACATGAGATTCTTCTATCAAAGGTGATTCCAGGGTTCACTTGAGTGAGTGTGGAGCGACCTCCCATACAATCCCTTTCACACACACGCAAGGGATTCTATAGATTACCTAAGATAGAATCATTCTCACTTAATACATAATAGATAGATAATATGACATTCTCCTTCCAAGGTCTATCAAAAGACTTACTTAAGTAAATCAAGAAGATAACGTCCATGATTGACCTCTTCAAGATTACCTAAGTAATCCTTAAGAATACCTAAGTTTGGATCATGTCCACATAATCCACCATCTTCCCTAACTAGAGTCATTCTTAAGACTTATCTAGGTAAGATGAGAAGTGACCATTCCTATGCCTCCTTCACACCTTATCTAGACAACCCTTAACTACTCTAGATAAGTACTTATTTCATTTGACATACTATCTTAACTTAAGTCATTACATTCATTAGTTCATTTTAGAATCATTCATCACATAAGGACATTCAATAAATGGTCTTGGACAAGACCTAGGGACTCCAAATAATACCTTCAAAGCCTATTGTGCAATGTCTAGATAGCGTCCCATACCACCGCCTAAACTTCATAGAACTTCTCTAATGCTAATAGGCATCCCATATGATGAGAATCGGTAATAACCGAATATACCGTGGTAGTAAAGCATGGAATACGTAGTTCTAACCTACTCCGATGAAGGTGTTCTACTTGCCAATGGTAGAACTTGGACACATCCCATGTAGGCACATGTTTAAGGAATATGAAGGGTGTGCTTTGTATTCTAGTCTCATCCTTTAACTAGAACTACTTCCCTTACAATACTCACTCGGTGCTAGCCTTTGTTCTCATGGAGTAATTTACACTTAAGGTTCATACAAGAGGGTTCCATATCAAGTTCATAACCCAATTACATTTACCCTACCAAAGAGGTCCTCTAGGGGCTGCCTTACAATGGCAACAATAAGGTCATCATGACTATCCTAAGGTTTGATATGATGCCATTCCAGCCAATTAACTTTAAGTCCGTCATTCATTACATGAAGGATACCATTATGGCTTTCAACTCCAAGTTTCATAACCTTACCACTAGGTTCAAGGTTTCACATAAAGGACCTTCTTATCATCATTCAAGCTCTCACATATCATTCATACATTCAAGGCTAAGACTCTTTAGCTTCCTAATTCAAGACATCACATAGTCACATTCATACATGCATCAAGTAAGAGACACAAGTCTACCTAAACAAGACACATCATTACTTCACTTAAGCACATATTACATGTCATTCTAGAAGCACATATGAACAACTATTATCACCTTAAAGTCATCCTATACACTTCTATATCATCATCAATATATCCATTATAGATTCATATAACCAAGTAGGAATAATAATGCATCAACTCTAAGACTACACATATGAACATAGTCCTGGTCTTGCATGATCACCTAAATAGCATCAATAGAAGAAACATGTACTTTCACATTACTTCACATATAGGTAGATATGATCATACTTCACATAATAAACTACTTAAATTAGAATAATACTTCAGGTAGTTGCCGACAAGGCCATGATCATCACAATACTTAAAATAATGCCGACAAGGCCACATAAATTCACATAGCACCGCCACCATCAGTGGACCATACCAATCACAACATAATTGAAGTCTGATTAACATGAAATAAAGGGAATTAGGGCATCATACCCCCACTCCATCTTACTACTTCGATTCCAAAGCTAAATCATCCAATTCAATATCATAAGGACCTTACCAATGGCCATGAACAATAACTCAATGCAATTATAACAATACTCAATGAAACTAGGTCAATTCACTACATATTGATCAATCTAATACAACCTAGATATCAATTGAATATAATTATCACATCATTAGACAACCCATAGAAAACTACATTAGAATTCATAAGCCTTACGCCAATATAAATTCAATAAGCTTAATATTCAATAGATATAAGAATATACAATACTCAATTGATCGAATTGAAGCAGCATATAAAACAATTAATCATAATATATACATGAACCAAAAGCCCATAACAATCTACACTTGAATTCATCAATATCAAAGCATGATCACAAAACCCATATTTTAGTAAAATTGAGAGATTAGTGAAGGTCAAGGGTTTGGGGAGAATTTCATTGGAAATCATCAATTATACATCAATAACATCATATCATAATGTTTGAAAACCTTTCATGCAATAACCCAAGACTTAGAGTAGAAATTGGGCTTTTCATCTTTTTGAAATCATTGAAAATCATCTTTGAAATTTGCTTTAAGGTGATAGCAAGCCTTATATGAAGAACTCCCATACCTTATTTGAAGAAACCAATGATAATTGAAGAAGACAATCCATTGAAAAACCATCTTCAAGCTCCATCTTCACCTTTAACTCTCATGGAGGTTTTTGAAGTAACTTTAGGAGGGAAACGGTTTTGATCTAAGTGCTAGGGTTTAAATGAGAGTTTAATCACTTATATACTCTGAATATACCCCAAAACACTTAAAATAACTGTCCTCCTATTTTTAAAAGGCTTAGGGTGAATTCCCAACTTCACGCCTAACATCACACTGAAGCAGCGCAGTTTCACAGCACCATTAATGCCCCACCATCGACTGTCCGTGCGTGAGACCACGCCCCATCGATGGGGTCTCGTGGTTTGCTTCAGCAGCTCTTCAACCTGCAGTCCACATGGCTTTATCGATGAGACCCATCGACGGGCCGTTGTATGGTCGACTGTCCGTCATTTCGGTTAGTCGATTGCCACTGCGTGGCAGTGTTGATCTCCAAGTTAGGGTCCTCCTTTAGGGCCCCTTGACGTTCTACTTCCAATGCACCTAAACTCTTAGACACTGCCTCAAACCCACATTATAAACCATTTTAGGACCTTAGACCATCATGAAAAATAGTTAGGCTATAGATTCACCGAAGTCATTTTCGGGATCTTACATGTGATGCACTAGATTAGGTCTTGACATTCGGAGTGTTACATTATCCCCCCTTTATGAACGAATGTCCCTGAATGACACTAAACTTTTTAAAAGGGAAAGGATAGACTCAAGACTAGCATCCCAACAAACAATATACAACATCATCATTAACATGAGTTACAACTCAATGATTGTTACACAACTCCATTCAACACATAATCATGGCATTTACACAAATGACTCAAAACATCAACTTTCACACATATGGAGCTCAAAATCACAACATGAGGAATTTCCTTCTCACAACAACAACATGGGCTCAACATATCCTTAAAGAGTCAATTATTCCAAAGTTGCTTTCTCAACATACCAACATGCTCAATATCACATTATGAAGGCAACAACATACCAAATACACAGATAAGTGCAATTCAAGCAAAAGAGAAATTTTCCATGATAGTTCATTTTAGCATAAACCTTTTATCATTTATAATGCATATCTTTGCAAAACAAGTCAAAATCAAATTAACTCATTATTTTCATTATTCATAGGAATAACTAACCTTCATTAGAAAAGAGATGAGGATAACGGGACTTCATGTCGGCCTCAACCTCCCATGTTGCTCTCTCAACTAGGTGATTCTTACATAAAACATTTACGGAAGCCACCTACTTGTTCCTCAAACTTTTCACTTGTTTATCAAGTATTTCAACCGGAACCTCCTCATAAGAGAGGTTCTTTTCTACACCTAGACCCTCAATAGGAAGTATGGACTCGGGATCACCAATGCACTTCTTAAGCATAGATACATGGAAAACCGGATGAACCGAAGATAGTGTACTAGGCAATTTCAACTCGTATGCAACCTTTCCAACCCTTTGCAAAATTTCATAAGGTCCCACATAACGAGGACTCAACTTCCCTTTCTTGCCAAATCTGACCACTCCCTTCATGGGTGAAATTTTTAGATACACTTAATCACCTTCCTCAAACTCTAACTCTCTTCTCCTATGGTTGGCATATGACATTTGCTGACTATAGGCTGTTTTCAATCGGTTCCTCGCATAATCCTCCGCCGAGTAAGTGGACTTGACGGGAATAAAATGAGTGGATTTGGTCAACCTATCAACAATCACACATATAGAATCATGTTGCTTTTGTGTCCGAGGCAAACCTACCACAAAATCCATATTTATGTCTTCCCACTTCCAAGTGGGAACTTGTATTTCTTGAAGTAAACCACTTGTCTTTTTGTGCTCGGCTATCACTTGTTGGATATTTGGACATCTTGCAACAAATTCCTCTATGTCCCTTTTCAAACCATCCCACCAAAATACCTCTCTAATGGTATGATACATCTTTGTAGATCCCAGATGGATGGAGTAACGGGACCCATGATCTTCCTCAAGAATCAGGTTCCTAAAACCATCTACATTAGGAACACACATTCTTCCTAGATACCTCAAGAAAACATCATCCCTAAGGAGTGTAACGACCCAGATTCTTGAATCCGAATCGCCACCGGCATCGTTGATCTCTCAGAGGTCGCAGACAAGCCTCATCTTGCATTCATCGGATTAAATTTGCGGAAAATTTAAAACTTTTTATATGTGTGAATTTTACTTATACTTCATATAGTCATTACATATTTACATCGTATACTAAGCTCAACATAAGAGAACAACCATCTATATTAAAGAATCAATTCAAAACTGAAAATGAATATATCATAAATAAGTTTGCCAAAATGGCTTTACATCAAAAGGTTCGAAATGAAATGTCAAACAAACGCTAGGGACAACATCCACTAGCTATGTCTATATCTAAAGCTGGAATAATGCGTGTAGCATCCTCGAAATATACAGGACCTACCAAATGGTTTGGACAAACGCTGAAGTCCAAACCGCTGCAAGTGTCGTCAATCTTCCCTCTGACCTGCACTTATAAAAATATTAAATAGTAGGGGGTTAGTACACCACTTGTACTAATTATGGGTGTATACACACACACACATAAAACTATGCATGATCAATGAAAGCTCTTTATAAGCAACATGTCATTTCTGGAAAGTCTAGTCATTAGACTTTCCTAATTCGTTAGTTGTGAATTATGGTATGAATATGCTGTATTTTAATGTATTCAAAGCAGACAACTCATTTTCTATATGATTACAAGACATTAGTATCATCAACATAATTTTAGAACAACTCGAGCGAAGATTTCAAAATTTGATCCTCCAAACCCGAGAGCTCCCATTTCCATACTTTCGTTTATTTTTTAGTCTTTTTCTTCTTCTTGTTGTGTAGTTCAATAATTCCTCTAGTCCTATGTTTTACTTACAAGTGCAATGATTCATTGTACTTCCATACCCACAATGAATCGATGTAAGTAATCCAAGGACTAAGGAATGATTTCCCTACCTTATAGTGGGTCATTCTTAACACTATAAATTCATTACATTTCATAAACCATTCTCTATTGGTCATGCCATTTATTTCATTACTTTCATGTTAGGGAAGTTATGAGGTATTTTCCTCCCCTTTATTGGCATCATATAAGAGGTCATTATAAGCCAATCTTATTTGGCTTTGCCCATTATTTGCTGAAACATCATGAGTGTGACATTGGCAATTGACATTCTTAAGTTCTTCTTCATTGATCACTTTGAACATACGTTCCATCATCATCATCATTCTCACTTTCATAGAGACATCATAGGGAATAAGATCATGCGAGCTAACATGAAATCCAGTTTATGCCCCACATCGAAAAGGGGTGATTCCCCGATTAAAATGAATCTAGATCATGTGAGCTACTCATGGAATCCAGTGTCTACCCCACACAAAGAAAAGGGTGATCCCCGGCTAAGGCGAATCCATCTCAAGTGTTCACTCCACACCAAAAAGGAGTGGCTCACGGCTATAGTGAGCCAAGAACATATCGTGAGCATTGATTGACATAGATCATGTGAGCTAAACATGAAATCCAGTGTCTGCCCCACACCGAAAAGGGGTGGAATCACCGACCAAAGTTAAAGCGAACATGCCTAGCTCTCTTAGGTGGAAACCACTGGCCAGTTCCTATGTTGGCTAGACATAGTTCGAAGACTAGGGATGTAAGGAGACTACTTATCCACCTCGGTGGTAGCCTCGTCTCATGAGACTTACACGTGCAAAGACATGCTCATAACTAATCTATCGGTGTTGTGCTCACTTTCATTATCTTCTTTATCTTTTAGTGTTGACTCAAGCATTATGGAAGCTTGCTTTTAGATTGAGATTTACTTACTCTTTTGATGACTTGTCATCCTTACTTTACATTGATGAAATGTGAATTGTCCTCACATATCATCCTTACTTTACATTGATAAAATGTGAATTGTCCTTACATATCATCTGTAACGGCCTGTATTTTTGTATGTGGTAGTTCTATTCATGTTATACTTGACATATACTTATAGTGTAGGTGAGGGATCATGTTTCTTACATGATTAGTGTTGGTTTAAACTAGCTTGGAAGGTGATGTAATGCCTTGCACGTTTTAGCATATGTATTGCAAGTTAACTCCGATGGAAAGGGCCCAAGGTGGTAATTGAGCTAGCAGTTGCATCACCTACTTGATCTATATTATAGTTAAAGGGCCCAAGTTTGATTGACCAGATTTAGGCTTATATTTAGGGGCTCATTTGAAGCCCAAACCTATTAAAGAAAATTGTGAATGAAAGAAGGTCCAGCAGCCAAATCTGCCAATTGGCCCATTATGGATAAAGCCCAAGTGAAACTAAGTAAGTACATGACCTCCTAAGATTTGTTTTACCATGTTATTGGGCCAAGTGTGTACCACCTACTTGCACTAATCTGTCCCAAGCTGATTAAAAGAACTAAGGAAAAATGGACAGCCAAGGTCCAATAATATTAAGTCCAAAAGGGCCCAAGTTAAAAGGACAAGCAGGTGGGGCACCTACTTGACATTATATGGACCAAAATTGGTCAAGAGTGTCGGCCATAACACCTCCTTTTTCAAAGGATAAGGATCAAGTCTTATTCTCCATTTTGAACTTGCAAAAATTTCAGATTTCCTAAGTTCCTTTCTTGGTCTCTCTTGGCTTCAATTAGCAGCCCTAAGACACCTTAGAGTTCTTGAGTGCTGTCTAATTTTTCAAGTAAGAGTTTGAAGGAGAGTTTGAATTCTTGAAGTACAAGTGTAGAGGATAAATTTTCAGAATTAAGGTAAGACTTCAACCCATTTGTTTTCCTCTCTTTGATAATGTTTGGAGTGGAGAATTTTGTATATGTTTATCAAGAATTCATGGATTGTGATAAATCTTTGAGTCAATATTCTCCTATTATGCTGAAAGATTTGAGATTGATAGTGGCTGCCTTATGAATATTGTTGTTGAGGGCTGTTTGGGTAGCTTGGGAGATGATGTATGAAGTTGTATTAATGTGTAGAGGAAGGGTGTGGTGGTTCACCATTTATGTAAGGGTTGTTTGAGCCTGATTTCCATTTCAATACTTTTTTAAGCTACTGTTTTGGAGACCTTATTGTGATTAGCTGCTATCGTTAGCTTAATCATGACCTTATGTTGTAGATTAGCACCCAACTAAGGAAGGCTGAATCGTGATGTGGTATTGTCATAAATATAAGGTATGTAAGGCTATTCGATTCTATATCCTTTTGGCATGAAATCTGCCACCTGCAATTATACTCAATGAAGTGATTCTCATAGTTCTATTTCTAGAAAAGGAAGCATGTGGCAGCGCTATATATCCAAATAGCTAACAATATTTCTTTCCCCATTCTAAGTACATGGAACTACTTCATTATAGTTCATACTCTATCACTTGTGTAATTACCCTTGTGCTGTTATAGAAATGGTATTTGCAAAAGAAAGTTTGATGAATCCTTCTCCTAAGCCAATTGAAGTCAATTGTGCCATTAAGGTCTTAAAGTAAGGTGTTGATGTTTCATAGCTCCTTATGTCATTGTTACTGCC
Source organism: Solanum sitiens (assembly GCA_016801875.1). NCBI lineage: Eukaryota > Viridiplantae > Streptophyta > Magnoliopsida > Solanales > Solanaceae > Solanum > Solanum sitiens. The sequence continues at coordinate 13,003 of JABWTJ010001398.1, read as the reverse complement.
TCAAAGTATTGTTTTCATGTATTCCACTACTGTTTTGTAATTTCATGTCTCNTCTGCAATTAATATCAATGAAGTGATTCCCATAAGTTCTATTTCTAGAAAAGGAAGCATATTGGCAGCGTACTATCTCCAAATAGCTAACAATATTTCTTTCCCCATTCAAAGCACATGGAACTACTTCATATATGTTCACTACTCTATACTTGTGTAATTTCCCCTTGTTCTGTTATAGAAATGCGTATTTGCCAAAAGAAAGTTTGATGAACCTTCTTCCGTAACCAATGAAAGTCAATTGTGCCATTAAGGTCTTAAAGTAAGGTGTTGATGTTTCATAGCTCCTTATGTCATTGTTACTGCCTCAAAGTATTGTTTTCATGTATTCCACTACTGTTTTGTAATTTCATGTCTCCAAGATGATTATGACCACCAAATCAACATCTCAAAGTGTTATGATTATCCAAAATAACATCTCAAAAGAGTTATGAATTGATTAACAACAATCTCAAAGATTAAAGAATCTAAGTAAAGAAATCTATGTAATTAAGGGTGGCAGCTCAGGGGCGAAAGCCTAGCATGGGCCGATCCCTATTGGTATAGAAGGGTGGCAGCTCAGGGGCGAAAGCCTAGCATGGGCCGATCCCAAGTTGTGTAATTATGAGGACCGCATCCCAGGGGTTAATACGCCTAGCATGGGTCATCCTCTTCTACCACTGATCAGCTGGTCACTTGTATCACATGCCCAACAAAGATTATAATATACAAAAAGGTAAAGAAAAGAATGTAGCTTACTTGATTCCACAAGAGTAAGCAAAGGTGGTCTTCTCTCCTAATCTATGCACTCATATGTTGCTACTTGATTTCATTTGTGCCTTGTATTTCATATACTTTTTGCCTTACATATTCAGTACATTTTTTGTACTGACGTCCCGTATTGGGGACGCTGCATTTCATGCTGCAGGCTCAGGTACTCCAGCTAGTAGACCTCCTCAGTAGAAGCACTTGAAATTCTGCTACTTTTGGTGAGCTCCAAGTTGATTCGGAGCTTTATTAAGTCCTTGGTAAATTTGTTTGGTATTGTATCGTAGTTAAGGGTAAGGCGGGGTCTGTCCCGACCTACTCTAGTCTTCTATCTTTTAGAGGCTTTGTAGACGTATGTACATGGTTCAGTTGTGTCTTAAGGAGTTGTGGCCTAAACGGCCAAGTCTTGTATATAACTTTTGGATCTACTTACGTTGGTTTGTATCGCTGCATCCAAAGTTAACTTGTCTCAATTGTTATAGTATATGCTCAGTAAGAACAGGTTGCAGGTTGGTTCTCTCGGGCCTTTAGGGCATCGGGTGCCTGTCCGTCTTAATGGGTTTTGAGGCGTGACATGAACACATGCTTTACAAGTAATCTATGATGAGAAAGTAAACTACTATGCAGATTACTGATGAGAAGCTTAAAATACAACACATTTTGACTAGCTAAACCTCTATATGTTGACAAGTGAAACTATGAATACAGATGATATCTTTACAATGTCTACAAAGCCTCTACTGGAATCCATGATGGTACCACTATGAAAATACACATAGTAAAGACTCGGCAAAACTCCGAATCAACCTGGAGCTCACCAACATCCGCTGAGTATAATGTGCTTCTATTGGGAAGATCTACTAGTTGAGTACTTGCACCTGCAGCATGAAATGCAGCGTTCCCAATAAGGGATGTCAGTACAAAAGAATGTACTGAATATGTAAGGCATAATACAACCATATTTAATATGAGAGCTCAAGTGAAACCAAATACCAATAGATAAGGATTAGAGACCACCTTTGCTTTATGCTTGTGGAATCGTGCATGTTACATTCTTTTCTCTACTTTTCTGTACTTTATAATCTTTATACAACATATGATACAAATGACCAGCTGATCAGTGGTAGAAGAGGATGACCCATGCTAGGCATTTTAACCCCTGGGATGCTGTCCTCATAATTCCACAAATTGGGATCGGCCCATGCTAGGCTTTCGCCCCTGAGCTGCCACCCTTCCATACCAATTGGGATCGGCCCATGCTAGGCTTTTGCCCCTGAGCTGCCACCCATAATCATACAGATTACGTTTAGATTCTTTCATCTTTGAGGTTGTTGTTTATCAGTTCATAACTCTTGTGGGATTGTTCTTTAGATAATCATAACTCTTTTGAGATTGTTCTTTTTGATGTTCATAACTTGTTTGTGATTGTTGTTTTGGTGGTCATAATCCTTGTTTTGATTTGGAAATACGGACCAGTAGTAGAAGACATATGAATATGGACTTACGATAATAACAATGACATGGAAAGGATATGTGAATTGAACGTAGTACTTAGGAGCTTATATGACTCGGTAAGTATTTTGACATATCAAATTGAAGCACATCCAGTGAAGACAATTTAACATTCAGCCAAGAGATTTGAACTCTATATTCAACAAATACAAGGTGTTCATGCATGTGGAACCAAGAGGGGAATGTGAGCAGATTAAACTTAAGGACGGATACATATTCCAAGTAAGTACACATAAACATACAATTGAGAAAGTAGTGATTATGTGAGGTAACATTACAGTCTAACACAATGAGATTAATAACAAAGAAAGGGAATATATGAACATGTGACAAGATGACATATCTATAAACAATTGAAGCAAATTGGCAAGATATGGGCAGATCGTATATACATCCTATAAACATACGTACCATGTGTAATCTAGGATTACTTTGACTTATATGAGGGAAATACGTGCTAGGGGTACTTTGACAATGAAACAAGTTTAAACCTTGCATGCTAACACTTGGTAGAGTAAACACACACACATTTAGTAACAAACTCATATTAGAGTACCCACTTCAATGCTATAGGGAGTAGGAGCTGCAACTACGGATCAGTCACTACCAAGGGCACTTAGAAAGCTTACTTTTTGTAATGCAAGTTTTGGATTCATGCCAAAGAAATAGGAAATCAAATAGCCTTACATACCTTGCTATACAATTCGAATCGTATGACTTAAGCTCCTTATCTTCTGATCACTAACTACAATAAAATAAGTCATAAGACTAGTATTAGCAGCTAATTAATCAATTTGAGCCACTTGATCACACCCAAATAGTAACAAAGCAGTAAGCTGGAATATCTAGTGAGTGTTTTCTTTTCTTCCCTATCCCTTTAATCACGTATATATACTTTACAACCTTCGCATCAGGTCCTCCCCAGAATTCCCTACAATATTTAAGTCCTTTATATTATCCATAACTTCCCCGCACATCCAGTCACATCCCTTATCATAACATACATAATACAATCTTTGAACATAATAATGTAATAGAAGCAATATGAATCCTGGTTTCTGATCACCAACACTTGAAGAGCTAACTTTACTTTTAAAGTGCTCAAACAAGCTCATAACTTAATTTAAAGAGGACTCCCCTCCATAGCTGTCCCAACATGCACTAATCACTAGAACATCCTCCCCAATATTCACCATGTAAGAGTAACAATTTCCAACTCACTAATACATACCAAGTGTCTTAATTAACTCAAGCACAAGAAGGAGAATATTGCAGTAGCTTACCTTGCTGGACATGACTACCACTTGATAAGACTTGGATTCTTCAAGGTAAAGGTTGTCCTCCTTAACTTGTCTTAAATTATACCTTCCAATAGCTTGAAATACCTATTATTTAAGAACCCTAATGGTATTTAATGGCTGTTGTATGAATCTAAGAGAGAGAAGAGAGAAAGCTCTAGTAATAAGATATTTTGTCAAAGTAAAAATGGTTGGGAAAAGTTGATATCAATCTCTTTTAAAGGGACCTGCTTTGGACGACTTTATCACTCATTTTGGGCCATAATATGCCAAGTAGGTGACCCACCCACTTGGACTTTTCATTAGGACTTTTTTGGACTTAATAACATTGCCCTTTTGCCACCTTTCTCATTCTTCATTTGCAGCCAACATGTGTCTTTAATTTGGGCCACACCTTTAAGTAGGTGATGCACTAGTTTCCCATTAAAATTATTTCTTGTGGGCTTGAGAAGATTGGGCCTTGGTTGTCCATTTCCCCCTTATTCTTCCATTCAACTTAGGCTAAATTAATGCAAATAGGTGTAGTGTACTTGGCCCAATAACACAGTCAAAGAGTCTTAGTAGGTGATGCACATACTTGGTCCTTTGGGCTGGTCAATAAGTCAAAGTAGGTGATGCAACTACTTGTCACTTACTAGCTTAGTGAAGTCAAGCAAGCACCTCAATATTTTGTTAAATTTCTAGACCTTAATAACTTTAACATAACTTAGAACTTATATACACTATGCCACTTTATACTTTAGACTCAAATACCACCTTGTCATCTCAAGTGTAAATATTTCCATCAACATCAACTTAATAGGGTCGCATCAAAATCTCTGGACAGTTCACTTTAAATATTACCACTAATTGCATAGGAAACCAAATCCATAACTATACCACAAGGCAGTTTATAAGCATTATTAAAATAGAACTAGTACACGTAGAATATGGGGTGTTACAGGTAAAATATGACAAGTCTAAGTTCCATCTTCAGACTATCTTTTGATGTATGTTCTTGGCTTTTAAATTTTACTTCTCTCTCTTAATTTGTTCTTTGTTGATGAGAGTTTGATGTGATTAAATTTTTATATCAAGTGTGATCTTAAGGATTTGGAAGATGCAGTAGTAAACGTGTATTGGCCACACCTAAAGAAGTAATAAAGAGAAGTCTTGATCCTGATGCTCCAACCGTAAGTAGAGATAGGCTTGATAAAAACTATATTCTCGCTTGTTTGACAGGTATGATTCTATTGTCTCAACCAGATTGTTTGATGTGGTTTTGTTACTGATTATTTGACACTAAGATGCACTATTTTCAACTTTTTATAGGTTTGTTGAAAAAATGAATAACTCAATTGGTCAAGATCTGATCTCAAAATCTCTTATTGGTGTTCTGGACATTTATGGTTTTTGATGTTTTAAAACTAATAGGTATGAGTCAAATCATTGGAGGACACACAAGATATTGTTGAATCTGGTGTTTCGACATTAGACTCTTTTGAGATTTTTGTACCAGTTTTGAACAATTCTGCATTAATTTCACAAATGAGAAGCTGCAGCAAAACTTTAATCAGGTATTTGTTGTTGAAATTATAGAGATATCTGTCCATATCTTCTAAGCCCAAACTGAACTAGGGTATACTGTTTTTCCAACACGTGTTAAAGATGGAGCGGGAGGAATGCAATAGAGAAGATATCTATTGGAGCTAGATAGAATTTTATCTCATTAAAGTGGATGATGAAGAGTTTTTGAACTATTATAGAAGTTTGAATACATTATGTTTGATTTTGTGAAATATATTCATTGCTAGAATATATTGAACTATTGTAATAGTACTTTTTGAATTATTGTGTACACATATGTAAAATATAACTTTATAAGTATGTTTATGTACACAAGACATACTATTTTTTAAAGTATATTGCAAATAAATTTATTCGAATTAATTATTAGCCAATTTTATGCTTGAGATTATTTATTGGAAAATAATATTGGCGTTTTTAATTAGAAATTGTGGGATATAAATATTTTATAGCCAAAATAGTATTACCACACTTAAAAGTGAATTCATATCGCTGTAAATTGTCGTATGCACATGGGCAAGGAATACACTTCAAAGTGTTGTCATACATTAGATAAAAAAGGAAACACTTTAAAATCATTGTCATACATTAGATAGAAAAGGCAACACTTAAGAATCGTGGGTAATAAAGAAGAAAATGCCACACTTGCAAGTATAGTTGTATGAGATAGAAATGTTTTTAGATGAGGTACATAAAAGCGTAGCCATTTTGCCTTTTTAGGCTACACTTCTGAGTGTAGATGATAAGGTAACACTTAAAAAGTATTGCCTAAACTGTAAGGTTATGCCTATTTTGGTCAACCTTAGAAAAGTGTTTCTTGAAGTCCAAAAGTGTAGCCTTTTAGCAAAGGCCACACTTTTTGCTAGTTTAGGCTACACTTTACTTGGGTGGCCGTAGGCCTAAAATGTTGTAGTGAGATGAAGTGTCTAGACCATTCCTATTATTCTTATAGTAAGAAGAAGCGATTTTTGGAGTGAACACTCTTCGTGAGTTGAGATGAAGTGTTTAGTAGCAACCTCATTATTTCCAAGAGCTTTCTAAGATATGTTGGAGGATGGATACTCTTCGTGAGTTAAGATGTGGTGTCCAATAGTTATCCCTTAACCTTCAGTAATGAATGTTTAGACTCTGTGGGGAGTTATGCTTAGCACCAAGAGGATTTGAATAAGGGGTTACTACACTTTGTGAGTTGCGATGTTGTACCCAATGTACCTCTTGAGATGAGTACTCTTCGTTAGTAGAGAATGAGTTACTTGGAAGCAATCTCCTTATCCCTTAAATATGTGGCCGCATAGGAGTAGCTAATGTAAAATCCATGTAAAAGTTCAAGAACGACCCTACCTTAGGCAAGTGGGGATCCCTCATCCTATAGGGGATAATAACGGGATTCCATGTCTAGCTCTCATGGTCTATGTCAGTTAAATCTATCCCCCACAAAAGAATGTAATGAACTAAGTCTCCTAAAGAGTGTACTATTTAGGGTAGGTGGTGGTATGGGACGCTATCTATCCATTGAACAAGTAGACACTTGAAAGGGGAGTCTTGGTGTGTCTTTATATGTTATGTGTGAATGAGTCATTATATGATGTAAATAAAGCTACGTGACTTAATGTCTAATGTTATGAAAGAATTTTAAAGCTATGTCTTATATAATGAAGGTTATGAATGATGAGTGTGGTATTCTTACTCTAAGGGTATCCTCGAGGAGCACTTGGTGGGAGTAGTAGTATAGGATGATACTCTCGCATTGCACTATATATAACTTGGGGGTTGCCTCTGAGAAGGGTTCTTATGTGAAGTCATTGAATGCAAGCATGTTTCTCTAATGTCTAGTTATAGAGTTTGGACTTGTTACACGTACAAAGTAAGCGTATAATGGGTAGTCTTGAGGATCACTTAGGTGTGTATTGATGAGATTGTATGGGCGGTTCCCTCTTGTATTTCCTTAGTGAGTCATAGGATAAACTTGGTTAGGGAAACTTCAAGGTAAATGAGTTCACTGTGACTTAAAATGAAAAAGAGTTCCCTCTAATGATTCTTGAGTTCACTGTAATGTGCATCTTTGTGTTGAAATTATGGAAGTTCTACTCTCTGTGCTAAATGATTATTTATATGTTGTTTTATTACTATATTCATGAAGGTTTTACTTAAATAACATGAAAGCTTTATTTCTACTAAAATGTTCCTTTTACATGTGGTTTTGCATAATGTCATACTTAGTACAATGTTTGTACAAACCCCATACTTTTCTATACGCTATAAGTATAGGTTGGAAGCAAGTGAATGTCTAGAAGGCTAAGCTTGGGAATCGACTCTCTAAAGACTCGGTATGTCCTCATATATTCGAGGACATAATACATGTTTCTTTAGTGTATCATTAAGACTTATTATGTATTTTCTTTCAATGTAAAGGGTCGTGACTCTAAGATATTTAATTTCTGTCTTTAAGTTGGCTTGTGATGACGGGACTTATCCTTAGTATTTAAAAAGTGCTTTCTTATTATTATTTATGTTGTGATATGTTTTAATTCTGTAGTACTTTTCTTGTCTTATGTAATGAACGATAGTTAAGAGCCCTGTACAAGACCCGGAAAGGTCAAGTACACCTTGTGACGACTCAAGAGTGCTCCTTTTTTCTAGGGGGTAGTTGCGGGTCGTTACAAACTTAGTATCAGAGCATAATATTTTGAGAAATAGTTTAGGGTCCAAAGCCTCACAAGCCACGTCTAGTAGAGTCTTGTTCATCGGTGTGAGTCGCAACACATCCATGAGATGGAGGCTATAAGGCGATAGAAGTTTCATTTTCTTGATTATTGTTGTGTCATGTCATAGAGTTGAAGTCTATAAGATGTCATTCTCAACCTCTGCTTTTGTGTTTTTAGGACATGAATACGAGGAGGACACCTGTTAGAAGGGAGGGGGGAGGAGTAGATAATGAGAGGATCTCTCCCGGTAGGGAGTAAGTCCCTATAGTTGGCCAAGAGGATATGAATTAGGAGGTTCCCCCTCAAGAACCTCAAGGACCTTAAGCGCCCCAAGGTCCTCAAGCTCCCTATGTTTAAGGGGATATGACCAATGCGGAGACAAGGGCTGCTCTTAGGGTCTTGACCCAAGTCATGACAACTCAAGATCAAGTAGTCACTAATCATGTGCCTTCCCAAGCTAACCTTGGGGTTGGACCTCAACTAAATGCAAGTACTCCCACTTCTAGAATCTAGGATTTCATGAGGATGAATCCTCCTACTTTCCATGTCACCAAGGTGGATGAAGATCCAAAAGGCTTCGTAGATGAGGTCTTCCAGGTGGTGGATGCTATGGGTGTGACTCCTAGAGAAAGAGCGGAGCTAGCCGCTTATCAACTCAATGATGTGGCTGAAGTGTGGTTTGAGCAATGGAGGGATGAGAGACCCTTGGAGGAAGGTCCGGTAGATTGGGAGATGTTCAAAATTGCTTTTCTTAATAGGTTTTTGCCTTTAGAGTTGAGGGATAGAAAGTTGGTGGAATTCATAAATCTTCGTCAAGTGGGAATGAGTGTGAATAAGTACTCTCTCAAATTCACCCAACTCTCTAAGTATGGTCCTACCTTGGTAGCCGACCCTAGGGCTAGGATGAATAAATTTGTGATGGGAGTATCTAGTTTGGTTGAAAAGAAGTGTTGTACAGCAATGCTCCTTAATGATATGGATAACTCTAGGCTCATGGTGTATGCTCAACAAATTGAGGAGGCCAAGCTAAGGAAGAGAAATAGGGATGGGAAGAGGCCTAGGGTAGATGAACTGTCACGCCTCAAAACCCATTAAGACGGACAGGCACCCGATGCCCTAAAGGCCCGAGAGAACCAACCTACAACCTGTTTCCAACTCTTGTGTTCTTCTTCTTTGCCTTTGATCCTCCAATTTTTGTGCAAAAGCCTGCATCCTTGCTATATCCATATCTTTATTTAATGAAGCAATTGTACAGTCTCTAACCAGATATGAATCTAATCTGTCCACAAAACGATGAACTCTATCCTCCATAGTAGCTACTACATTAGGAGCATACCTGGCCAAGGAATTAAATTTGAGACTATACTCCCTCACACTCATATTTCCTTGGTGGAGATTTAAGAACTGATCCGCACGGGCCTCTCGGATCTCCAATGGCAGATAATGATCAAGGAATGCCGTTTTGAACTCTTTCCACATAGCTGAAGGTGCATTTGTTCCCCTAGATTGCTTCCAAGCTTCATACCACAATATAGCCACACCCTTTAATCTGTATGCAGCTAGCTCAAGTGCTTCTTTACCACTTACATGCATAATATCCAAAGTGCGTTGGATTTGATCTATAAAGTCTTGGGGATCTTCATTAGGATCTGACCCGGTAAATGATGGAGGGTCCAAGTTAAGAAAATCACGTATCCGTGTTCCAGCTGATCTAACTACACCACTAGTACCTGCAACTGGACCTTCTTGCCTTTGGCCATGACCAGCAACTATACGAGTCAATAATTGGACTGCATTCCTCAAATCTTGCTCGGTAGCATTAATAGGGGGTTCCTGAGGTTCATCTTCCCTCCTTATTTCTTCAGGAGATGGAGGCGTCGAGGAAGTCTGCGATAGAGACTCATCTTGAGCCCCACTTTGAACAGCTTGACTTGGTGGTGGTTGGCTGGTCCCTTCTTGGGCAGCCACTTCTACTCGTTTACCAGTAATTTTACTCCTTCTCGTAATCGGCATCTTTGCTATAATAAAACAATTGATGAATTAGATATGATTCACCTACAACACAAGTTCTATCGTACGATCTAAGAAATGAAAGAAATGAGACAACTCCTATATGTCCTGTAGCCTCCTGTTTATAAATGTGGTGCACAACACATCCATAAGCAAGACTCTACACAGACACGGCTTTGTAGACTCCCTAGGATGACCTGCTCTGATACCACTTTCGACCATATAAAGCTTCATAAGGTGCCATTTTAATGCTCGAATGATAGCTATTGTTATAAGCAAATTCAATAAGTGGTAGGTGATCATCCCAGCTACCCTTGAAGCTTCTTTCACACTCATCACTCCACAGAAACTTGGTTCCTTTGTGTGTTAGCTTTGTTAAGGGTGCAGCCATGGAAGAGAATCCTTCAACAAACCTTCTGTAATAACCTGCCAATCCAAGAAAACTACGGATCTCCGTAGGCGTTGTAGGTCTTGGCCATTTTTTCACGGCTTCTATTTTCTGGTTATCAACCCTTATTCCTTCCTCGGATACGATATGACCTAGGAATGCCACAGATTTCAACCAAAACTCGCATTTAGAGAACTTTGCATACAATTTACGATCACGGAGAATATGTAAAACCTGCCGCAAGTGATTAGCATGATCCTCTTCCGATCTTGAATACACCAAAATGTCATCTATGAACACTATCACAAACACATCTAAGAATGGCTTGAACACCCTATTCATCAAATCCATAAAAGCTGCTGGTGCATTTGTTAGCCCGAATGACATGACTAAGAACTCAAAATGACCATACCGTGTTCGGAAAGCTGTCTTGGGTATATCTTTGTCCTTGACCCTCACTTGGTGATAACCTGACCTCAGGTCGATCTTTGAAAAACACCTGGCACCTTGTAATTGATCAAACAGATCATCAATTCTAGGGAGGGGATATTTGTTCTTAATTGTTACCTTATTCAACTGCCGGTAGTCAATACACATTCTTAATGAGCCATCCTTTTTGCGTACAAACAAAACTGGCGCTCCCCATGGGGACACACTGGGCCTTATGAATCCTTTTTGTAACAAGTCTTTTAACTGCTCCTTCAACTCCCGTAATTCTGCCGGAGCCATTCTATATGGAGGAATTGAGATAGGTTGAGTATCTGAAAGAACATCAATACCGAACTCTACTTCTCGTTCTGGAGGTAAACCTGGAAGATCTTCAGGAAACACATCTGGAAATTCATTTACCACCGGAATGGATTGAAGGGTTGGTGGCTCTGCATCTACATTTTTCACTCTAACCAGATGGCATATGTATCCTTTGGAAATCATCTTCTTTGCCTTAAGATAAGAAATGAATTTACCTCTTGGCATCCCAATATTACCTTTCCATTCGAGGACTACCTCTTTTGGAAATTGGAAATGCACTATCTTAGTTCGGCAATCTACCGTGGCATAACAAGAAGCTAACCAATCCATACCCATTATAACATCAAAATCTACCATGTCTAGCTCAACAAGGTCAGCCAATGTATCGCGATCACAAACAGTTACAATGCAATTACGATAAACTCTCCTAGCTATAATAGATTCACCAATCGGTGTAGACACTTCAAATGGCTTCGCTAATAATTCTGGTGTTCTTTTGAACTTTCCAGCAATCAATGGTGTAACATATGATAGTGTAGACCCCGGATCGATTAATGCATATACAATATGTGAAAAGATGGACAATGTACCTGTAACCACATCCGGCGACGCTTCTAAATTTTGTCGATCCCCTAGTGCATATGTGCGATTCTGACCTCCACTGGAACTAGCTGCTCCCCTAGCTCCTCTACCACGACCTGTAGGCATATGTAGTCCCCTACCTAAAGAAGGGGTTGATGAGGTCGACGCAACAACTGATCTAGTTGGTTGGACAACGCCACCCACTCCCCTATGAGGACAGTTTCTCATCATATGCCCTGGTGTGCCACACCAAAAACAAACATCCGTCCCAAACCTGCATGCACCTAGATGATTCCTCCCACACTGTTTACAAGGCTGTCGTGGAGGCCTTGATTGGCTCGTACTTCCTTGCTCTTGATGACTGCCTTGACTTTCACTTCTTTGCCCAAACTGATTGCCCCTAAACCCTTGGAACCGTGGTGGAGCACTAGCTGTAGAGTAGAAAGATGATGGCCTAGGTGGTCTATTAGAAAACCGAGGCCTAAACTCACCTTGGGATGGTGTAAACTGCCCCATTGATCTGGCCCTCTTAGAATGACCTGTTTCCAACTCTTGTGTTCTTCTTCTTTGCCTTTGATCCTCCAATTTTTGTGCAAAAGCCTGCATCCTTGCTATATCCATATCTTTATTTAATGAAGCAATTGTACAGTCTCTAACCAGATATGAATCTAATCTGTCCACAAAACGATGAACTCTATCCTCCATAGTAGCTACTACATTAGGAGCATACCTGGCCAAGGAATTAAATTTGAGACTATACTCCCTCACACTCATATTTCCTTGATGGAGATTTAAGAACTGATCCGCACGGGCCTCTCGGATCTCCAATGGCAGATAATGATCAAGGAATGCCGTTTTGAACTCTTTCCACATAGCTGAAGAGTAAATTAACTTCTACACCTGTGTTGGTACTTCCAGAAGGTACAGAAGGCTATGTAGTGTATTGTGATGCTTCGGGAGTGGGCTTAGGTTGTGTATTGATGCAGCATGGTAAAGTTATAGCTTATGGATCAAGGCAGCTGCGGCCACATGAGAAAAATTATCCAACCCATGATCTAGAGCTAGCAGCAGTTGTGTTTGCTTTGAAGATATGGCGCCACTACTTGTATGGAGTTCATGTTGACATATACACTGATCACAAAAGCTTGCAATATATTTTTAAGCAAAAAGACTTAAATCTGAGGCAGCGAAGGTGGCTGGAGCTATTAAAAGATTAGGACATTGACATCTTATATCATCCCGGTAAAGCTAATGTAGTAGCTGATGCTTTAAGCCGTAAAATAATGGCAACCACTTATGGGAAGTCTATGGAAAGACAAGGAATGACTAAGGATCTTTCCCAACTAGCTAACTTGGGCGTTTGCCTTCTTGAATCTCAAGACGAGGGGTAATTG
>JABWTJ010001397.1:0-65669 GCA_016801875.1 Solanum sitiens | reverse complement strand
TACATTTGTATTCTCTTTCCAACGCCACCGAGTTTAATCATTTTTGAGTTTGTATGAGGGAGATATGACCATATGAAGTCGGGTTGTCTAGATAAGGAAAGTCAAAATAGGATTTTAGAATGGCATTATGGTGTTTTTACTACCCAATTAATTAAATTCGTTTTAAGTGAATTAATTAAGGTCATAACTGAATTGGTTAAGTTTGCACAATTAAAAATTCACTCTAGGTCTTTAGAGAGAAGAACTCAAGATAGAAGAGAAGAGAAAAGTCAAAAATCGTCATTTTCATAAAGAAATTGATTGTGAATTTCACCAAGGATTCAATCCTAAGAGATATGTGAGACTCATATAATGTTGGCTTCGTTCACCCATTTGTTAAACATGTGTATTTCACTGTGAATTCTTCCTAAAAAATTTGGAAGTTGAATGTTCTTGATGTATGTTCTTGAATTTCTTTCGTTCTTAAATTTGAGATGAGATTGAGGATTTTCTTCACGTCCTAGTGTTTATTCGTCGAGGTGTTTGAGTTAGATTCTTGTGTATATGTTTTGGGTATCTAAATTTAAAGAGAGGTTGAGAAAAAGAATCGAATTTAATTGATTTAACATAAGAAGACGAGTTGGAATGTTCTTCAAGTTTGACTAGGGGAAAGCTGGCGCGGCGTGCCCCCATGGAACCAAGATGGATGGGGAGACGCGCCAAGAGTGCGCACAACATGAGTCTCTGAACTTTGGGGGCTGGCACAATGCGTCAGGTCTGTATGTCCCAACCTGTTTTTCATGTATACTAATATTTTCCTATTTATTCTAACTACTATAAATTACTTCTAAACACCTAGAAATAATCCATAAACATGAACCATAACCTTGAATCGAGAAGTTTAAATTAAAGGAAAGTTAAGAGCTAAGTCTAGACAGTTCTTAGAGTCTGTTCAAGTAGTCTTTTACAAAAGTTTTAATCTTGTTTTAAGATTTGAGTTTTCAGGTAAGTAAGAGTAAGAAAATGAAGTTTATTTATCTCAAAAGAATATATGGGAACTATGCATTCTCAAAGAGTAAATGTTTTCAAATTTATACAAGAGAGAAAACTCTAATTTCCAAGACAACCTTTGAGCTAGTTTTTGAGTAATTATCTCAAACCGCAGAAAGAGTCATTTATAAAAAAACATATAGGCTAAGTATTTTGGAGATGTATTTAGCACTAATATGGTTACGAGTTCATAGTAACTCAAGTCTCCATAAACTATGTAGTCATCATGGGTAGAAGGGTCATACTTTTAGATGATTCCTTAGTGTTTTTTAGCATAGACTAGTGGATCCACTTAGTTGAGGCAGTCTACATCCCGACAGGTTATAGGAAAGTTCTGACAGTGTGGGTGAGAGGTTGTATCATCACATACCTCATAATAATGGTTGTGTTTAGAGAAACTCCGAGCAAATTATATGACTTTATTATATATGTATATTGATTTGTTTCTTACTGTTTGAAACGATTCATATAAACTGCATCTTTGATGTTGTTTATTTCTGCATTTGAGTTGAGTATCCATAAGTTTGAGTAAAGTTGAGGTAAGTGTTTCTTTTAGATTCATGTTCAAGCTTATGTATTGTTTCGAATTCCCCTCACATGCGCGTATATTCAACGTACTGATGTCATTTGGCCTGCATCTTTTTATGATGCTAATACAAGTAACTAGGATCAACATTCAACACCATATTTATCCAGTTGAGCACTCAGAGGCAGTTGATGAGCCTTCTTGCTTTTCGTAGGATTATCTTTTTATTGCTTTGATTAGTTAGTTCATTAGTATGTCATGGGTCTTATTCCGACATCCATCTCAGTTGTTAGAGGATTCATAGACAGTTAGTTCATTTGACATTTTCTTGTTATTAGCTTATGTTGAATCTTAAGTTGCCTCTTCGGCTAAGTAGAATGTTATTTCTAAACTTTCACAGTTTATCTATTCAGAAAGTTTATTTAAGGTTTTATTTAAGTACATTTACTATTGAGTATGTTTTCCACTAAGAGTCTTCTCATGGGTTCGCTTGGGGCCAGCAATTGTTCTGGACTGTCAGTCCCGCTCAGAGTATAGTCTCGGGGCATGACATATTGCATTTGAAATTAATTACAAATAATAAAAACTTAATTATCGATATCATAAAAATAATATTAACATAATCAAAAATTGAAATAGAGAGGTGACAAGTAGTTCTCAAATTTGGAGAACTACTATTCACCTCTTTATAAATGGTGTATAGAGAGTATATGGAGAGGGGTTGGAGAGGTCATTTTCTATTTTACTTACTAAATATGGAGAATGAAGCATAAATAAGAGATGAGTTCATATGAACTTGATTGAGAAACTACGTAATTGAATCTAAACATGCATAGGAAGATTGAAATTGAACAATTAACTCAAAATAAAATAAGACCCATGGAAATTGCATGAACCCTAATCAAAATTGGGTGATATTTGAATAGGAAGAAGATAGATCTTTGGGGACCCAATCGACGAATGAAAATCCATTGGTGAATTCCTACATACTTGATAAGCAAATCCTAAATGCAATGGAGAAAAAAAGAGACTTGAAGCTTGAAACTCTAACTTTCTTCCTTCAGCTTGAGAGAATTGGCGGGGATGAACTTGTATAAGAATTGGGGATTTGAGAGGACGAAAGGGTTTTTGGTAGATTTAGGGATTGAAAGTTAGTAATATGTTTTAAAATTAAAGTCAAAACAATATACTATAGGTATTAATCTATAGGAAAAGAGACAAATACCCTTAAGAAATAAATATCGTACGACTCTATAGTTTGGACCTATAGATTGTAGAACATTTTACGAACTGTACCAGTCAACCATATGTCAAGGTACTAGGATACAAAATTGTCCAACTTTCTATGAAACCCTTCTACAGACCATCAGATATTCTACTGGTCGTAGAGACCATTTGTAGTCCTCGACTTTAGGTCAAAAGTTGTCTGTTTCAATTCTACGAAACCATCCTACAACCCATCCAGTTCACTCATTGGTCAAACTTCAAAACTTGAATTTTCCCAAAATTCATCTCAACTTCTAAGACTCGCCTATGACCCGTAGAACCTTTTACAGTCAATAGACGGGACTCATCGATAACAGTACCTATAGCATAAAACTAAATTTTCCCTTCTTAATCAAACTTTCCAGTTTCTAAGTTGTTCCACTTCATAGAAGGAATTATCATCCGAGCTCGTTTAGTTAGAATGTTGACTAAAGTAAAGTTTTGGACTTAACTTGATATTTAAAACACCAAATTTCATAAACTCGCATAGAAAGCCTTCGGAATCATGCGAACCATACTAATAGCCTAAAATGACTCTTCTTAAGCTGATTGAATTGGTAAAATTGTATTCTCATATTATCATCTTGAATTTTAGTTACCTAATTACCATTCAATGTTCAAACGGTCCAAAAAACTAAAATTCGCATAAAACCAATGAACCACTAGGTGATGGAGCTGTTAGTCCCAACGTCGCTGTAGAAGCACTCCTGATGATGAATTAGAGGCATAATCACAGAAATTATATGGAGGGTCATTACAAAAGTTGTTCCTCATGATAGTCTCGAGCTTGTTAATGGTTGGAATGTATCTAGTCATTGCAATAATATTACCGTAAACATTTATCACCCTGAAATTCTTCTCTTTTGGTTTGTAAAAATCTTCTTTGTGCCACTTTGATTCAAGAACTCTACATCTTTCCAGACTAATATCATTTTAAAATTATGTGTATCCATAAAAAAACTATCTTTAATCAAACACATATAATTTCTCAACACTCTAAGCATCATATATCTCTTTTCTAACATAATATGTTACCTAGTTTTAGGATAATTTGAATTGTAAGTATTTGCAAGGTTGTTTTGATTGGTCATTTAGCTTCTTCTTTTTTTTTTTTGAATTTTTCTTATGAATTTAATCTGCATAATATTTTGTCAAGTTTGCTATTTAAAGCCCTATTATGCTTAATGAAAACATCAAGAGACATTTTAATCAATACTTTTTGCTTCCCCATTTTTTCAATAACTCCAACAATGGTATCAAGGGTTTTATTGATCGTACGGAATCTCTAAATTCTTCCAAAGAACTACCATGTTACTTTTAACATGCATTGACTATTTTCCTATCCTTTTAACCCATCGGGGCTACACATTTTAACCCGTTTGGGATACTATTTCAATATGTGATTTTTTTCAATGCACAAGCTTTTCTATATGAAAAAAAAATTTAACCAAAAATATACCAAGCATAGTCACTTTTTTAATTCCTCAAAACATTTCACTAGTGAAAATTAGGAGATATAGTCTATGAAAATGAAATGATATATTGAAGCCTATGATATGTGGAAAGTTGTAATGGAAGATATAGCCTTAAACCCTCTCCCTGGAAATCCCACAGTCACTCTAATTAAATCTTATTTTAATGAACTAACTAATTCAAAGATAAAATTGTCATTCAAAATTTCAGTCGTGGATCGTATTCTTTCGTAAATAATTGCTTGTGAGACGACAAAAGAAGCTTGTGATGTTTTTTTTAAATGTAAAATTTGAATTTGAAAAAGAATTTTCAATCTCTTAGGAAGCAAGAGAATGAAACCGTTGTTAAGTATTCTAATAAGATTTCTTTGATTGTTACTAAAATAAGATTGCTTGGTGAGGATTTCAAAGGCGATAGAATAGTAGAAAAAATGTAATTATCCTCTTTGCAAATACTGCAAAAGGAAAACACACTTAGAAACTTTTTATTGGTGTAGACATGATGCAATATGTGAAAATTGCAGACAAGCCGTCCATTTTACAGAATGTGCAAACTTAAGGACAATCTTCGAGGACAAGTTGTAGAAGCAGTAATCAAGGAGAAGCAAATTTTGTAAACTGCAATATCTAAAACAAAGGAGGAGCGTTAAGTTTGCGTTTAGTTACTTCAGTCATTTTTTAACATAATAAGTAACCAACTTTTGGGATGAACTTGAATTTTAAATATTTTTTAATTTCTTTTAATTGTGTTGATTATTTCGCCTTTGTTTAATTTTTGCTATGCCAATTTTTTGCAGATTGTGTTATCAAGTTGACTATTTGAATATTTATTATGCTTGATAAAAATATTGAGATATCTTTCAACAAATACTTTTTACTGCCCAATATTTTATATACACCAATATCGACATACTGAGTATTATTAGTAATACAGAACATTGACAATTCCTCAATTCCACTTGAGACAAACAATATGATGGTGTTTCAAGCCCATGTGGAGTTGGAAAGGACTTCACCTCCTCTGTCAAACTATTAAGGGATTATATGATTTCATTTTTTTCAAAGTCCATCCAATGACCAACACCGTTTATGTTAGATATTATAAATGATCCGCATAGAGGTTCTAAATACTTGCCCACATTTCTCCACTTCTTACAAACTACAGGAGTATAATAATCCAATTCTTATACTTTTGGATGTCCCTCAAACTTTCTTAATTCTGGTCTCAATAATTTATATAGTACAGAGGCTTCACTAGAAGATAATGAATAAGCAACACACTGAATTATTTGCTTCCATTTGGAAAATTTAACCTTGATACGCCCAAATTCTATATGAGTTCTTAACGCATTAATTCCAATAATGCTAACTCTATCCTAATGTTAATATGCAAGGTTGGTAAGTTATGTATCTCTAAGTGATTGGTCCTCCAAATAGGGAATTTCACCCGAAGCTTGGTTTGTCTAAGAGTGTATGTGATACTAACCATTAACCTTAACCCAGATTAGCCTTCGTAGTAAGTTGGTCAGGCTATTAGATAGTAGATTATCAAGTCAAAATCTCCATTATTTAATCCCTTTGCCATTTGTTACCTCCTTGGTTCTACTAGTATGAACGAGGCCGTTCTAACATTGCACACCGTTAAAAAGAGTTCTATACGGAAGGATTGACAATAGATGTATAAATAGCATTCAAGAATTACTAAGTTATTGGTTTGATTTGTTAATTACTCATGGATCCCACAACCCTAGTTGTGGAGTTAGCTATTCATTGCTTGAGTTATCACAATCCATATTTGAATTTGAAATAGGAATCAAGTACTTAAAATTTGAATAGATTGAAATATGAAATCTTCAATTGAAAATCAAAGGCAAATTGCATTAACAATCTTTAAGATTAAAATTCCCAAAGTGTTTGCAAGATAATATTCAACTCCAAAGTAATGTTTCACAAAAGGTCTTATAACTCAAAAACCGAAAATACAACTTTTATTTACAGAAACTAAGTCCTAAACAAAGTAGAAAAAGAAAATAAAAAATCCAATCTAAGTAGTCTGTGGTTCAATAAACCGTCCATGGTTAGCTCCGTAAGTCAGAAGTTGTCCAAAATAATATGATTTTCAAAAGAAGGTCTTCACCTATGGTCCGTAGGTCTATGCACGATTCGTTCTGTCTCTCCGTTGTTCATGTACTTGAATTAAGACGACGTGACATTGTTAGCCTCCGTGGTCCCACCCTTTCTCAGACTTCCTTGAACACTCCAAATATGGTCTCACCTACAGCTCTTCATGTAAACGACAGTTCGTGATGAGCTCGTTTATTGCCAAAATCCTGTTGGTTCAACTACATTCAACTATAACTACTTAAAAACGATATCCTCCAAAATTAGACCAAAACACCATCATATCTAGTAACAAAAATACCTAAAACGTCTGCAAACTTCAAGTATAATGTATCATCAATGATGAAAATTCACGGCACTTCAAACCTCAAAATACTCTCCCAAAAGAGGATCACTACAGTAAATTGAAAACTCAACGGTATCCTTCCAACCATTCGACAGGTGAACCAATTACTAGAACCAATTAGTATCATGTTTTGTTGAGAGCCGACTCAATAAGATAAGGAAGCGTAACACAAGAGAGAGGCCCTAATATTTGATTTTGTTCATTATATATACTTTTATTTGAAATCTATTTTTTCTAACTTTTTTTAGATGCGAAGTTATTAGTTACTGTTTTAGAATTGACTTGTTTTAATAATTCCTTTTCAATTTATAATATAGTTAATCCATTCAATCTCTTTGGAGAAATTGTTCATCTTAAATAAGATTTAATAAAAAATATTAGTTTCGAAAAATAGCTTTGTGCTAAGGCAACATTTCAATATTATTCTATAAGCAATATATGTATTTCGAAAAAATCCAGTATTTTTATTTAATGGAGTAGTTTTTTTAGATCATTATCATCAATTGTATTTTTTCTCATATTACTTTTATTTCAAAAAATAAATTTAAACCATCAATATCTGAATAACTATTATGTGTTGAAGGGACTTTGTGATTTCGTTATCAATATTTTCATCAAATTATTTCTTACGAAATTCAGGTTCTACATTCATCTTATATACACTTTTCTTAGTAGAAATCATACAATTCATAGTACATATAATTTTTTTAAAAAAATAACATTTATAAGTAAAAAAATTAAAATGGGACCCCAAGCGATGTCTTTAGTGGCCTAGGGGTTGAGACGACCCTGCTTTTGTTTAGATTAAGTGGGTGTATGGAGGTGACCCCAGGGATGAACACAATGTTTCTGTTAAGGGGAAAAAAATTTATGAAATATAAATGATATTTTGTGATACATGTCAACAAATAAAGGATCAAAATCTAGAAGAGAATATGTGAGTATAAAAATAATCGTACAACATAAAATAGACTTGATTGAAAATTGTGAAAGAATTTTGACCATAATAACCATTCGAAGGTCCATAATCCTTTTTACATGAGAGATTCTAATTCCTTCAAAATCTCCCTTTAAAATCTTGCAACTATTGGATTCGGTGGATGTCACTCAATTTGAACAAAAATGGAGCTCAATTTGAACAAAAATGGAGCTAGTTTTGAGGGATTTAGTCTTATGGATTGGCTGGACTGTCATATATGCTACTTTGAGTTCCACAAGTAACCGAATGGAGTTATTGATTTTAAATAACTTTTGAAGTATTAATTCTTGCACCTACTTACGCTTTAGTAATTAATGAATGTCTAACTACACATTATCTAGACGTTGAAGTGAAACTATATATATAAAGTATTACATTGGAGACTTGAAGAATATAGAATTCTCTTATATTTCTTGAGATTCCATTGTTTCTATTTCCTGTTTATAACTAGCAGTTTCTGTTCTCATATCAAAAAAGTGATGGTATGTTCTAAAACTTCTTGATACATGTGATTGTTCCTTAATGTGTCTAGTGTTGAAATCGTTCAAGTATTCATTACCAGAAGATATTGATATGAAACTATTTCAGGTAACATATGCTTTCCCTAATCAAGAACAAAAAAAGGCAAAAGGAATTCAATACGTATTCTAAGCTCCTAGATGAATATTTAATGTGTGTTAAGTCTGTTTCTATATTCTTACAATTCTCTTATTTTGGATCCATGTTTTGTAGATATGCCTCATAGATGCTCTACATCTCATCTCGATGATATTAATTATCTTACACCATAAATCAAAAGGTGGAAACTAAAAAGACCATTGTTTGTCATATTGAGGAGTTTGGTGACATTAAATATCCTATATTTAGTTAACATTTTTGTCTACTTATTGAGTAGGAATGATCACCCTCTACTCTTTATTAATACCAATGCAATATTAGTAAACTATGTTCCTTGCCTTAAATTCCATTGATGATAAATTTACCCATTATTACTATTTATTTTGTTTTGAACCAGATGGAAAAAGTACAAAAGTTTGATGAGTAGTATTCTGCTAAAGACTTTCTCACACGTAATATATTTGGTTTTAACTCTTTATTCAACTTAATCGTGGAGAAAGACTAAAAGTGCACCATGTTCTTTGTTTCTGCTACTTTTTGAAGGAGTTTGCCTCGAAGAAGCCATCGATTCCCTAGGTACTCATGATAGAAGATTCATAGTTTTATTTATTTTTAAGAAGGAGAATTTAAAAATTATGAAATTTTAGAACAATGTAATAGATATTTCGACAAAACTTATATAACATGATAGAAGTGAAAATAAAATTACCAGACATTGATCCTTCAAGATGGGATCTGGGGGAATTTACTTTGTGAATTTTTTTTGAATTGCGAAACATAAGGAATGAGAGATTCAAACTATCATGCTCTCTAAGGCATTTTGTTTCTAAATTGCTCGGACTTCGGTGTGGGTATCTAATGCGGGTTCAGATCTAAAGGTCAAATTCTTCATGATTTAATTTTTAAGATTCAGGGATATGGATTCATGAATAAATAATGGTGTGTGGATATGCCTAAAAATAATTAGAATGTCTAAAAATAGAGTTATGAAACCCAAATTATATGATATTATGTGGAGAACTTGAGGAGAATCTTGGATGGAGATCAAAGGAAAAAGAGTAACCTAGAAATTTCTTTATAAAAGATATTATATTTCCTTCAATTCGCCTTAGATTTTGTATTAATTACAAAAATCATTAAAATTGTCCTGAGTTTTCCCATATATTTTGGTCAAAATATGCAATATCATTTGAATGAATTGGAAATGAATTCCACACCTGCACCCACACCCACATCGTATGGACACATGTGCAACA
Organism: Solanum sitiens; assembly: GCA_016801875.1. Lineage (NCBI taxonomy): Eukaryota > Viridiplantae > Streptophyta > Magnoliopsida > Solanales > Solanaceae > Solanum > Solanum sitiens. The sequence continues at coordinate 56,056 of JABWTJ010001397.1, read as the reverse complement.
CCAAAAGTGAAGAGTCAGAGTAACTTAGCTTTGTTCTAGCTTGAAAACATATTTCTAGGGTTGCTTTGGTAGCAGTTCACCTGATGGTGAGAGTGTTTTCACAGCTAACCAGAAACATTGGATTACATTTTTTATTTTCAGAAGAAAAGTTGGAGTGAAATTAAAACAACAGAGCTTACAGAAAATATTGAGATCATTCGTGTCTATAGTCTTGTATAAAGACTTTTATCCCGTTTTGAAATTTATTATTTTGGAGGGTAACTAGTTTGATTTTTGGTATTAAATCTTATGGAATACATCACTGTCTATATATATATATATATATACCTTGATACTATTCTTATTATTTTTACAGATATCACAATGTTGTTTTCCATAGATTGTTCTATTCAGACAAGTGTAGAATTGAATGACAAAAAAAAAATGCAAATTTTGAGACTTAACATTGCAAATAACCTAGAAACCTTCAAGGTATTTTTCTTATACAGGCAAAGTTGTACTAACAGACCTCAAAAGCATCCATAAAATAGTAAAAGTTCCCAGGTTTTAAGCTAAATAATACAAGAAACATTTATGCAAAACATAATATCTAGGAAGAAATAAGACAAAATGAAAATATAAACTAGCTCAATCTTGGGAAAGGCATATGCGACTTGAAAGCATTCCCCAATGACAGTCTTGAGTGAGTGAAACCTTGGAGTGTAGCTAGTTTCTCCAGTGCCACCGTACACTTTAACCTTCGTAAACTTATTTTCTTTCGGGTTGTAAGAAACAAGTTGTGTGCCAAGATCTATTTGCATCAAGATTTCTCCATCTTTCCAAAGTAAGATTGGTACAAATTTATCACCACAGATATCTACTTGAATACTATCCTTCGAAATGCGTTGTTTAGTCCAAGATTCAGCTATTCAATATTCTTTCATCCACCATATATCAATATACTGATTATTACTACAATCAGAAAAACATAAATAATTCCCTAACTCCCCTAGCGTCAATCCCAACAATGGGGTTTGCAGACCACGCGGTGACAAGGACAACACCTCTTCAGTAAAACTGTTCAATGGGTAAATGTTGTTATTATTTTAGAAACCCATCCAATGAATAACACCATTGATGTTAACCTTGCTAAATAATCCACATAGAGGTTCTTCAGCCTTGCCCACATTTTCCATTTATCATTAGCTCCTAGAATATAAACCTCCAATTCAGATACTTCTAGACTTCCAACAAACTTTCTAACTACTGATCTCAATACTTTAAACTGACCGTAGGCTTAACTAGAGTACAATGCATAAGAGACATGCTGAATTCTTTTTTCCCATTCAAGCAATTTAACCTGGAAATACTCACCTAAAATAGGATTGCGAATGTAAATTCTATGGTCTATGCAAAATCTCCTACCACTCAACAAGCACAAGAATCCGTTACATGAGCCAAGTAATGTCATTTTACCCCAAGAAAATTTAGGTGAAGGTAGGTGAAATGTAGGTCGTAAAACAATAGCTCTCCATATGGTGTGAGAATCATCCGCTTTCAGATCTATTAGTAACCGTACAAATTCATTAATTGAAAGCAAAATGCTCGGATAGTCAGATGATCATTTGAGGTGATACATGTTAATAAACAAAGGGTTAGAAGTTAAAATAAGGTACCAAATATTACAAACCATCTTACAAAGTAAGATGAACTTGATTGTCAATCGTGAAAGAATCTCGATCAAAGCCACCGTTGGAAGGTCCATAATCATGGTGATTGGAGATATTTTTCTTCTTCCGCAATCTTCCATGAAAAGCTTAGAGCGTTGGGCATCCATTGTTGTCACTTCCTTTGAACTAAAAGGGTGCTAGTTTTTAGGGTTTGTTCTTATGTATTTGATGGGCCCTCATATATTGCGGGCTTCAAAATTTATAAAATTTATTTCAAGATAAAAGGACTATATAAACAATGTTAAATGACTTCTAGAAGCTATAAAACAATGAAAACTGACTTCGCTAATTCATTATTATAAGTTGAGTGGCTATTTAGATATTGAACTCTATATTATTATGTTTTATCATAAGTTAAGTATTTATAAGGAGTTGCGGTAAATTCCTTCCAAGTTCCATAATAGTGATAGGAACATCAAAAAACTTGAATTCTATTTTAGTAACAAATTTTTAGGTTTTTTTAAGTGTGCTCCTGGATAGCTATAGATGGTGCAGGAGAAAAAAAATGGTCGCGCTATCCATAATTATGTGCATTTCAAAATGTACTAATAGAAAACTATTATAAGATAAATATTCAAGCTCCTTGCAAAAAGGCAATACAATGCATCTTTATAATTCAATAAGTTGTTTTAAAGGAAAAAAATCTTTTTCTTTTTTAAAATATGAGATTAGTTCAAACATATGCGTCTATTTGTGGAACCATTTTAGCAGCATAAAAGTTTCATAAATCCAACACAACAACACAGTTAGTGTAATCTCACAAAAGAGATAAAAAAACATATGACAGAAAAAGAAACATATTCATTATATACTTACATAGAAACAATTTTTAGTATGCTTTTGACAAAATTGAATAATCGTATAGTTATTAATTAGCTTTCTAATATGCTTCAATAATTTGACCTCCAGTTTTTTTTCTTGATTTCTATGAATGAACATGTCTCTAATTTATAAGGTTGGCCTGGCTTGTTTTGCCGTGGACAATGACTACTTATAATCAAGGTTGGAGCAAGAATTTTCACTTAATTGGTTCAAAATATGAAGAAGTTAGACGAGAACGTTGGCTACACGTCTAAAATGATTTTGCAAAACCATAAAATCAGAATATTAATAAATAATGACACGAATGATCATTTTTTAATATTAGTGACATTGTTGAGCCCAACTTTTAATTTTCAAATATACAAGCATTTTTCTAAATTTGAGAGACTCTTCCAATTTTTTAAAACTAAGTTGAGGCTTGTAAGTGATTTTCAAATGAGAAAATGCACTAGTACCCCCTAGACTATGACCAAAATCTCAGAGACACGCTTTAACTAAACTAAGGACCTATTACCCCCCTGAACTTATTTTATTTTGGTAAGTTTATACATCTTTTGTCTTACGTGACACAATTTGTGACTCCATGCATTTGAGGCGCGTGGGATATATTTGGATGTCACGTAAGCCAAAAAGGTTCATAAAATTACAAAATAAATAAGTTCAGGGGGGTAATAGGACCTTAAGATAGTTAGGGTGTCTCTGAAATTGCGGTCATAGACTAGGGGGTACTTGTGCATTTTCCCTTTTCAAATTTGTATAATGAAAATGTTGAAGATAATAATAATAGTAAAATAACAATTTTAATAATGATTAAAAGGAATAAATAAATAAATTAAATAATAATAATAATAATAATAAATATAATAAGGAAAAATGCATAAGTACCCCCCCTCAAATCTTTTTCCGAAATTCAAGAATCACACTTATATTATACTAGGTTCTATGACCTCTATGGACTTATTTTATTAATAATTTTCTACCCCTTTTCAGCCTACGTGGCACTAGCTTGAAAAAACAACACATACTGGGCCCATAAGATAGTGCCCAGTAGGCCAAAAAGGGGTAGAAAATTATTCATAAAATTAGTTCAGGAGGGGTAATAGGACCTTAGTATAGTATAAGAGTGTATTTGAGATTTTGGTATCCGTTAGGGGAGTACTTGATACGCTCAAATTTACTTCTCGAAAAGAAGTATAAGCGGTCGTATCAAGTAAAGAACCCAACTATGAGATTGAGGTCGATCCCACGAGGAAAATGATTTAGACTTAACTTTAACCTACTATTACTTTTATTTAGTCAAGTCCTTTCCGAAAACAAATAACAAAAAGGGGTGTTTTGAATAACAAATGTAATTAGCTAATTCTACGTAAACAAGTGACAAGTTCAAAGATTTGATTTTTTTCAAGTAATGAAAGTAACTAGGGCTTAAGTTTTCCCCATAGGTTCATAACTCTGTAATTCTAGCTATAACAATCCTTTCCTAATATCTTGCATGCAAAGTGGTAAGTTATGTATCCCTAATTCCTTGGTCCGACAACTAGGAAATTTCACTCCGCACCTTGGTCCGGCTACGCGTGTATGCTTTACTAAACCTTACCTTTACCTCATATTAAGCATCATAATCGATATTTGGCTTAGTTGTTACTTCGCACCAACCAACACTAGCTTATTAGATAGTATATACTAAATCTACGTTGATAATTCTTTTCTTATTATGTACCTCCTTGGTCCGGCAAGTAGCAATAAGGCGATTCTAACGTTGGCCACCGTTAAAAAGACTTCTAAACGAAAGAATTATCAATACATGCAAGACATTATTCGAGAATTGTTGTTTTAGTTAGATTTTACCTTGTTATTTACCCATGATTTCCACAACCCTAGTTATGGAGTTTAGTTACCCATGTTAATAATCACACAATTCATATTAATTAGATGAGAATTCATGCACTTACTTTGATGAAATTGAAGATAATCCAGAAAATTACTTGAATTAATAAAAAACTTGCAACAAACGATTCCGGAAAATAAAGTAATTTCCAAAATCCCAAAATTCAATACTTAGAACAATAAAACTAAAAAATATCCAAAAGTCTAACCCCAAAAACGAGGTGTATACAGGTATTTATAATACTAGAATCCTAATAAAAGAGGGAAATCTATTTAAGGAAAATCTGTCCAAAAAACACGTCTGAGTCGACGACTGGAGCGACAGACCGTCAAGGTCACGACGGACCGTCGAGGCCCTCCGTCGTTCCATACTTAGAATCTTCTGAAGATAGGTACTGGGGCTACTTTCTGTTGACGTTGACGAATGTGCATTATGGTCCGTCATGGCTATGACGGTCCGTCGAGTGCCTCCGTAGCCCCACACTTGGTCAGAATTCCCCAACTTCCTTTGTCACCCTTCTTCTTCTTATGACGGTGTCCACCTACGGACTATCGAGGTCACGACGGACCATCGATGGCTCCGTAGGTTGTCACCTCTGCAACTTTCAGCACATAACTCTCACGTTCTCCTTCTGGACAGATTTCCTGAAAACAAAGAGAAAATTACATTAAAACCAATACAAAAAGGCCTTAGACACACACTAAACTTAAGGAAAAAGCAGTGAAAGTACCGTATAACCACGGTACATCAGCACCCTCAACTTAAACTCGTTGTTTGTCCTCAAGCGACGCACTATGACTCACCACAAAATCATTGTACAAGATTATCCTTATTTTAGCTTTTTGCAATCATCTGGCTATCAATCCCGATTATTTTCAAATTGAGTTATGCATGCTATCACTATTAGGCTTGATAATGTGGATCAGACCATGACACAGACTCACCACACACAGACACCTATCCTCGTTAATCTCACACCAAGGTACCAATTTTCCGGTATTGCAACTAGTGTGCTCACTTCAAAACAACATCCTCATTTTTCACACAATGATTTCAGTTTGAGTATAAGGATTATTTTTCAACACTCGCTCTCAGAACAACTTCACATCTCATTTATACTTATTGCCATAGGCTTGCCCTTATTTTCACTGCTTTAAGTTCACCATAATAGACTCTTAGGATCACGATAGGACTTTCTTAGCTTGTAACTTAGGCTCGGGGTCAGGTTGGATACATTTAGATGCATTTTTAGTGACTTATTGCCCTCCTTGACATAACGACTAAGTGTCCTACCTTTTCATCGTTTTATTCCTCCCTATTTCTTAATTTTCTTGCATTCTTTCACCTTGCTATTCTCCCTTCTTTCTCCTTTTTGTGTAAGTGACTCTTTTCTTTTCTTTTTTTCATTTTTTTTATTTTTTTTTAATTCTTTTTTACTTGTTTTTTTGAATTTTCAAATTTATCACTTTTCTTTCACTTTTCTTGAGTCACTTTTCTTTTGCTCTTTCTCACTCTTTATTCTTTCAACCTCACTTTATGGGGCATTCCTCATAATAGCCACCCTCAACTCATGGCTTTGACATGAGTCAAGGTACACAATACCCAAAGTTGGGTCAGGGCCACGACAAGTTTGTTTCCTGCATTAGCCACTCTCAACTTATGCTTTTGGCATAAACTGAGGTGCATATGTCCAAGGAGGGACCAGGGCCAATACATTGTTCCCAAAAAAAAAAACAGTTGGGGTGAAAAAGAAAGGTCTATTTTAGGCTCAATTCATTTGGATCAAGAAGGGATTAATTTCATTCGGTTTTCTATTATTTAGGCTAAAAATTGGCTGTATTGAACAAGGTCCTATAATCCTTTCCTAATTGTCTATCACAACTTACTTTTTAGCAGGACTAACCAGGCAAGTTCTAGCTCAGTACAATTAGTGGACTATTCAAATTTTCCTCACACTCTCTTGACATCTCATTACTCTAAAAGATTTTCAGGCACCTAGTTCGAGTCTTAGATTTAGGGTCATGCAGTAGCGTATCTCTGTGTCATGCTTAGAACCATACATTTATCAGTTACTATGCCTAGTCATGCATCATTTTCGTTAAAATCAGGATATCATTTTAGTTTAGCCATAATGACGGTTCAACAATAAAGTAACCAGTTTCTTGGGGGAAAATAACGCAGACAAGAAAACCCCAAGAAAGGATCGTGAGTTGGGCTAATCAGATTTCACTATCAAACTTCACCCTAGAACTCACTTTACATTTACCCCACCCCCAACAAAAAAGACATGCAATTGTCCCCAATGCATAAAAGTATGTAAAATAGAGTGGTAGGTGAAGCAAACCTGAGGCGCAAAGCACCGGTGATCAACAAGATGGCGGGACCGGTTTCTCGGAACCCACTCCCTCTGAAGTAGGAACACCATCAGTAGTGTCCTCAGCATTGACAACACCATCAGTAGTGCTCCTCTCAACCTCTGAAACTCTGGAACTAGACGCTCCAGCAGCCACTTCCATAACCCTCAACTGGCGGGCCTCCTCATCAATAAGCGAGGCTCTCCTCGCAGCCTCCAACTCATGGCGCTCCTTCTTCCGTGCCCGGGACTCATCCTCATCTCTAGTCCGGTGCCTCTTGCCACGCTCTCGTGGTGGAGGTGGTGGCACATCAGTAGTAGCAAACAGGTCAGCCATCACCGTGTCCTCAGCAGGCTCTACAGAAGGGGCCTAAGACTCCGGCACCCGAGCCTCTAGTATAATATCTAAGTCGGCTCGCAGACTAGCCACAGTAGCCTGGAGAGATGTCACATCCACTGTAGGGGCTGGTCGGGCAAGAACCCGCAACTCAAAAGCGTCCAAGCGCTGATGGACCTCCATGACTTTCCGCTCAGTGTGCTGGGCCATCTTTCTCTCTAAGCGCTCCTCTGCCTCGGCAATAGACTTCTGCATCCAAGGCTGGATGTGGTGAAGAAGTGTGGCCATTTGGGCCTCAAGTTTCTGGACCCTAGTAAGTGTGACAAGAGTAGCATGTGGAGTCGATCGGGAGGAGATAAAAGCGGTGCTACCACCCGAGATAGACTCGACCAAAGTGGTCTCGGTGGGCTCAGAAGTAGCCGGGTTATCCGCTTGGGCTTGCTCAATTGTTGCCGCTAGGGTCTCACCAAGCGGCTGCACCTCCGGACAGGGCACTCTGTGGGGAGCCAACTCATTGGCCTCATCCCGAATGAGGACGATATCTACTATGCTCGGCAGGGTCTTGAGAACATCAATGTGCCATACGGGCACTTCTGCTAACCTGCACAAAGCAAAGACCATGCACGGGAAGGGGTAAGTAGTAGTGGCCTTAAAAGCCCTCTCGTGCATCACCGCCTGTAGGAGCCATGCAAAATCCACCTCGAACCCAGCAATCATCGCCGCCATCAGTACCACACGATCCCAAGTGACAATATTATCGGCTGCAATGGGGGAAAGGCAGTGTCGGACTAGTAGCCACAGAAACTTGGCTGTGAAGGTAAGGTTAGCCTTCTTGATACTTCCTTTGGGCTCACACACCCAGTCGGCAGCCTTACCATCGACAGACAGGTACTGTGCAATCCACTGCTTGGTGGTCTCTCTCAACTCTGGCTCGCGCTAGAATTGTCCATCTTTAATCAACTTCCACCGATAGTCGAACTCAGCGGTGAGAGGTGTCCGGGTAGCATCAACATCCGCGCCATAAAGAAACCTGCAGATGGCCGGCAAGAAGAATGTCAACCCGCTTGCCGCGGACTTGGACGTAGTCTAGAGGAACATGTTTGGCGGGGTCTGCCCGCCTGTCCAGCTGAGATTGGAGAGTCACCACATATGAGGCATAAAACTCTCGGACCATCTCCTTACTATAGAGGCCCACAACTCGGGCCGTCCACTCCAGCCGATGTCGGGTGCACAACTCATGTAGGGCCGGCATGGTGGAAAGGCTCTCCGTGCGAACCCGCCGCTTAAGTGTCAGGGTCCGAGTCATGACCCCCTTGTCATTCGGCATCTTGGCGTCTGTGTATACCTGATACTGCCCCTCAACACACCATCGGTTGGGCTGATCAGCAACTGGAGCGGGGACGCCAGTCTGGGGTGCTGGAGTAGAGTCAACACTATCAGCCTCATCAGACAAGGCAGACTGGGATGCAGTGGCGGGAACAGAAGCCTCCTCAGACCCGGAGGCCTCCTCTGAACCGGAAGCTTCCTCCAAACCAGATGCCTCCACGGAGCCAGATGTTCCTATGACTGTGCAGCCGACCCAGAAGGTGTGCCGGTCAGTATGCGCTCCTCGTCAGACTGGGAGGCAGTGACTACGCCGGGCGCCACCCTCGTGGTAGTGGCTCTGGTGGGGCGGGCAGCAGGTGTAGTGGTCCGGGTGCCAGGTGGCACGCACTCTGGGTCACGCTCATCGTCTGAGACTATGACCAGTCAATTGGACGGGGCGATGTACTTGGAACGCCCTCGTGAGTAGACGCGGTCGTGTTTAGGAGCCATGAGTACCTGCAAAGAGAAGTAGTTAGTACCAGTGGAAGTAGGAAAACGTAGAAAAGAAATGACAGTGCAGAAGTATAGAGTGCAAGACAGACCCACCGACGGTCCATCGAAGACACGACGGTCCATTATGGGGGTCCGTCGACGGACACTTGGAGTAAATTTTAAAATCGTCAGAAACCAAGGTTCTGACAGAGGCGACGGATATGCAGGAATGACCGTCGAAGGGACGACGGTCCGTCGTAAGGGTCCGTTGATGGACACTTAGATTATTTTTATAAACCATCAGAAACCAAGGTTCTGACAGAGACGACGGATATGCAGGACGGACCGTCGAAGGCATGACGGTCCGTCGAAGGCACGACGGTCCGTCGAAGGCACGATGGTCCGTCGAGGGATACTTAGAATAAATTTTAAGATCATCAGAAACCAAGGTTCTGACAGTGTCGACGGTTGTGCAGGACGGACCGTCGAAGGCACGACGGTCCGTCATAAGTGTCCGTCGATGGACACTTAGGGAAACCAAGGGGGTTGGGATTGACGGACCCCAACGATGGTCCGTAATAGAAATCGATGGTCTGTCGACGGGGTCTCGTACTGACCTTCAGGGATTTGGTTTTGCAGCCACATTGGTTCCCTATGTACTAATTTTTGGAAGCCTAAGTGTACCAAACATATACCCAGCATCCCTAGGGCCAGAATTTTATCAAGTTTTAGCATTCAATTTTCTATAGTGTAGCAACCCTAGGTCAGAAACAGAATCAGGAAACACACGCCATTTCTAACAAAATAACCCCATTCCTTTACAATAGCCGTAATCTATGGGAACTTAGCACTATGGGGAAGAGTTCTAGCATGCAATGAAGGTCCAGAATTGGAGACCCATACAGTAAGATGGCAAGTTTAATCAGAAAACAAACAACAATTTACGATAATTATTTGACAAATCCGAAGAACATACCTGATAACTGTAGTAGAGGCGAAAGAAGTAAGGCACAGGTAGTTGAACAGCAACTCAAAAACCACGAACACCGACCGCCAATGGACTGAAGAAACTTGGAGAATTTGGAAGAGAAAGGGACTGTGGGAATATGGGGGAAGTGATGGAAATCAGAAGATAGGAGAGGGAATGGGAGTTAATGGTGAGGAAGGGGGGGGGGGAATGGTAGGAAATGAGCAGAGAAACGGTTATGAGGGGTTATATGAAGAGGTGGGATATTTTAAAATTTAAAACTTTTAATATTCAGCCGGACGGGTCGGGTCGGGTCGATGGGTAAATTTGCGATGATTTCCCATCGATGGACCATAACACGTTCGACGGTCCGTCATGGGGGTCCGTCGATGGTGCCCTAACTTGGAAAATTTGAAACGACATACCTGGGCATGACGGATACCACCGATGGTCCGTCGATGGTTCCATCGATGGGTGCAGCAGACCAATTTTCTGCAGATTTCTGGTGATTTGATACCTGCACATTTAACACCCATTAAGCTAATCTTTTTGTATATTCTGGACACTTTTTGGACACGGACCCTAATCTATGCTCTATCCAACAGTACTAGCGAAAAAGAAAAGAGCAGTCAGACGGAACGTTAAATAAATAAAAGAAAAAATAATGCAACTATTCCTAGAAAATAACGAAAGACCTGTAGTTGGCTAGAGGATACATATTGGGTTGCCTCCCAATCAGCGCTTGATTTAACGTTGCGACACGACGGAGGACTCTTGATTACTCAGACTTCATCAAGATGGTATGCCTCGATCACTTCATTCGCTGATTCAGCATGCCCCAGATAGATTTTGATTCGCTGTCCGTTCACCTTAAACCGCACACCCTCCTTGTTCGCCAACTCAACCGCACCAAGAGGGAATAATTGGGTGATCAAGTAGGGACCAGTCCAATTGGACTAGAGTTTTCCCGGAAACAAGCGCAACCTAGAATTGAATAAAAGCACCAAATCCCCAACCAAAAAATCGCGCTTCTCAATCTTTTGGTCATGGTACTTCTTTATCTTTTCTTTGTAGAGGGCTGAACTTTCATATGCCTTCAAGCGAAATTCATCAAGATCATTCAACCCGTTTAACCTCTGTTCCGCAGCCTCATTCCAATCTATTTTCAACTTTTTCATTGCCCACATGGCTTTATGTTCTAATTCAACCGGTAAGTGACAAGCCTTCCCATATACAAGGGTGTATGTGGACATACCAATGGGAGTCGTGTTTGCTGTCCGGTAGGCCCAAAGAGCATCATCAAGCCTCCTTGACCAATCCGTTCTACTAGCATTCACCGTTTTCGACAAAATCTGCTTAATCTCCCTGTTTGACACCTCAACTTGCCCACTAGTTTGAGGATAGTACAGAGTGGCCACATTATGGCGAACCCCATACTTTTCCAGTAATCCCTTAAATAGCTTGTTGCAAAAGTGGGATCCACCATCACTAATAATAGCCCTTGGGGTGCCAAATCTGGAAAATATGTTCTTTTTCAAGAACGCGGTGACACTCTTCCCTTCATTATTTGCAAGTGCGATGGCCTCCACCCATTTAGAAACATAGTCGACTGCCACAAGAATGTACTTCATCCCATGAGAACTCACAAAAGGGCCCATAAAGTCAATGCCCCACACATCAAACAATTCAATCACAAGGATGAGATTTAAAGGGAGCTCTTGCTTCCTCGAAATGCCACCATATCTTTGGCATCTATCACATGCCTTGGAAAATTCATGAGCATCTTGGTGGATAGTTGGACAATAGTAGCCACATTGCAAGATTTTGTGGGCAGTCCGGATACCACTATGATGCCCACCTACAGGAGAAGAATGGCACGCCTCCAAAGCACTCAACATCTTAACTTCTGGCACACAACGCCAAATAAGAATATCGGCACAACTCCTATATAAGTATGGTTCATCCCAAAAGAACTTTTTCACATCATGCATGAACTTTTTCCTTTGATGAAAGGGCAAGTCCGGTGGGATGTTATCACTAGCCAGATAATTCGCAAAATCTGCGAACCATGGAATCAAGTCTTGGAAGGCAGCCAATACATGCTCATCAAGGAAAGTATCATCAATTTCAGCCTTTTCACCTAACTTCCTCATTGCTTCATCTTCTTATCGGGACAAGTGATCAGCAACTTGATTTTCGGTCCCTTTTCTATCTTTCACCTCAAAGTTAAATTCTTGCAATAGTAATACCCAACGAATCAACCTCGGTTTTGCATCCTTCTTTGCCATCAAATATCTCAATGCAGAATGATCAGTATGCACTATAACTCTAGTGCCAAGCAAATAGGAGCAAAATTTCTTGAAAGCAAAGACTACTGCAAGGAGCTCTTGCTCAGTCACGGTGTAGTTCTTTTGGGCTTCATTGTGGGCTTTAATAGCATAGTAAATGGGGTGAAGGATTTTATCCCTTCGTTGACCCAAAACAACACCAAGAGCAACCCCGCTCGCATCACACATCACCTCAAATGGCTTACTCTAATCCGGTGAAATGATGATAGGTGCAGACACCAACTTTTCGTTTAGCTCACCAAATTCCTTAAGACAAGATTCATCAAAATAAAACTTACACTCTTTCTCAAGCAACTTGCACAAGGGATGTGCAATCTTTGAAAAATCCTTGATAAACCTCCGGTAAAAGCCCGCATGCCCTAGAAAGCTTCTCACACCTTTTACAGAGATGGGTGGAGGAAATCTCTCTATCACCTCGACTTTAGCTCGATCAACCTCAATACCCTTCTCGGAAATGCGATGGCCCAATACAATACCTTCTTCCACCATGAAGTGACATTTTTCCCAATTACGCACAAGGTTGCAGTCTTCACACCTCTTAAGAACCTCGGACAAATTACTCAGACACCGCTAAAAGGAGTCACCAACCACTGAAAAATCATCCATAAACACCTCAATAGTGTCCTCCACCATATCGAAGAATATTAACATCATACATCTCTGAAATGTGGCCGGTGCATTAACCCAAATAGCATTCTCTTGAACGCGAAGGTCCCATATGGACAAGTAAAGGTGGTTTTATCTGATCCTCCGGTGCAATAGAAATCTGATTATAACCCGAATAACCATCAAGAAAACAATACCACCCCTTTCCTGCAAGTCTGTCCAACGTCTGATCCATGAAGGGCATAGAAAAATGGTCCTTCTCTGTCCATGCATTTAATTTCCGATAATCCATACGTACCCTCCATCCAGTCACCGATCTCATCGGAACAAACTCATTTTTTTCATTGAGGACCACAGTCATTCCCCCTTTCTTAGGTGCACACTGAATAGGACATACCCAACTACTATCGGCGATTGGATATATAACTCCAGCATCCAACCACTTAATGATTTTCTTCTTCACCACCTCTTTCATAGGTGGATTTAAACGTCTTTGGTGCTTAATACTAGGCTTATGATCGGGCATGAGTTGGATTTTATGCAAACAAATACCGGGAAGGATTCCAATAATATCCGCAACAGTCCACCCAATAGCTCTTTTGAACCTTTTTAACACTTTGACCAAACTCTCAACTTGATGTACATTCAGATCTGATGCAATGATTACCGGTAAGGTGTCACCATTTCCCAATAATACATACCTCAGATGAGGTGGTAGAGCCTTAAGTTCTAATTTTGGAACCTCCTCTATAGATGGTTTCGCGGGTGGAGACTCGCGATTCTTCATATCTAACTCAAACTTCTTTGGTTTAACCCGAACATCGCCTAGATCAAGTGCCGCGACCAATGACCCATACTCTTCAATGCAATCGCTATCAAAATTCATGATTATTGCCGCTAGTGCTTCTACACCTAGACGTTCTTCTATTTGTACCTCAGATGACTTTTCAACCCTGTAAGATATGGCAGATACCGATTGGAGCTCACCACTCTGCCTCATGGATTTACAAATGTTTAAAGTCACTTCTTCATTGTTTAACCGAAATTTCATCTGCCCTTTCTCCATATCAACCAAGGCTCTACCCGTAGCAAGGAATGGCCTTCCAAGGATAATAGGTACCTCAAAATCGACCTCACAATCAAGAATCACAAAATCGGCCAGAAATATGAACGACTCCACCTTTACTAACACATCGTGGAGTATCCCAATAGGTCTCTTCACCGTTTGATCGGCCATCAGTAGCCGCATCGCAGTGGGCTTTGGGTCACCCAAACCCAACTTCTTGTAAATAGAGAGAGGCATGATATTTATGCTTCCCCCAAGATCACATAATGCTTTCGCAAAATGTAATAACCTGATTGTACATGGAATAGTGAAGGCACCCGTATCTTCTTTCTTTTTCATTGGAGACCTTGTAGCAATAGCACTACAATGCTGCATTCTATCATCATCCTCGAAACTGACCGATCTTTTCTTGGTAACCATATCTTTCATGAACTTGGCATAACCGGGCATTTGTTCAAGGGCTTCTATCAAAGGGACATTGATGGAAAACTGTTTCAACATATTGATAAAACGCCGGTTTTTACCATCCTCGGTCTTTTTCACTAACCTTTGTTGGCATGGAGGTGGTGGTCTAGGAATGGGGGTCACCTTTTGGGGTACCTCAGCTTCTTTCTCCGTTTTATCTCCTAACTCACCACTAACCTCCACTACCTCATCATCTCCTCTTATCACCTTTTCAACACCAGACGACATTGGTGGGTCAATGGTTTGCTTACCACCTCGAGTTGTGATTGCCATACAATATCCATCATTTTTCAAATTTTGGACAGTGTTGCTAGGAAGAGTGCCCGGTTGACGTGGGTTCACAGTCGAAGACAATTGGGCCAGTTGCAACTCAAGATGCTTGATCGAGATTGCATGTGTATCAACTTTCTTCCCAATACTTGCTAAGTCACTCCTCAACTATTTAGTGTGCTCATCACTAGCAACGAACCTCCTCTTCATTTTCTGCAACAAATCCTCAACTCGCGCCATACTACCTCCACCATCCCTAGGAGTAACTTCACGCTTTTGAGGTAGAACATAAGGCCCCCTCCTATCATTTTTGTTACCATAGTTACCCCGATTGAAGTTGTTGTCGCGGTTGTAATTCCCATCCCGAACATAATGACCCTCTCGGTTGTAATTACCATAGTTCCGACCTTGGTTTTCTTGACCTTGGCGCAAATTCTCATGATTGGAGCCTTGGGCGTTTGGTCGGAAACCCCCCATCTGCTCATTTACCGCATAAGAGTCCTCTTAATAGTAATACTCATCAGTCGGCGACGGTGGTTTAGACAAATAGTTCACCGCATTTACCATTTCTGCACCCCCAGTGACATGTTTCAACACCAACCCAAGCTCAGTTCTTATTTGAGCCATTTCCTCACGAGTCTCATCTGTGGTTGGGTTGTGTGCAGATTACACTGCAAAAGTGTTTCTCCCAGTATCTGACTTCCTAGTGTTCCAAGCTTTATTATTTCGGGAGATTTTCTCTAACTTCTCAGCAATCTCAGTATAAGGACACTCCCCATAAGAACCACCCGCTATCGTATCCAATACTGCTTTATTATCATCATCTTGTCCCCGATAGAAGTACTCTTTCAGTGACTCATCATCGATGTGATGATTGGGGACACTTCTCAAGAACGAAGTGAATCTGTCCCAAGAACTACTGACTGATTCTCCCGGTAGTGCCACAAAGTTGTTCACCCTATCTTTGTGGTTTAGCTTCTTAGATACCGGGTAGTAACGTGCTAAGAAAACATCCCTCAATTGATTCCAAGTGTAGATTGAGTTATAGGGGAGTTCTATAAACCATATAGCAGCCTCTCCCGTCAGTGAGAGAGGAAACACTCTCAACCCAATTACGTTCATATTCAAATCAGGCCTCCCTACACAACTTTTACACACCGACCTCACTTTGGCGATGTGAGCATGTGGATCCTCAGAAGGTAGCCCCGAAAACAAACCTCTAGCGGTGAGCATTTGCATCAGACTACTAGTTACCACGAAAGTATGGCCATGTGGTAGGGGAGGCAAGACAAGTGGCCTGTCAGAGTCGGTAAAGTTATCATATCCCCTATAATACTCTTAAGGGCGTGGAGCGGGAGGTTGCCTCCGTATTTCACCTTCCCCACGATTTTCAAGTAATAATTGAGCATGAGCATCAACTGGTGGTGGAAGATCCTGGTTGTGACCATCATCGAGAATACCCAAATTTCGGTTCATTCTGCGCAGTGTACGCTCCAATTCAGGGTCGGGTGCGATTATGGGTTCTCCTCTACTCCGTGTACTTGGCATACACGGAAGTTAGATTTGCAAGAGAAAAAAACAACAAGAAAAAGTAAAATTAGGAAAATATTGACTAAACTTCGGTAATAAGCTTAAAGTTAATCTAAAAGCCACTTTCCCTGGCAGCGGCGCCAAAATTTGATACGCTCAAATTTACTTCTCAAAAAGAAGTATAAGCGGTCATATCAAGTAAAGAACCCAACTATGAGGTTGAGGTCGATCCCACGAGGAAAATAATTAAGACTTAACTTTAACATACTATTACTTTTATTTAGTCAAGTCCTTTCCGAAAGCAAATAACTAAAAGGGGTTTTTGAATAACAAATATAATTAGCTAATTCTACGTAAACAAGTGACAAGTTCAAAGATTTGATTTTTATCAAGTAATGAAAGTAACTAGGGCTTAAGTGTTCCCCATAGGTTCATAACTCGGTAATTCTAGCTATAACAATCCTTTCCTAATGTCTTGCATGCAAAGTGGTAAGTTATGTATCCCTAATTCCTTGGTCCGACAACTAGGAAATTTCACTCCGCACCTTGGTCCGGCTACAAGTGTATGCTTTACTAAACCTTACATTTACCTCATATTAAGCATCATAATCGATATTTGGCTTAGTTGTTACTTCGCACCAACCAACACTAGCTTATTAGATAGTATATACTAAATCTACGTTGATAATTCTTTTCTTATTATCTACCTCCTTGGTCCGGCAAGTAGCAATAAGGCGAGTTCTAACGTTGGCCACCGTTAAAAAGACTTCTAAACGAAAGAGTTATCAATACATGCAAGAAATTATTCGAGAATTGTTATTTTAGTTAGATTTTACCTTATTATTTACCCATTGTTCCCACAATCCTAGTTATGGAGTTTAGTTACCCATGTTAATAATCACACAATTCATATTAATTAGATAAGAATTCATGCACTTACTTTGATGAGATTGAAGATAATCCAGAAAATTACTTGAATTAATCAAAAACTTGCAACAAATGATTCCGGAAAATAAAGTAATTTCCAAAATCCCAAAATTCAATACTTAGAACAATAAAACTAAAAAATATCCAAAAGTCTAACCCGAAAAACGAGGTGTATACATGTATTTATAATACTAGAATCCTAATAAAAGAGGGAAATCTATTTAAGGAAAATCTGTCCAAAAATGCGTCTGAGTAGACGACTGGAGCGACGGACCGTCGAGGTCACGACGGACCATCGAGGCCCTCCGTCGTTCCATACTTAGAATCTTCTGAAGATGGGTACTAAGGATACTTTCAGTTGACGTTGACGGTTGTGCAGGACGGTCCGTCGTGGCTATGACGGTCCGTCGAGAGCCTCCGTAGCCCCACACTTGGTCAGAATTCCCCAACTTCCTTTGTCAGCCTTCTTCTTCTTATGACGGTGGCCACCTACGGACCGTCGATGTCATGACGGACCGTCGATGGCTCCGTAGGTTGTCACCTCTGCAACTTTCAGCACAAAACTCTCACGTTCTCCTTCTGGACAGATTTCCTGAAAACAAAGAGAAAATTACATTAAAACCAATACAAAAAGGCCTTAGACTTACACTAAACTTAAGGAAAAAGCATTGAAAGTACTGTATAACCACGGTACATCAGTATTCCACATATAAAGATATGAATAGTAGTTCTCCTAATTTGTAGAACTACTAGTTCACTTTTGATTATTTAAATATTAATTTTATGATATCGTTAATTAATATTTTACTATTTGTAATTATTTTCAAATGCAATATAACATTTAAAAGCAATACTTTTCCTATTTTATTATACAAAAATTTTAGAACTTTAAATATGTAATTTAGAATTATTTTTAATATTATATAAATTATAGAATATTATTAATTGAGTTTATTGTATTTATAATAATTTTCTGAGTAATATAATATCTGAAAACATATTATTGAAAAGTATACCACTTTCATCACGAATAATTAATTTTTTCTAATTTAATTTTCAAAAGTATTTTTTTTCACTTTAAATATCTAATTTAAAATTATAATTATTTTCACTATGAAGAATGCATAAAAATACATGATAATTCAAACAATTAACTTTTATGTTATAGTGATAAATGATTAAACTATATATTTTAATGAGCATGAAAATACATGTTGCAAAGTTTAAAATGGAACATGGGAGCAAATTAGTATACAATATAATTGGATACAAGATAAAATTATTAATTTAAATAATTTTTAGCTACACATAAAAAAACAAGTACATAAATTGTTTATTTTGAACTCCATAATGCATTGATAAAGAATTTATGGGAGAAATTTAGCAGTCTTGAAAGTTGAATATTTATCTAAAGTTTAAGATAATTTTTACCTTACTGCAATATTCACGATGTAATTGTATTTCATAAAAAAAATCAGTTTGATTTGAATTGTTGGTCAATATGTATTAAATATAATATTTGTCGCATTTATGTTACTTAAAAATTTAGAATAAAATACTTTTTTATTAAATGAATAAATTGAAAAAGAGTAAAATTTATATTATATGAAAGATTATACAGATATTGGGTGATTATTTTGTAAAAACTAATAATTTATATTACGAAATAGGAAAATAAAAATGTAATGAAAATATCACGACCCAGACAATCGTGATTGACACCCACTCTAACCCTCCGGTGGGATAACCACTACTACAACCCAAACCTATCAACTACAGCAATAATTAATGCATTTAAGTCAAACATTAAGGAAATAAATAGAGTTCCCATAAACTCTAACTAAAGTTTAACAATAATAAACTAGCAATGCGGAAGAATAACCTAGAACCTGAAAGTCAATATACCAAAACATATAAACAAGTATAAACAAGAAGAGATACAACCCCAATCTAATGGACTAATCATCTAACTAAAACAAGTGTCTAAGTCCAAAAATGGTGGGCATGAACGAAAGAAAATTTTGTCGCAGCCTGGAACATGCAAGCTCACCCTTTAATTTCAAGTTGACAATCCCAAATCTTCTATAAGCGAAGTTTGTCAATAGCCGCCAGAAGATGCCCTGTGCTCGACAAAAAGAAGAGCAAACATAGAATCACTACACAACCACCGTGTACTGGTAAGATCATGCGGTTATTCCACTAACTGCAACATAAACAAGTTAATACCACAAAATAATTATGCAATATATCGAACACATACAATATTGAATATCACATGATTCACAATACACACTTATCAAAAGTAGTTTCTCCTCCCATTAAAACCATACCTAAACTGTTAGTGCACCAGAACGTGGTACCCAATTCCATAGTTATGCCGAAACGTGGCAATCATATCCCCTTTTATTCTAGAACTTGAAAATTCGATATAAGTTAGTTAAGCCAGAACGTGGCAATCCGATCCATCAACACACCACAATCACAAACACAAGTATACTCTCAAGTCATGCAATCAAGAATTGATTCATGGCATATACTCATTCATCTATCTCATTTACAACAAGTGTGAATCCAAAATGCAACATTCACATACATAAATGTATTATAATGAAGTAATAACAAGAATACATCACATAATCATAGAATCATAACCATCACCTACCACGAAACAAGCTTGAAACCCTAAGAACCTTGATCATTTTCTTTCCTGATTCATTTCGCTTATTCTTAGATCACAAATAATCATAATAACACGGTAAACGATAAATAATCGCTAATTACCAAAAACTACAACAATTCTATGAACCCTAGATTATAAACATGATCCCAATTATCAAATTTAGGGTTAATTCCACCATAGAATCTATAATGAAACCCTTTCCCATCAATATTCATCCATTCTATTACATTCTACGGATCAAAAAATGGTTTTTGAGATTTAAAATCTTACATTCAGCCTCAAGAATGGTGAAAAACGAGTAGGAGTCACCTGGGTTAATTCCTTAGCTCAAAAAAATGAGAAGTGCCACAAAAAGTCGTTTGGGGGTTTATTAATGACATTAAGTTGTGCCTGGCCCGCCACAACGGCCACTGCCCCACCACAACGGCAGAAACCGGCGCCAAAGATGAAAAAATGAAACGGAGATTTATTTAAAGAATTCCAAAATTCTTATATCACAAACACACCCCTTGTAAGACCTCGAAAATGAATTAAGGTACTTAGAGCCTCACATGTTTCTAAAAAGGTTTAAAATATGTCCATTAAGTGTTTTATAGTAGTACACTTGATTTGAGGTCATTTGGAAGTCAAACATCAAGGGACGACCAAGACATTCGACGATTAGTCACCAAGAGGCCTTAAGTGTTTTTATGTGCTTATGTGTGTGTCAAGAGAGTGTTATTAAACGGTACTTATAAAGTTAGTCAAAACATAAACAGAAATGATATGAAGTAGACAGAAAAGAAAATAATCCGAGTCCACAGAAACTACCGTGTCTCCTTAAGAAATTTAATCCCCTCACTGTACCCGAGGTTATGGATTAATTTCTCCCAAGATAAAGCGAATTAATCCCGTTAAAGAAATAGTGGTACCTCAAACTTCTTTAACTTCAGCGAACTTAAGAACAACAAAAAGTCACACAGACTCAATCGATCGATACTTTAATTTTTAGAGAAAATATATATGCAGAGAAGGAATTTTTTTTCAATGTTTGAAAAAACGAAAAATGACTTCCTTTTATAGCCATTTTCAGCAAGAAACGTGTCTGTTCAGACCCGTTGAATCCAGAAAGTTGCGTGTTTTGGGAAAAATAACAACTTTTTAGAGAATGTGTCTGTTGGGAAAGTAACGGCTTTTCTGAAAGTAACAACTTTTCGGAAAGAGTAACGACTTTTCGGAACGTTACCGTTACACGCGAATTAATTCTGTTAATTAACTAACGTCCTGAATTAATTTTATAAGAGATAAGACTAATAAGATTTATTTGTTTTAAGAAAAATCGATCAAATAAATTTGGTCCAAAAAATTTATCAATCAATCACATCAGTTGCCAAATTCAAATGCAAATCCAAATGCAAAGCCAAGGCCGAGCGAGCGACGACGGCGCGAGGGGGCACCTTCTTCTTAGCTGTTTAAGAAGTAATGGAAGTGTTTCCTTATATAAAGACAACAATTTCCCTTTCTTTTGTCGATATGGGAGAAATGACTTTTCATTTGCACTTTGCAAATGACTTTTCATTTTCTCTCCAAATTAGTTCCCTCACTTTTCATATTCTCTCTTTTCTTTTCTCATTCACACTTTGCTAAACCCAACAATCCCTACATCAATGGGGAATGACTATTGTTAAAACATATGCATGAAAAACTTGTGTGTCTTGTAGGTAAGGGTTAATAGCATCTGGATAAGTAGGTTTCCCTTTAAACTTTCCGTAGTGAACATATATCGGATATACTCGGTCAATCAGTAGATTTGATATCTTTGTACCGTTGAGCTTTGGTGTATACCTAGAGAACATAAGTCACACAATCAACCCTTGGACTATTCTTAGTTCTCATTGTTTTGTTCGTTTTAGCCATGAACACATCTCGGATAGTAAGTGCTTAGAGAACTGGCCTTACCGGATTCTCATTGAAGCGACTTACACTTCACACTCACTTAGGTGATTTCTAAATGTGTTATCCCATAGATACACCATTTGATATACCCTGTATCAAACTTAGAAACCATTAAAAAGTCTTTATGCCTTTATCCTGGTTACTGAACATTGTCGCATCATGAGAATGGACCATAAAATAATTTTTGACAATGTTGAACCGTCATCAATGACTTTGTTATCTCCTCGAACCTAGATCTTCGGATCTCCAGTCTTCTAGGTAGATTTACCGTCACGATGACTTGTTCTCGGCCATAGTCCCATTCCCGTCGATGATTTCTCAACTCCCTCTCTAGTTAGGCCTTTTGTAAGTGGATCCGACACATTATCATTTGACTTCACATAGTCAATTGTGATAATTCCACTAGAGAGTAGTTGTCTCACAGAGTTATGTCTTTGTCTTATGTGAGGAGACTTGATGTTATACATGACGCTTCCAGCCCTTCCTATTGCAGCTTGACTATTACAAAGTATGCATATAAGGGCCATTGGTTTGTGCCAAAACGGAATATCATCTAAGAAATTCTAGAGCCATTCAGCTTCTTCACCTGCCTTGTCTAAGGCGTTGAATTCAGACTCCATTGTAGAGCGAGCTATATATGTTTGTTTGGATGATTTCTAAGATATTGCTCTTCCACCAATAGTAAAAATGTATCCACTTGTGGATTCTATTTCAGTTGACCCAGTAATCTAATTTGCATCACTATATCCTTCAAGAACTGCAGGATATTTGTTTTAATGCAGAATATAGTTTTGAGTGTCATCTAGGTATCCCAAAACTCTCTTCATTGCCAACCAGTGATTTTGATTGGTATTACTTGTGTATCGACTCGGTTTACTGATAGCACAATTTATGTCTGGTCGTGTACAATTCATGACATACATCAAACTTCCCTACACTCTAGCATAGTCCAATTGAGACTGACTTTCACCTTTATTCTTTGCAAGATGAAGGTTCACATCAATTGGAGTCTTTTCCCTTTTGAAATTCAAATGTTTGAATTATTCAAGTACCTTTTGAATATAATAAGTTTGAGACAATGCTAGACCTTTAGGAGTTTTGAAAATATTAATTCCGAATATCACATCAGCAAGACCTAGATCTTTCATATCAAACTTACTAGCAAGCATACGCTTAGTAGCTTTTATATTGGCAATGTCCTTGATCATTATCATCATGTCATCCACATATAGGCATACAATGACTTCCTGATTTGGAGTATCTTTAATGTAAACACATTTATCGCACTCATTGATGTTAAATCCATTTGACAAGATGGTTTGATCAAACTTTCCATGACATTGCTTCGGTGCTTATTTTAGTCCATAAAGTGACTTAATAAGTTTGCACATTTTCTTTTCTTTACCAGGAACTACAAAACCCTCAGGTTGTTCCATGCAAATTTCTTCTTCCAACTCTCCATTTAACAAGGTAGTTTTCACATCCATTTGATGGATTTCAATATCGTATACTGTAGCTAGGGCAATTAATATCTGAATTGATGTAATCCTAGTCACTGGCGAGTATGTGTCAAAATAATCAAGACCTTCTTTTTGTCTAAAGCCTTTGACAGCAAGTCTTGCTTTATATTTGTCAATAGTTCCATCATCTTTCATCTTCCTTTTAAAAATATATTTTGAACCCAAGTGTTTATTTACTGGAGAAAGATCAACCAACTCCCAAGTATGATTTCTTAGGATTGATTCAATTTCACTATTGACAGCCTCCTTCCAATAAGTTGAGTCGCTACACTACATTGTTTCCTTTAATGTTTGAGGCTCACTTTCAAGAAGGAATGTTATAAATCAGATCCAAATGAAGTAGCTGTCCTTTGACGTTTACTGCGTCTTGGACTCTTTTCATTGGTTTCATTCTCTTTTGGTTCTTCTCGGGGTTGTTTAGAACCCCAACTAGATGACTCAAGTCTAGTTTTATAAGGATATATATGTTCAAAAAATTCAGCATTATCTGATTCTAATATCATATTGTCATGAATATCCGGATGTTTGGACTTATGAACCAAAAATTGACATGCCTTATTGTTAGTGGCATATCCAGTGAATACACAATAAACTGTCATAGGCTCTATTTTTACCGTCTTAGGTATAGGAATTTGGACTTTGGCAATACACCCCCACACTTTGAAATATTTCAAGTTGGGTTTTCTACCTTTCCATTTATCATGTGGAATAACATGTGTCTTTCAGTGAGGCACTCTATTGAGTATTCGATTTGCTGTAAGGTTAACTTACCCCCACAAGTATTGTGGTAAACCTGAACTTATAAGTAATGTATTCATCCTTTCTTTTAAAGTTCGGTTTTTCCTTTCTGCAATCCCATTAGATTGAGGAGTGTACGGAGGAATAGTTTGATTGATTATTCCATTTTCTAAACATATTTCTGCAAATGGAGATTCATATTCTCCGCCTCTGTCACTTTTGATCATTTTGTGCCTAGTTTTCTACTGTAGTTGTGAATCTAGGTTGTGTTGATAATGTCATGAGCATGTAAAAGGTTGTGTTAAGGTTATGTGTACTTTATGCCTATGATGAGGTTCTATAATGTTATATGTGATGTAAAGCTAAGATATGTGCATAAAGACTAGAGCTTACTGTAAGATGTTGTAAGTCTTGAATAAATGAGTCTTGTGCTATGCTATCTATTCTATGATATTGTGTGATCTATCATTCACTAGGATGGCTTGATGGTGTAATAGTATGTGCAAGGGTAGGGGACCTTGTCTATGAATTGCACATGTGTACCTTGATAAGATAGTTCCTAGGGTTGGTTCTTATGTACATGGATATGAATGTCTGAGTATGTTATGAACATGTCTTATATTCTATAATATGAAGTTTATGGTATGATGAAGTATGATTATACTTAGTGTCTAAATGTGTTTATATGAAAAGATTACTCATATAGTTACACTTGTACACTTATGCATGAATGAAATGAGGTATGAATATTTATTGCTATAATGTGTTATGTGAAAGGTTTTCACATATATGTATACACACACATGTATATGATCTAGTCAATATAGGGGAACTTTAAAGGTGTTCTCAAGGGTACCCTAAACCAGATGGTGCTTACATATAATATTTCCATGTGAAAGGGTTTCTCACATGATTTAGGTTGATGAAATCTCATCTATGACCTATGAGCTAAGCATATGAGGGGATGACTCTCCTATGCCTCATTTTATGAGATAAAGTTAATAAAGACTTTTTAATAAAAAGGAAACTTATCTTAGCACAGAGTGAACTTGAACATGAGGGGTGTCCCTTTCCATTGTAGGAAGGTAGGTCACCATAGACCTCACGTGGTGGATAGCCTCATGACCCAAAAAGGGTGTAGAGTGATGTTTCCATGACGGCCCCCAAGTTCCATAAACTATGCTTGCCACATAGGATCTAGCAAGTGATATCAACTAAGATGCTAGCATGTGTTAATGTTCTACCTTGGCTAGGTAAGAACACCTTCCATTGGTGTAAGACTCTACAACACCAAATACCATGTAGAACCCATGGTCTTAGTGTCGGTTAAGGCTATAGTTTCCCTAAAGTAAAATGGATAATGGAAGTAAAGTAAGGACCTCAACTAGGATAACCTAAAGGTAGTTGCTTAGTGTTTGTAAGACCTCGAAAATGACATAGGTTTACCAGAGCCTAACATGTTGGTCTTGGTGTTCTAAGGTCCTAGATATGTTTAATATGTGGCATAGAGGCAGTAGCTAAAGTATTAGAGGTGTTGGAAGTCAAACGTCAAGGGACGACTAAGACATTTGACGACTAAGTCACCTAGATGTCTCTTATGTGGTTTTATGTGTTTATGTGTGTTTCATGGTGTTTTAAGTTTCTTAATAGAGTTAATATAGCATGTATAGGCAGTGGTTAAAGTTTCGTGAAGTTTGGAGGTCAAACGACCAAGAACGTCCAAGGCATTCGAAAGATATGCCTTGAGTCGACCTTGTACGTCTAGGTTAGTTTCGTTGAGTTTTATGAGTTCATTTTGGATGAAATTCATGTGAGAGGTGTTAAACTCATATATTAACATATTTGGGTTGGAAACGTCCGGTAAATTATCCCCAAGCACCATCGAAGGGTCCTTGAGGAAGGACCCAAAAGCTGATGGGCAGGCTATCCCAGGCAGCCTTGGCGACGGAGCTGTCAACGGCCAGTAGTGGCTGTAACGCCCCGTCACAAGGGTCTCGTCGTGGGGGCTTTGATCAAGGGTGTATAGGGGACCCTTGTCAAGCTACTGGAGCTTGCAACGAAGGGCCATGACGGTCCGTTGCACCCGTGACGCCCCGTCATGGGCAGGTCGTCGCGAGCTTGTCTCCTGCGCAGATTTTTCTGCCAAGTCAGGGGTGAATTGGTAAATTCACCCAACTTACAAATAAGAGTTTAGGCGGTTTATTAAGGGTCTAATGGGTATTTTAATTAACTATATAAGTAGTTAACACCCTAAAAACTTCATTCTTTCAAATTGAAAACCCAAAACTCTTAGAAATATCTCCAAAACCTCCATTGAAGACTCCATTGAAGAGGCAGCTTGGTGAGGGGTTCTTGAGTGGAAATTCTTCATCAAAGTGAAGGATTATCATCCTTGAGGTATGGCTTTTGATCCTTGAAACTTATTTCATCAAGGAGCCCAATTCTTAAAGTGTTTTACAAAGTTTTCTAAAGTGAATTGCCCAATTTCGGGATTCTACCATGGGTTCTTGCATAAATGATTTCTAAACATTGAATTATGATCTAATTTATATTGTATTGATGATTTCAACATAAATTACCTATGAACCCATGTGAATTGATGAACCCTAGTTTTGACTACTTTTTGGGTTACTTGATATTAAGCTAATGTTGATGAATTGTTGTGTAGTTTCTTATGGGCTTTCTAATGATATAAGAATTATATTCAATTGATATATAATTGATCTTAGATTGTTAAACCTATATTGAATTGATGTAGATTCATTGAGTTTTATGGTTATTGCTTTGAATTGTTGTTCATGGCCATGGGTAAGGGCCTTGTGATGTTGAATTGGTTGATTTGGCATTGAATTGAAGTATGGATATGGGGATGAAGGTATGCTGCCCCAATTTTTCCTTAATTTGATATTAATTATACTTCAATTCTATTGTGTTTGGTATGGTCCACTTATGGTGGCGGTGTTATGTGTTTTACTTGCAATTGATGTGGCCTTGTCGGCGTTACTTTATGCAATATTATGAGCATGGCCTTAATGGCAACTACTTGAAGTAATGTGGTTATTTGTGTAGTTGATGATGTGAAGTGTGGCATTACCTATCTACATGTGAGGTTATATAGTCATATATGTGTTCTTCTAGTTATGTTGCCTTAAGTGATCATGTTAGACTTTGACTTGATATTATGAATGTAGTGTTAGGTTAAGTCTTGGTTATTCCTACTTGACTTTATGAGTCTATGTGGAGTATATTAATAATTTTATGATGATATATAGGATAACTTGAAGATGTTAGGCTGTTTTAGAGGTGTTTTTAGAATGGCTTGTATTATGTGTTAAAAGTGAAGTATGTGATGTCTTGTCTTGGTTGACTTGTATCTCTTGCTTGATGTATATATGGTTATGGTTATGTGATGTCTTGATTTAGGGTGTTATAACTCTTAGTCTTGAATAAATAAATATAGGTGAGACCTTATTGATAGGAGGGTCATTTATGTGGAACCTTGAACTTAGTGGCGAGGTTATAAATTGTGAAGTAGTTAGCCATAATGGTATCCTTCATATGATGAGTGATGGACTTAAGGTTGATTGGCTGGAACGGCATCACATCATACCTTAGGGAAGTTGCTATGAGCTTCTTGTCGCCAAAGTGAGTTATGCCCTAGTGGACCTTGCTTTGGTAGGGTGAATGTAATGGGGTCATGAACTAGATAAGACACCTATTTATATGAACCTTAATGTGAATTAATCTATGAGAACTAAGTCTAGCACCGAGTGAGTATGAGTAAGGGAGAAGTGGATTCAGTTAAAGAAGAGACTTAATGCTTATTACGCCCTTCATATTCCTTAACCATGTGCCTACATGGGATGTGTCCAAGTTCTACCATTGGCAAGTAGAACAACCTCATCGAAGTAGGATAGAACTTCGGATTCCATGTCTTGCTACCATGGTCTATGTCGGTTATTGCCTATTCTCATCATGTGGAATACCTATTAGCATTAGATAAGTTTATGAGGTTTAGGTGGTGGTATGGGACGCTCTCTAGACATTGCACAATAGACTTTGAAGGTGTTATGTGGAGTTCCTAGGTCTTGTCCAAGACCATAATGTGAGTGTCTTATGTGATGCTTTATGTGAGTCTCTTATGTGATGTATGAGTCTTAATGAACTAATGAACTAATGACCTATGTTAGTAACTATGTAAATGAATGAGTACCTAATCTAAAGTGGCTTAAGCATGCCTTAGCTAAAGTGTGAGGAGGGCATGAAAGGATCGTCTCTTCATGTCTTATCTTTGGAAGTCTTGAGGATGACTCTAGTTAGGAAAGTTGGTTAATCTTGTTGACATGATCTAAACCTTAGGAAGTCTTAAGGACTATTTAGGTAATCTTGAAGAGGTCACTGCACTATGGACATTATCTTCTCGATTTACTTAAGTAGGTCTTTTGATAGTATTTGGAAGGAGAATGTCTTCTAATCTAAGTGTAGGTGTGTTTAGTGAGAATGATTCTATTTGAGGTAGTCTATAGGATCTCTTGCGTGTGTGTGATAGAGATTGTATGGGCGGTCGCTCCACACTCACTCAAGTGAACTTTGGAAATCACCTTTGGTAGATGAATCTTACATAGATGTTTATGATTGTTTTCTAAGTATGTATGTGACTCATTGTAGGTAATCTTAAGGGTCGTTTAGGCACATCTAGAGAGGGTGTATGGGCGGTCTCTCTTTGTGTGACTTAAGTGAATTTTATGATGACTTTAAGCGAGGGAATTACATGTTAGGAAGACCTTAAGTGAGGGATGAAGTGCTTCACTGTAACAGTGAATTAATTCACTGTACAGTGAATATAGCTCACTGTAAAGTGAGTTCTTTAAATGGTATTTTTGGTTAATGGTTATCTTATGTGTTTTCTAATTGCTAAATGATGTTCTTATGTTTAAACTATGATTTCCCAATGAAAAGATGCATATTTCCAATAAAGTCCGTTTTCATGATTTTATGCATATATCCATACTTAGTACATGTGGTTGTACTAATTCCATGTTTTATTTTCTATCTATAGTTCTTGGTAGGTGAAGAGCTTGTGAAGTGAAGACTTGGACTTAGAAGATCGTTCAAGAAGAAGTTGAAGTATGTCCTCAATTGACTCGAGGGAATATGTCTTTTATTGTTTTTCTTTGAAGTATTGTAATAGACTATGTCTTTCTATTTTAGTATTGAAGTATGGGCCGTGTCCCAAAGTACTCTTGTGTCTTAAGATGATGAAATTGAGACTTAGCATTTCTATTACATTTATATGAAAGAGATTTTTAAAGACTATATTATGTTTTGTGAAAAGTTTTAATTCCTCACTACTTTTCACTATGTATATGCAATGAATGATATGAATGAGGCTTGTCTTAGAACTCTGAGAGTTCGACGACGCCAGTCGCAATCCGAGATTGCACCCTATCTTCTAGGGTATGGTTTCGGGTTGTGACAAAGTTGGTATCAGAGCATAGGTTGGTGAAAGTAGTATTAGGTATCAAAAAGTCTCATCAAGTCATGTCTAGTAGAGTCTTGACCATCGGTGTGAGTCGCGACACATCTATGGGCGAGAGGCTATAGGACGATAGAGTTCCCCTTCTTTTCTACTCCTATATCGTGCGGTAGAGTAAATGTTATGATTATCCTTCTTATGAGTTTCCGTGTATTTTCTAGGAGGATGGCCGCTAGAAGGATGGAAGAGGGAAGGGTGGATGAGGAAGTTCCTCCTCATGTTGAACAGGTTGAGCAAGTGATTCATAATGGGCAAGATGCTCAAGTGTCTCCTCAAGGTGATCATGCTCCTAATGTTGGAGTAGGTGAAGAGGTGCCGGAGTTGACTAATCGGGAGATTTGGGAGGCTTTGCTTGCTTTAACCCGAGCCGTAACGGCTCAACTTAACTTGAACATGGTGCCTAGGGTGGTGGAGAGCACTATGTCATCTAGGTTGAGAGACTTAGTGAGGGAAGAATGCTATGCGACTATACTACAAGATAATGTAACCTTATCTAGACACATGATGTATGCACAATCATGTGAAGAATCTAATCTTGGGAGGATGTCAGGTAGCTTGAAGAGGAGTGTTGCTAGTGACCAAGTGCAACCTAGGTTCAAAAAGAGGGTTCAAACTAAATATGAACCTAGTGTTCCTAAGAAGAAGTTTGAGAAAGGAGGTGGCTCTAAGGATGGCAAGCCTACTTGTGCCAATTGTGGAAAAAAACACTATGGTGAGTGTTTATTGGGTACCGATGGTTGCTTTGGATGTGGAAAGGATGGGCACAAAGTGAGAGATTGTCAAACATTGCTTCTAGGAAGGAGGGCAAGAGGGTTGAGCCTAGTGTTCCAAAGGAAGATGCTCCAACTAAGAGGCGTTTTATGCACTCCGTACTAGAATTGAGAAGCCGAGTGATGGTGATGATGATGCTGGTAAGTTCTTGTTTCTCTTTTGATAGTATGAGTTCCTTCTAAGTGGGGGAGTATAGTTTGTAGATGGGATAGAATTCCTTGATTTGTTGCATGTGCATGATGTTTAGGAGTTTGGTTGAAATTGAATTTCATTTACTTCTTGCATTGTGTGATTTATGAAACTTTGAGCATGTTGTATGATGTGTTTAAATGATGTTATCTTGCATATTAGCATGTCTATATAGAGAATTGCCTAAAGATTGCACTTTTGGAAAATTTGCAAAAATTCATTGTAGCTTGATACACTGCTCACTGTTAAATTTTTGAGAAAATGACTATTTGATTCTTTGGTCTAAAATTGTAGTAATGTGGTTAGAACTGATGTATATAAGTATGATGTTGAATATAAAATGAGTTTTTGCTATTTGGATTGAAGCATGTGAATTTTGTAGCATAATGAGTTATAGAATTGTTTTCTAGTTTCTTGTTGTGTTGAGCATCTCTTGATTTTGTGAAATTGATGATTTCTTCTTGATTATGTGTTATATGATTTGGTTATGTGCTGCTAATTGAATCTCAAATCTTGGAAGTGTTCGGAGAGTGGCAAGTGTCATTCGAGGACGAATGTTGTCCAAGTGGGGGAGATTGTAAGACCTCAAAAATGACATAGGTTAACCAGAGACTAACATGTCGGTCTTGGTGTTCTAAGGTCCTAAATATGTTTAATATGTGGAATAGAGGCAGTAGCTAAAGTATTAGAGGTGTTGGAAGTCAAACGTCAAGGGACGACTAAGACATTTGACGACTAAGTCACCTAGATGTCTCTTATGTGGTTTTATGTGTTTATGTGTGTTTCATGGTGTTTTAAGGTCCTTAATAGAGTTAATATAGCATGTATAGGCAGTGGTTAAATTTTCGTGAAGTTTGGAGGTCAAACGACCAAGAACGTCCAAGGCATTCGAAAGATATGCCTTGAGTCGACCTTGTACGTCTAGGCGAGTTTCGTTGAGTTTTATGTGTTCGTTTTGGATGAAATTCATGTGAGAGGTTTTAAACTGATATATGAACGTATTTGGGTTAGAAACGTCTGGTAAATTATCCCCAAGGACCATCGAAGGGTCCTTGAGGAAGGACCCAAAAGCTGATGGGCAGGCTGTCCCATGCAGCCTTGGCGACGGAGCTGTCAACGGCCAGTAGTGGCTGTGACACCCCGTCACAAGGGTCTCGTCGTGGGGGCTTTGTTCAAGGGTTTATAGGGGACCCTTGTCTAGCTACTGGAGCTTGCAACGAAGGGCCATGACGGTCCGTTGCACCCGTGACGCCCCGTCATGGGCAGGTCGTCGCGAGCTTGTCTCCTGCGCAGATTTTTCTGCCAAGTCAGGGGTGAATTGGTAAATTCACCCAACTTACAAATAAGAGTTTAGGCGGTTTATTAAGGGTCTTATGGGTATTTTAATTAACTATACAAGTAGTTAACACCCTAAAGACTTCATTCTTTCAAATTGAAAACCCAAAACTCTTAGAAATATCCCCAAAACCTCCATTGAAGACTCCATTGAAGAGGCAGCTTGGTGAGGGGTTCTTGAGTGGAAATTCTTCATCAAAGTGAAGGATTATCATCCTTGAGGTATGGCTTTTGATCCTTGAAACTTATTTCATCAAGGAGCCCAATTCTCAAAGTGTTTTACAAAGTTTTCTAAAGTGAATTGCCCAATTTCGGGATTCTACCATGGGTTCTTGCATAAATGATTTCTAAACATTGAATTATGATCTAATTTATATTGTATTGATGATTTCAACATAAATTACCTATGAACCCATGTGAATTGATGAACCCTAGTTTTGAATACTTTTTCGGTTACTTGATATTAAGCTAATGTTGATGAATTGTTGTGTAATTTCTTATGGGCTTTCTAATGATATAAGAATTATATTCAATTGATATATAATTGATCTTAGATTGTTAAACCTAGATTGAATTGATGTAGATTCATTGAGTTTTATGGTTATTGCTTTGAATTGTTGTTCATGGCCATGGTAAGGGCGTTGTGATGTTGAATTGGTTGATTTGGCATTGAATTAAAGTATGGATATGGGGATGAAGGTATGCTGCCCCGTTTTTCCTTAATTTGATATTAATTATACTTAGATTCTATTGTGTTTGGTATGGTCCACTTATGGTGGCGGTGTTATGTGTTTTACTTGCAATTGATGTGGCCTTGTCGGCGTTACTTTATGCAATATTATGAGCATGGCCTTAATGGCAACTACTTGAAGTAATGTGGTTATTTGTGTAGTTGATGATGTGAAGTGTGGCATTACCTATCTACATGTGAGGTTATATAGTCATATATGTGTTCTTCTAGTTATGTTGCCTTAAGTGATCATGTTAGACTTTGACTTGATATTATGAATGTAGTGTTAGGTTAAGTCTTGGTTATTCCTACTTGACTTTATGAGTCTATGTGGAGTATATTAATAATTTTATGATGATATATAGGATAACTTGAAGATGTTAGGCTGTTTTAGAGGTGTTTTTAGAATGGCTTGTATTATGTGTTAAAAGTGAAGTATGTGATGTCTTGTCTTGGTTGACTTGTATCTCTTGCTTGATGTATATATGGTTATGGTTATGTGATGTCTTGATTTAGGGTGTTATAACTCTTAGTCTTGAATAAATAAATATAGGTGAGACCTTATTGATAGGAGGGTCATTTATGTGGAACCTTGAACTTAGTGGCGAGGTTATAAATTGTGAAGTAGTTAGCCGTAATGGTATCCTTCATATGATGAGTGATGGACTTAAGGTTGATTGGCTGGAACGGCATCACATCATACCTTAGGGAAGTTGCTATGAGCTTCTTGTCGCGAAAGTGAGTTATGCCCTAGTGGACCTTGCTTTGGTAGGGTGAATGTAATGGGGTCATGAACTAGATAAGACACCTATTTATATGAACCTTAATGTGAATTAATCTATGAGAACTAAGTCTAGCACCGAGTGAGTATGAGTAAGGGAGAAGTGGATTCAGTTAAAGAAGAGACTGAATGCTTATTACGCCCTTCATATTCCTTAACCATGTGCCTACATGGGATGTGTCCAAGTTCTACCATTGGCAAGTAGAACAACCTCATCGAAGTAGGATAGAACTTCGGATTCCATGTCTTGCTACCATGGTCTATGTTGGTTATTGCCTATTCTCATCATGTGTAATACCTATTAGCATTAGATAAGTTTATGAGGTTTAGGTGGTGGTATGGGACGCTATCTAGACATTGCACAATAGACTTTGAAGGTGTTATGTGGAGTTCCTAGGTCTTGTCCAAGACCATAATATGAGTGTCTTATGTGATGCTTTATGTGAGTCTCTTATGTGATGTATGAGTCTTAATGAACTAATGAACTAATGACCTATGTTAGTAACTATGTAAATGAATGAGTACCTAATCTAAAGTGGCTTAAGCATTCCTTAGCTAAAGTGTGAGGAGGGCATGAAAGGATCGTCTCTTCATGTCTTATCATTGGAAGTCTTGAGGATGACTCTAGTTAGGAAAGTTGGTTAATCTTGTTGACATGATCTAAACCTTAGGAAGTCTTAAGGACTATTTAGGTAATCTTGAAGAGGTCACTGCACTATGGACATTATCTTCTCGATTCACTTAAGTAGGTCTTTTGATAGTATTTGGAAGGAGAATGTCTTCTAATCTAAGTGTAGGTGTGTTTAGTGAGAATGATTCTATTTGAGGTAGTCTATAGGATCTCTTGCGTGTGAGTGATAAAGATTGTATGGGCGGTCGCTCCACACTCACTCAAGTGAACTTTAGAAATCACCTTTGGTAGATGAATCTTACATAGATGTTTATGATTGTTTTCTAAGTATGTATGTGACTCATTGTAGGTAATCTTAAGGGTCGTTTAGGCACATCTAGAGAGGGTGTATGGGCGGTCTCTCTTTGTGTGACTTATGTGAATTTTATGATGACTTTAAGCGAGGGAATTACATGTTAGGAAGACCTTAAGTGAGGGATGAAGTGCTTCACTGTAACAGTGAATTAATTCACTGTACAGTGAATATAGCTCACTGTAAAGTGAGTTCTTTAAATGGTATTTTTGGTTAATGGTTATCATGTGTTTCCTAATTGCTAAATGATGTTCTTATGTTTAAACTATGATTTCCAGATGAAAAGATGCATATTTCCAATAAAGTCCGTTTTCATGATTTTATGCATATAGCCATACTTAGTACATGTGGTTGTACTAATTCCATGTTTTATTTTGTATCTATAGTTCTTGGTAGGTGAAGAGCTTGTGAAGTGAAGACTTGGACTTAGAAGATCGTTCAAGAAGAAGTTGAAGTATGTCCTCAATTGAATCGAGGGCATATGTCTTTTATTGTTTTTCATTGAAGTATTGTAATAGACTATGTCTTTCTATTTTCGTATTGAAGTATGGGCCGTGTCCCAAAGTATTCTTGTGTCTTAAGATGATGAGATTGAGACTTAGCATTTCTATTACTTTTATATAAAAGAGATTTTTAAAGACTATATTATGTTTTGTGAAAAGTTTTAATTCCGCACTACTTTTCACTATGTATATGCAATGAATGATATGAATGAGGCTTGTCTTAGAACTCTGAGAGTTCAACGACGTCGGTCGCAATCCGAGATTGCACCCTATCTTCTAGGGTATGGTTTCGGGTTGTGACAGTGTTGGTCGGGGTATGGGACTTCACCTATGTATTGCACAAGTGGATCTTGAGGGAAGTCCTAGGAAGGTGTTCTTATGCATGAAGTCACACACTTTCGCCAACTCAACCATCTTAAAGACACATAATTGTGGTCAATGTTCAGAGGGGTTTGATAAATTGTGTTTTATTAAATTTAAGGGTCGTAATGAAAAAAGGGGTAAGTAGAAGGGTTCAAAATACAAACTGATACAAGTACACGGGTCTATCAAACGATTTCGCCTTTATTATATATGGGTCAGATAGTATAGGGTCTTAAATAAGTTTATAACTTTATCCCATTAACTACCTATTAAGTCAATTATCTACAATTACCCATTAATTAATTAACTCAAATTAAACAAATAGTTCAAAATTCTCAAAAATATCCTACCAGGTCATTACATTATCCACCTCCAAAAATCCTGTTTGACCTCGAAATTAAGGAATAAGAAGAAAGAATAAATGATGTTACCAAAAGCTTGAGTTATGATGTACTTGTTGGATTTCAGCTCTCCAACTGAGCTCCTCCTTAAGACCATTCCATCAAGATCAACTACTAAGAACGAAATTTTTGAGTTAAACTTTGGAAGCTCTATAATTGAAGAGTGATTATCAAACAATGAATTAACTCATGAACTCAATCTACACTGAAACCCATTGGACCATAACACAACCATCATTACGAATCTTTTCTCACATAACCAAGATAACATTCCTAATCAATGCATAAATCATCATAAATCTTATAAAAATTTCATCCTCACATCATAGTATTTCCAAGAAATTAAGCTATAAAATATGTTTTTTAGACATTGGGTACTCATTAAGGAAGAATCAAACTTATTTAACTCAAGGAACGAATTGATCAAGCAAACACCTAACAAGTGATACACTTCAAAATGGAGAACCTCTAACAACACAAATATTTGTAATTACTCACAAAAACTCTTCCATAAGTTCTCATAAGCAAGGGTGTACATGTAGAACTATAGGTGTACTTCAACTATCTCAAACAAAACTAATCTATCATAACTGAAATGACCAGGTCTGTCCAAGGATCCTACCATATCAAGAGTACATAAGAGGATCCAATCCACCTCTAGGGATTCACCCATAGATGTAGAAATACACATGAGCATATGCAATAAATAATACTTTAAACTATGTTTGAAACAAAGAAGGTGGTTCAAATAATGAAGTACGAAACCAAAATAAAATAACACAATATACTCCTTCAATAATGCTCATATCAAACATTTACATCCATCTAACTCCATCTCATTGATGCTTAGCCACCCAAAATCAATTAATCTTGTCCATATTACAATCGTACACATACTGGATTCATTTAACCCCACATACTTCTCACAGTACGCCACTAAAACTAACACTCTTAACACTAACAAACATCATAACCGCGCCCGTTATCTACCTTACTCTCAAACCGTTGCTAGTATCGAATTCGTCTTAACAAACACATTATCAGCTCAAAAAATTCAAAATATGGTGCTCTCTCTTTCCAAATAAGCATTTTATGACATATACGGGTCCCACCAAAGGCTGAAAACACTAAATTCAAATATAAAAATACTTCCCATCAACGTAAAGTTATTGAATCATGTACAATGTCAACTCCTCGTAATCTTTCAGATGTCGAATTTTAAATAATATTCAAAACCATCATATACCACATACCAACACTTAAGAAATTTCTGGTCACTCCAATTATTCTATATACTATGAGCACATAACTTCTATTTACTATCAAGTGTCTATGTAATACATCGCATCAGTCTGTGTTGTCCCATTTAAAAGAGAAGCTTCAATCCCCTGAAAATCCTCAATACTATGTATAGTTGTAGGTCCATACTGTTGCGTATTCATAAGTCACTTATCATAATATGAACCATTTCGCTTCACATAAAAACACATAATCTTACACACCTCACTGTGTTTCATCCAAATCAAAACCCTATATTCATAAAAATTGTTGATAAATCCCCAGTGAGTCTATACTGAACTAATTCACATCAATAGTCATATTATAACTTATATATTAAAACCTTTACATCCTTCAATTTCGAACCAAGAGTCTATATGACAGGTTTTGTTCCCTCACATCTTTCCCATGACACAATTTTTCATTACCTTGAACTCTTTAATACACTAGACTTTTTTTTCTTTCGTTGACTTTCTTAACAATCTTATCCTTTGACCAACGACCCATGATATTTTTACCTTATCCTCTAAACCAAAACATTATGTGGAACCCCTTATAGGTATACCAATCAAAAGTAAACAAATTTACTACTCAAATTTTTTCTATCATTCCAAATGTTCCATACTGAATGCAATCAATCATTTCTTATCCTAACAATCTATACCTTGAAAAAAAGATATTAACACAACCCTAAAATCACATGAAAAACTTGAATTCTGATTTGACTTATGTGCCCCGATCCCATTATCTATCAACATAAGCTCATATATGAAAAGCTTTTATGAACTCATGTATCTTAGTTTTTCATTAATCGCTTCTCCATCGATCTTATCATATCCTTCGTTAAAAATCCAACCGTACTCATTATCAAACACAAAACCACAAAACAACTTATCCTCACACTCAAGATAGACGTCTATACACTTTTTTCTCAAGTTTTATCCAGTAGTTTTTAACCAATCTGATGAACCTGTGACACTATTACCATAATCAGAACAAAACATATGGAATTACACATCTCTGAACCCATTTCTCAACTCTCTAAAGATATATCAGTGTCCCTAGAAATTAAAGTAAATATTGTTGTTCTCACCTCTTTTCGAAGGGTAAACTACCTCCCACTAATTCCTCTCATTTATGACTCTAGTTCATTTCAATTCTATTCACGCGTTATCTCAACACCCCCTATAACTTTCCATGCAATAAAGCTATTTATCAATTGGTATCAACCACAACCTCAAATACTTGCAAGTTGTCATTACAATACAAAATCCATTTAACCAATAATCCTTATTATATAGTTGCATCTTTGTATAATTCATCATGAACTCTTATTACCATCATACTTATTAGCCATTGTCATCATCCTGAAGTCAATCTTTTCATCGATGTGACATCTCAAACCCTCTATACTAATCAAGTCCAAAGATCTAACTCACTTTTATGCGCACTTTCTTACTAAATTCTCAATTACCTTCACACAAGTATACTCGTTGGGAATTTCTTTACCATAACTTTGTCATCCTGATATCGATCCACTTTCATGGGGCTTACGATGAAATCACCACTCATTTAAACTCCTCGAGATACACTTTACAAACTTAAAACATTAATAGCGTACCAAAGATCCACCACTAAAATCTTTCTAATAAATAATGCTTAACCTAAGTGTACATAGTACTGAACTAGTTGGTTTCTCAAATGTGAATGCAATATCGAATCTCATTATACGAGAATGTGATACAACTGATAACTCTTTACGTAGTTAGTATTTGTACTTGATAATCATCGTATCCATTTCAATATACAACTTGTATCACAATGCAATTTTTTTATTAGATACACCACTATAACATATCATATCTACCTAGAAGATCATATCCAAAATAGGTCACACATTTCTACCCATCGAATAATTGTAAAATATCACAAACTCAATTCCATATCTAGACCAAGCTGTCTGTATTCTTTTGTAGGCCAGTTCAATATAAAAAGTAACACACTCAATACTTTAACCAAGTAAGTATCGATATTATTGTGGTAGTCGTATCATGGCCTTCTTTTATATATATACACTCAATCTATAAAATCGTAGTAGAAATTCTAACCCCAATTGGTGCATCATTATACTTATCATTTTCTAAGCAACCCATTCATGTTATGATAGCTTTACTAATTGTAATTTCCAAAGTTACATGTCCATTACCTAGACATCCCTTTAATAATTTCATTTCCAATTTTTAAACAACTCTAAATATCGTATATATCACACAAGTACTATTCACTATACTAGGGTAACTAACCTTACACAGCCCATTCAAATTACTAAACATTATAAATCTTACCATATATCATTTTCATAATTGTATCACACTTACCTTAGTATCAAGTCTAACCTCCAAGCCATACATGATACACCAACTTATAACTTATGGAACAAGACACGACTCATCACTATAAGTGAGAGAGAATGGGATAAAGAAATAATAATCAGAATGGACGAAGGATGCATGATAGAGATCTAAGAATTGAAGATTTTTCCTAAAACTCACTATAGCCTCTCAAAGAAAAATATTGACGTCTCCATACCGATCCTCGGGACTCTACTTAGACTAGACTTGTATACATGTGAGACCTATGAACCTGGGGCTCTAATACCATTTTGTCTTGACCCAAAAATGGACGTGATGACACTCATCTTATCCTACCAAGATAAGTCATCCTAAAACTCAGCCACTACAATAAAATGCAGAAATTTTATGATAAACTCAAAAATACCCCCAAAATATGGTTGTCATGTGTACAAGACTATAAAGTATTACAATTGATTCAAAAGGAAAAAAAAAAGTCTTAAATGACATTGTCTCTAGAATAGAACAAGATCATACATAGGAGTAAGAAGGTCCGTTGAAATGACAAGCAGCTACCTCACGAACCTCTAAAAGAAGCCTTAGACAAGGAGAATAAAAAGTATCACAAAGGTCCGGGCTATTAACCTACAAAAAATGGCAAACCACATGGTACTCAAAAAGTAAACTTCTAAACACAAGCTAAGGGAATAAAATATGTGTATTCCTTACAAACCAACCGAACATCCACAACTACAACCTGCATAAAACCAGCCCAACCTAACAGTTCACAGTTTACATATCACCCACCTCAACAACAATCACATTAAAAAACTACATGTCCTAAACACAAAAATAAATATTCATCAACCACAATTTCCACAAAAACAGACTCACAATATCAGCAACACACAAGATCAAGTTCATCAAATATCAAGTATTTTGCAACAACCAATAAAACACATAATCATCAAGAATGAAAGATGTCATAGGATGAAATAAAATATGACACCATGAAATGATATGCCTCAAAATACCATGTACTATCTCAATTGTATATACATGATACGCATCGGAAATACGTCAAGATTCATGACCCATGTGGGACTCGTGAGGTCCATATACCGACATAGATGATCTCCACGTGTCTATAAAGACAATCTCAACGCACTATCATAAATCAAACAAATTTTTCACAGAAGATGTACATGTGCTAAAATTATAATCTTAACATCTCACCATCCCCAGCACTGAAGATCTCCACGTGCCCAACTTATATTCAATATCATTCATTGCATATGCACAATATAATTTCAATAAAAGGGATGATGCATCTCAATCAAATATCAATATGATATGTAATCACCTTGGATATAACAAGTATACATGTCAATAAAGAAGACAATCACACATAATAAATCAAGTCGATAATATATCATCTAATTCTCATATGCTTTGGCATTCTCGGATTATAATCTGCATTCTATAGTTATAAACTTTCCATTTATAACATCGGTACTCGTACCATTGCCCGTCAAACAATTGTTACGAGACCCCAATCCTTCTCCCTTACCCATGGTCTATTTTGATTTCAATTTTTATGAGATAAATGTCCTTCAATGAAGTCTTTCAAATAATTCTCAACACATCACACACAAACAATTAATCACATTGCTTTTGTTACCCACATTTTTCTCATTAGAATTAATCAATGCGGACAAGTCAACCCTTCACCAAGTGTCTTATCTCCCAAACACCTATTAAAAATTATTCAAGGACTTGATCTTCCTCTTTCAGTTGACTTCCAAATCAATACAAACTATTCAAATATGTAATCACAATATGATTTTCGAACTAACAACACTCATATTACTATAGGTTGGCCTAGACCCAAACATTTATTCAATTATAATCAAATTTCTAAGTTTCAAGCCTAAGGTTAAGTCCCAATTTATTTTCAATATGGAAAATGTTAAAATTGCCCCTGAACTATGCGAAATAGACCACTTATACCCTCCATTACATTTTGGGATCATTAATACCCCCGTCGTTATCCTATGAGACCACAAATTCCCTCAAGAGTTAACACCCCAAATTTTTAGTGACGTGGCATGCCACTTGGGACTAATCCCTCTACCTGAGCGTTGCCAACTAAGATTCACTACAAAAGAACTTCACCTTTAGTGGCGACAAAGTCGCCACAAAATCCCAAAATATTGCCACTAAAGGTTATGAGGGATTTTTAGTGACGGCTAAGACTCCAACAACCATTCGCTAGTAAAACCTATTTTTTCAACAAAAAAACATATGATAATTAGTTTTCGATTGCCACCTAATTTTCTAAAATAAATAACTTGCAATAATAATATTAAAAACACCCAATATTATTACGAAAAATCATGAAATTACTTCTCGATTCACATCTCCTACTATATAATGCATCATTGTACATTTTGTACATTTACATATAACATAAAAATAAAACTTACAATGTCTTCAAACTCCTACTTAATCGATATAATTTTTGTTTTTTTGAAACAATGAAGAAAAAAACACAAAATTAGAATTTAATGTTAAAAACTTTTAGTGATAATTTTTTGGGCTATTGTGGCGACTAGTATCGCCGCTAAAGGTCTAGTTCTTTTGTAGTGAATCCTAGTTGGCAATGCTTAGGTGGAAGGAGTAGTCCACGTGGCTTTCTAAGTCAAAAATATTGGGTGTTAACTCAAAATGTGGTC
This sequence comes from Solanum sitiens, assembly GCA_016801875.1. NCBI lineage: Eukaryota > Viridiplantae > Streptophyta > Magnoliopsida > Solanales > Solanaceae > Solanum > Solanum sitiens. Next base: position 14,142 of record JABWTJ010001397.1, on the reverse strand, counting down.
TCTTGGGATACTGTAGGGACATTTTTTATCCAAAAATGTAACGAAGGGTATAAGTGGTCTATTTCACATAGTTTAGGGGCAATTTTGACCCTTTTATGTTTCCAATATCATAAATCCAAGGGTATTCACATAATACCATACACCTAACACTTAATTACGTATACCAATATATCAAAACTCGTATCATAATTTAGTATTAATAAGAAAATCAATGAAACAATGACGTCAATTACATGAGGAACCATTGTTTCAACCCTCAATTTGGTATGACTTATATTCCTAACTATTAATCCCATCATGTCATCTAATCATGGCCTCAATCCTTTAAAAAGTTGATTGGCCAGAGCCTAAAACGTCCACTTTCTCCAATTACATTAAGATCATGATATATATATATATATATATATATATATCTGTCAATTCTTTATTCCAACAAACCTTTTTCAATTTAATACTAATATAATATTATTATATACATACATATGAAACATTTAATGAAAGCATAAGCACTATAAAGATCAATTTATGCATGCGTCGAAAAATTGAAACTTCAGTTAAAGTTTTACGTGAAGTGATTCTTGATTGCAGATATTGTAACCCTTAGTCCATTCTTCTTTCTTTTGTTTATTTCTTTTCTGAATTAATTAGTACTATGAGTGATAAATTTTACTCACTTATTTTATTATATATGGGTCAGATAGTATAGGGTCTTAAAAAAATTATCACTTTATCTCATTAACTATCTATTAAGTAAATTATCTACAATTACCCATTAATTAATTATCTCAAGTTAAATGAATAGTTCAAAAATCAAAAAATAACCTATCGGGTCATTACACTTCTGATAACTCATATGACCATTAGTATCTTGTAACTTATGTAACATCTATCACATTTGTCTACCCACACTGATACCCTCATTCTGACCATTTATTAAATGGAAGACTTATTTACCTATAAATAGCTAGTGATGTTTCTTCCTTTGTGAAATATCCCAACTAAGAAAAGAAATGATGTAAGCAAGACGAGAGTTTATATTGAGATTAACGTAGTGATAGAGAGAGTTGAGACAAAGAAAAATATTCTTAGTCTTCAACTATATTCACTAGACAAAAGATAATATTTATTTCCTAAATGAAGGTGTTCTTTTGTTGATCTTTGAGCTCTTCAACTAATCCGGAGTTGTACAACGTTGTTGGGTTGTTGTATCCTTGAGGGGACAATTAAATATATATATATATATATATATATATATATATATATATATATATATATATGGATCAGTGTAGATGTGCTACATTGAGCTTGAATATCTGAAAGAAAGTGAGATATGTGCATCAGCCTACATATTTGTTTATTCATTTTATTTTCAAATGTATTATTTTGTATTTATATTACAAATACAATTTTAAGGAGATTCTTGTTACAGTTTGAAAAAGTATGGATATCATGTAGGGATATCAACATAAGTCCGGTCAGATGTCGCTCTCTTCTGGTGATCAAACTGGTTGGATTGTATTTTTTTCATCCAGTCATTCCCTAAAATAAGGTCACATCAACCTAGAGGAATGACAAGCAGATCCTATTAGAAGGATCTCCCTTGCAATTTCCACTTAAACCCTTGGCAATGAGATGTGCACATGACATAGTTATCATCAACTAGTATGACTCTTACTGGCGCACAATAACTAGCTCCAATGACTGTGTGTTGATCAATGAAACCATGAGTGTTTCTTGAATCAATCAACATGGTGAGGCTCCTATTCTTCACATTACCACTCACCAGTATAGTATTAACCCCTTGACTGTTCCCAGTTAAGGCATTCAAACTGACTGCTTCTTGCACTTCATGTTCTATCGTCTCCCCTTCAATACTTAGGTCCATATAGGTTGGGTCCTCCACCTCCGCAAATACTCCTTCAGCAATCTGCACTTCTCCCATTAAACAATGCAATTGCTTTGGTCGACATTGATGCCCTATAGTGTACTTGTCTCCACATAAAAAACACAACCTATTGATTTTCCTTCTCTCATAAACTTCAGGACTAAGTTTAAAGGCATTAGGTCTACTGGCCGAGCTTCCTGAGGCCTTTGAAAGGGAATTCTAGCTCATAGCAGTAGCAGGCTTAGTGGTAACCTTGTTTCTCCTTTGAACATCTTCAATTGCCTTTTCTTGCATTCTAGATTTCTCAGTTTAGAGCTTAAGAGTAGTTGGTTTGAACATCTTTACAGTGAACCTAATTTATTCCTTTAATGATCCCATGAAACTTTATAGAGAGTGTGTAACACCACGCTATGTGAAAGAGTTGGATTACAAAGAGTCATTTTTTGAAAGAACGAATAATCTGGAAATTTGTTCAAGTTATGTTAAGTTTTATTTTTGGGTCACCTTCAAACAACCATAACTCCTATCTCATAATGAGTTAAAAGTTCTAAAAGATACCACGGGAAATACATTTGTATTCTCTTTCCAACGCCACCGAGTTTAATCATTTTTGAGTTTGTATGAGGGAGATATGACCATATGAAGTCGGGTTGTCTAGATAAGGAAAGTCAAAACAGGATTTTAGAATGGCATTATGGTGTTTTTACTACCCAATTAATTAAATTCATTTTAAGTGAATTAATTAAGGTCATAACTGAATTGGTTAAGTTTGCACAATTAAAAATTCACTCTAGGTCTTTAGAGAGAAGAACTCAAGATAGAAGAGAAGAGAAAAGTCAAAAATCGTCACTTTCATAAAGAAATTGATTGTGAATTTCACCAAGGATTCAATCCTAAGAGATATGTGAGACTCATATAATGTTGTCTTCGTTCACCCATTTGTTAAACATGTGTATTTCACTGTGAATTCTTCCTAAAAAATTTGGAAGTTGAATGTTCTTGATGTATGTTCTTGAATTTCTTTCGTTCTTAAATTTGAGATGAGATTGAGGATTTTCTTCACGTCCTAGTGTTTATTCATCGAGGTGTTTGAGTTAGATTCTTGTGTATATGTTTTGGGTATCTAAATTTAAAGAGAGGTTGAGAAAAAGAATCGAATTTAAATGATTTAAGATAAGAAGACGAGTTGGAATGTTCTTCAAGTTTGACTAGGGGAAAGCTGGCGCGGCGTGCCCCCATGGAACCAAGATGGATGGGGAGACGCGCCAAGAGTGCGCACAACATGAGTCTCTGAACTTTGGGGGCTGGCACAATGCGTCAGGTCTGTATGTCCCAACCTGTTTTTCATGTATACTAATATTTTCCTATTTATTCTAACTACTATAAATTACTTCTAAACACCTAGAAATAATCCATAAACATGAACCATAACCTTGAATCGAGAAGTTTAAATTAAAGGAAAGTTAAGAGCTAAGTCTAGATAGTTCTTAGAGTCTGTTCAAGTAGTCTTTTACAAAAGTTTTAATCTTGTTTTAAGACTTGAGTTTTCAGGTAAGTAAGAGTAAGAAAATGAAGTTTATTTATCTCAAAAGAATATATGGGAACTATGCATTCTCAAAGAGTAAATGTTTTCAAATTTATACAAGAGAGAAAACTCTAATTTCCAAGACAACCTTTGAGCTAGTTTTTGAGTAATTATCTCAAACCGCAGAAAGAGTCATTTATAAAAAAACATATAGGCTAAGTATTTTGGAGATGTATTTAGCACTAATATGGTTACGAGTTCATAGTAACTCAAGTCTCCATAAACTATGTAGCCATCATGGGTAGAAGGGTCATACTTTTAGATGATTCCTTAGTGCTTTTTAGCATAGACTAGTGGATCCACTTAGTTGAGGCAGTCTACATCCCGACAGGTTATAGGAAAGTTCTGACAGTGTGGGTGAGAGGTTGTATCATCACATACCTCATAATAATGGTTGTGTTTAGAGAAACTCCGAGCAAATTATATTACTTTATTATATATGTATATTGATTTGTTTCTTACTGTTTGAAATGATTCATATAAACTGCATCTTTGATGTTGTTTATTTCTGCATTTGAGTTGAGTATCCATAAGTTTGAGTAAAGTTGAGGTAAGTGTTTCTTTTAGATTCATGTTCAAGCTTATGTATTGTTTCGAATTCCCCTCACATGCGCGTATATTCAACGTACTGATGTCATTTGGCCTGCATCTTTTTATGATGCTAATACAAGTAACTAGGATCAACATTCAACACCATATTTATCCAGTTGAGCACTCAGAGGCAGTTGATGAGCCTCCTTGCTTTTCGTAGGATTATCTTTTTATTGCTTTGATTAGTTAGTTCATTAGTATGTCATGGGTCTTATTCCGACATCCATCTCAGTTGTTAGAGGATTCATAGACAGTTAGTTCATTTGACATTTTCTTGTTATTAGCTTATGTTGAATCTTAAGTTGCCTCTTCGGCTAAGTAGAATGTTATTTCTAAACTTTCACAGTTTATCTATTCAGAAAGTTTATTTAAGGTTTTATTTAAGTACATTTACTATTGAGTATGTTTTCCACTAAGAGTCTTGTCATGGGTTCGCTTGGGGCCAGCAATTGTTCTTGACTGTCAGTCCCGCTCAGAGTATAGTCTCGGGGAATGACATATTGCATTTGAAATTAATTACAAATAATAAAAACTTAATTATCGATATCATAAAAATAATATTAACATAATCAAAAATTGAAATAGAGAGGTGACAAGTAGTTCTCCAAATTTGGAGAACTACTATTCACCTCTTTATAAATGGTGTATAGAGAGTATATGGAGAGGGGTTGGAGAGGTCATTTTCTATTTTCTTACTAAATATGGAGAATGAAGCATAAATAAGAGATGATTTCATATGAACTTGATTGAGAAACTACGTAATTGAATCTAAACATGCATAGGAAGATTGAAATTGAACAATTAACTCAAAATAAAATAAGACCCATGGAAATTGCATGAACCCTAATCAAAATTGGGTGATATTTGAATAGGAAGAAGATAGATCTTTGGGGACCCAATCGACGAATGAAAATCCATTGGTGAATTCCTACATACTTGATAAGCAAATCCTAAATGCAATGGAGAAAAAAAGAGACTTGAAGCTTGAAACTCTAACTTTCTTCCTTCAGCTTGAGATAATTGGCGGGGATGAACTTGTATAAGAATTGGGGATTTGAGAGGACGAAAGGGTTTTTGGTAGATTTAGGGATTGAAAGTTAGTAATATGTTTTAAAATTAAAGTCAAAACGATATACTATAGGTATTAATCTATAGGAAAAGAGACAAATACCCTTAAGAAATAAATATCGTACGACTCTATAGTTTGGACCTATAGATTGTAGAACATTTTACGAACTGTACCAGTCAACCATATGTCAAGGTACTAGGATACAAAATTGTCCAACTTTCTATGAAACCCTTCTACAGACCATCAGATATTCTACTGGTCGTAGAGACCATTTGTAGTCCTCGACTTTAGGTCAAAAGTTGTCTGTTTCAATTCTACGAAACCATCCTACAACCCATCCAGTTCACTCATTGGTCAAACTTCAAAACTTGAATTTTCCCAAAATTCATCTCAACTTCTAAGACTCGCCTATGACCCGTAGAACCTTTTACAGTCAATAGACGGGACTCATCGATAACAGTACCTATAGCATAAAACTAAATTTTCCCTTCTTAATCAAACTTTCCAGTTTCTAAGTTGTTCCACTTCATAGAAGGAATTATCATCCGAGCTCGTTTACTTAGAATGTTGACTAAAGTAAAGTTTTGGACTTAACTTGATATTTAAAACACCAAATTTCATAAACTCGCATAGAAAGCCTTCGGAATCATGCGAACCATACTAATAGCCTAAAATGACTCTTCTTAAGCTGATTGAATTGGTAAAATTGTATTCTCATATTATCATCTTGAATTTTAGTTACCTAATTACCATTCAATGTTCAAACGGTCCAAAAAACTAAAATTCGCATAAAACCAATGAACCACTAGGTGATGGAGCTGTTAGTCCCAACGTCGCTGTAGAAGAACTCCTGATGATGAATTAGAGGCATAATCACAGAAATTATATGGAGGGTCATTACAAAAGTTGTTCCTCATGATAGTCTCGAGCTTGTTAATGGTTGGAATGTATCTAGTAATTGCAATAATATTACCGTAAACATTTATCACCCTGAAATTCTTCTCTTTTGGTTTGTAAAAATCTTCTTTGTGCCACTTTGATTCAAGAACTCTACATCTTTCCAGACTAATATCATTTTAAAATTATGTGTATCCATAAAAAAACTATCTTTAATCAAACACATATAATTTCTCAACACTCTAAGCATCATATATCTCTTTTCTAACATAATATGTTACCTAGTTTTAGGATAATTTGAATTGTAAGTATTTGCAAGGTTGTTTTGATTGGTCATTTAGCTTCTTCTTTTTTTTTTGAATTTTTCTTATGAATTTAATCTACATAATATTTTGTCAAGTTTGCTATTTAAAGCCCTATTATGCTTAATGAAAACATCAAGAGACATTTTAATCAATACTTTTTGCTTCCCCATTTTTTCAATAACTCCAACAATGGTATCAAGGGTTTTATTGATCGTACGGAATCTCTAAATTCTTCCAAAGAACTACCATGTTACTTTTAACATGCATTGACTATTTTCCTATCCTTTTAACCCATCGGGGCTACACATTTTAACCCGTTTGGGATACTATTTCAATATGTGATTTTTTTCAATGCACAAGCTTTTCTATATGAAAAAAAAATTTAACCAAAAATATACCAAGCATAGTCACTTTTTTAATTCCTCAAAACATTTCACTAGTGAAAATTAGGAGATATAGTCTATGAAAATGAAATGATATATTGAAGCCTATGATATGTGGAAAGTTGTAATGGAAGATATAGCCTTAAACCCTCTCCCTGGAAATCCCACAGTCACTCTAATTAAATCTTATTTTAATGAACTAACTAATTCAAAGATAAAATTGTCATTCAAAATTTCAGTCGTGGATCATATTCTTTCGTAAATAATTGCTTGTGAGACGACAAAAGAAGCTTGTGATGTTTTTTTTAAATGTAAAATTTGAATTTGAAAAAGAATTTTCAATCTCTTAGGAAGCAAGAGAATGAAACCGTTGTTAAGTATTCTAATAAGATTTCTTTGATTGTTACTAAAATAAGATTGCTTGGTGAGGATTTCAAAGGCGATAGAATAGTAGAAAAAATATAATTATCCTCTTTGCAAATACTGCAAAAGGAAAACACACTTAGAAACTTTTTATTGGTGTAGACATGATGCAATATGTGAAAATTGCAGACAAGCCGTCCATTTTACAGAATGTGCAAACTTAAGGACAATCTTCGAGGACAAGTTGTAGAAGCAGTAATCAAGGAGAAGCAAATTTTGTAAACTGCAATATCTAAAACAAAGGAGGAGCGTTAAGTTTGCGTTTAGTTACTTCAGTCATTTTTTAACATAATAAGTAACCAACTTTTGGGATGAACTTGAATTTTAAATATTTTTTAATTTCTTTTAATTGTGTTGATTATTTCGCCTTTGTTTAATTTTTGCTATGCCAATTTTTTGCAGATTGTGTTATCAAGTTGACTATTTGAATATTTATTATGCTTGATAAAAATATTGAGATATCTTTCAACAAATACTTTTTACTGCCCAATATTTTATATACACCAATATCGACATACTGAGTATTATTAGTAATACAGAACATTGACAATTCCTCAATTCCACTTGAGACAAACAATATGATGGTGTTTCAAGCCCATGTGGAGTTGGAAAGGACTTCACCTCCTCTGTCAAACTATTAAGGGATTATATGATTTCATTTTTTTCAAAGTCCATCCAATGACCAACACCGTTTATGTTAGATATTATAAATGATCCGCATAGAGGTTCTAAATACATGCCCACATTTCTCCACTTCTTACAAACTACAGGAGTATAATAATCCAATTCTTATACTTTTGGATGTCCCTCAAACTTTCTTAATTCTGGTCTCAATAATTTATATAGTACAGAGGCTTCACTAGAAGATAATGAATAAGCAACACACTGAATTATTTGCTTCCATTTGGGAAATTTAACCTTGATACGCCCAAATTCTATATGAGTTCTTAACGCATTAATTCCAATAATGCTAACTCTATCCTAATGTTAATATGCAAGGTTGGTAAGTTATGTATCTCTAAGTGATTGGTCCTCCAAATAGGGAATTTCACCCGAAGCTTGGTTTGTCTAAGAGTGTATGTGATACTAACCATTAACCTTAACCCAGATTAGCCTTCGTAGTAAGTTGGTCAGGCTATTAGATAGTAGATTATCAAGTCAAAATCTCCATTATTTAATCCCTTTGCCATTTGTTACCTCCTTGGTTCTACTAGTATGAACGAGGCCGTTCTAACATTGCACACCGTTAAAAAGAGTTCTATACGGAAGGATTGACAATAGATGCATAAATAGCATTCAAGAATTACTAAGTTATTGGTTTGATTTGTTAATTACTCATGGATCCCACAACCCTAGTTGTGGAGTTAGCTATTCATTGCTTGAGTTATCACAATCCATATTTGAATTTGAAATAGGAATCAAGTACTTAAAATTTGAATAGATTGAAATATGAAATCTTCAATTGAAAATCAAAGGCAAATTGCATTAACAATCTTTAAGATTAAAATTCCCAAAGTGTTTGCAAGATAATATTCAACTCCAAAGTAATGTTTCACAAAAGGTCTTATAACTCAAAAACCGAAAATACAACTTTTATTTATAGAAAATAAGTCCTAAACAAAGTAGAAAAAGAAAATAAGAAAATCCAATCTAAGTAGTCTGTGGTTCAATAAACCGTCCATGGTTAGCTCCGTAAGTCAGAAGTTGGCCAAAATAATACGATTTTCAAAAGAAGGTCTTCACCTATGGTCCGTAGGTCTATGCACGATTCGTTCTGTCTCTCCGTTGTTCATGTACTTGAATTAAGACGACGTGACATTGTTAGCCTCCGTGGTCCCACCCTTTCTCAGACTTCCTTGAACACTCCAAATATGGTCTCACCTACAGCTCTTCATGTAAACGACAGTTCGTGATGAGCTCGTTTATTGCCAAAATCCTGTTGGTTCAACTACATTCAACTATAACTACTTAAAAACGATATCCTCCAAAATTAGACCAAAACACCATCATATCTAGTAACAAAAATACCTAAAACGTTTGCAAACTTCAAGTATAATGTATCATCAATGATGAAAATTCACGGCACTTCAAACCTCAAAATACTCTCCCAAAAGAGGATCACTACAGTAAATTGAAAACTCAACGGTATCCTTCCAACCATTCGACAGGTGAACCAATTACTAGAACCAATTAGTATCATGTTTTGTTGAGAGCCGACTCAATAAGATAAGGAAGCGTAACACAAGAGAGAGGCCCTAATATTTGATTTTGTTCATTATATATACTTTTATTTGAAATCTATTTTTTCTAACTTTTTTTAGATGCGAAGTTATTAGTTACTGTTTTAGAATTGACTTGTTTTAATAATTCCTTTTCAATTTATAATATAGTTAATCCATTCAATCTCTTTGGAGAAATTGTTCATCTTAAATAAGATTTAATAAAAAATATTAGTTTCGAAAAATAGCTTTGTGCTAAGGCAACATTTCAATATTATTCTATAAGCAATATATGTATTTCGAAAAAATCCAGTATTTTTATTTAATGGAGTAGTTTTTTTAGATCATTATCATCAATTGTATTTTTTCTCATATTACTTTTATTTCAAAAAATAAATTTAAACCATCAATATCTGAATAACTATTATGTGTTGAAGGGACTTTGTGATTTCGTTATCAATATTTTCATCAAATTATTTCTTACGAAATTCAGGTTCTACATTCATCTTATATACACTTTTCTTAGTAGAAATCATACAATTCATAGTACATATAATTTTTAAAAAAAAATAACATTTATAAGTAAAAAAATTAAAATGGGACCATAAGCGATGTCTTTAGTGGCCTAGGGGTTGAGACGGCCCTGGTTTTGTTTAGATTAAGTGGGTGTATGGAGGTGACCCCAGGGATGAACACAATGTTTCTGTTAAGGGGAAAAAAATTTATGAAATATAAATGATATTTTGTGATACATGTCAACAAATAAAGGATCAAAATCTAGAAGAGAATATGTTAGTATAAAAATAATCGTACAACATAAAATAGACTTGATTGAAAATCGTGAAAGAATTTTGACCATAATAACCATTCGAAGGTCCATAATCCTTTTTACATGAGAGATTCTAATTCCTTCAAAAACTCCCTTTAAAATCTTAGAGCTATTGGATTCGGTGGATGTCACTCAATTTGAACAAAAATGGAGCTCAATTTGAACAAAAATGGAGCTAGTTTTGAGGGATTTAGTCTTATGGATTGGCTGGACTGTCATATATGCTACTTTGAGTTCCACAAGTAACCGAATGGAGTTATTGATTTTAAATAACTTTTGAAGTATTAATTCTTGCACCTACTTACGCTTTAGTAATTAATGAATGTCTAACTACACATTATCTAGACGTTGAAGTGAAACTATATATATAAAGTATTACATTGGAGACTTGAAGAATATAGAATTCTCTTATATTTCTTGAGATTCCATTGTTTCTATTTCCTGTTTATAACTAGCAGTTTCTGTTCTCATATCAAAAAAGTGATGGTATGTTCTAAAACATCTTGATACATGTGATTGTTCCTTAATGTGTCTAGTGTTGAAATCGTTCAAGTATTCATTACCAGAAGATATTGATATGAAACTATTTCAGGTAACATATGCTTTCCCTAATCAAGAACAAAAAAAGGCAAAAGGAATTCAATACGTATTCTAAGCTCCTAGATGAATATTTAATGTGTGTTAAGTCTGTTTCTATATTCTTACAATTCTCTTATTTTGGATCCATGTTTTGTAGATATGCCTCATAGATGCTCTACATCTCATCTCGATGATATTAATTATCTTACACCATAAATCAAAAGGTGGAAACTAAAAAGACCATTGTTTGTCATATTGAGGAGTTTGGTGAAATTAAATATCCTATATTTTGTTAACATTTTTGTCTACTTATTGAGTAGGAATGATCACCCTCTACTCTTTATTAATACCAATGCAATATTAGTAAACTATGTTCCTTGCCTTAAATTCCATTGATGATAAATTTACCCATTATTACTATTTATTTTGTTTTGAACCAGATGGAAAAAGTACAAAAGTTTGATGAGTAGTATTTTGCTAAAGACTTTCTCACACGTAATATATTTGGTTTTAACTCTTCATTCAACTTAATCGTGGAGAAAGACTAAAAGTGCACCATGTTCTTTGTTTCTGCTACTTTTTGAAGGAGTTTGCCTCGAAGAAGCCATCGATTCCCTAGGTACTCATGATAGAAGATTCATAGTTTTATTTATTTTTAAGAAGGAGAATTTAAAAATTATGAAATTTTAGAACAATGTAATAGATATTTCGACAAAACTTATATAACATGATAGAAGTGAAAATAAAATTACCATACATTGATCCTTCAAGATGGGATCTGGGGGAATTTACTTTGTGATTTTTTTTTGAATTGCGAAACATAAGGAATGGGAGATTCAAACTATCATGCTCTCTAAGGCATTTTGTTTCTAAATTGCTCGGACTTCGGTGTGGGTATCTAATGCGGGTTCAGATCTAAAGGTCAAATTCTTCATGATTTAATTTTTAAGATTCAGGGATATGGATTCATGAATAAATAATGGTGTGTGGATATGCCTAAAAATAATTAGAATGTCTAAAAATAGAGTTATGAAACCCAAATTATATGATATTATGTGGAGAACTTGAGGAGAATCTTGGATGGAGATCAAAGGAAAAAGAGTAACCTAGAAATTTCTTTATAAAAGATATTATATTTCCTTCAATTCGCCTTAGATTTTGTATTAATTACAAAAATCATTAAAATTGTCCTGAGTTTTCCCATATATTTTGGTCAAAATATGCAATATCATTTGAACGAATCGGAAATGAATTCCACACCTGCACCCACACCCACATCGTATGGACACATGTGCAACACCAAAAGTGAAGAGTCAGAGTAACTTAGCTTTGTTCTAGCTTGAAAACATATTTCTAGGGTTGCTTTGGTAGCAGTTCACCTGATGGTGAGAGTGTTTTCACAGCTAACCAGAAACATTGGATTACATTTTTTATTTTCAGAAGAAAAGTTGGAGTGAAATTAAAACAACAGAGCTTACAGAAAATATTGAGATCATTCGTGTCTATAGTCTTGTATAAAGACTTTTATCCCGTTTTGAAATTTATTATTTTGTAGGGTAACTAGTTTGATTTTTGGTATTAAATCTTATGGAATACATCACTGTCTATATATATATATATATATATATATATATATATATATATATATATATATATATACCTTGATACTATTCTTATTATTTTTACAGATATCACAATGTTGTTTTCCATAGATTGTTCTATTCAGACAAGTGTAGAATTGAATGATAAAAAAAAATGCAAATTTTGAGACTTAACATTGCAAATAACCTAGAAACCTTCAAGGTATTTTTCTTATACAGGCAAAGTTGTACTAACAGACCTCAAAAGCATCCATAAAATAGTAAAAGTTCCCAGGTTTTAAGCTAAATAATACAAGAAACATTTATGCAAAACATAATATCTAGGAAGAAATAAGACAAAATCAAAATATAAACTAGCTCAATCTTGGGAAAGGCATATGCGACTTGAAAGCATTCCCCAATGACAGTCTTGAGTGAGTGAAACCTTGGAGTGTAGCTAGTTTCTCCAGTGCCACCGTACACTTTAACCTTCGTAAACTTATTTTCTTTTGGGTTGTAAGAAACAAGTTGTGTGCCAAGATCTATTTGCATCAAGATTTCTCCATCTTTCCAAAGTAAGATTGGTACAAATTTATCACCACAGATATCTACTTGAATACTATCCTTCAAAATGCGTTGTTTAGTCCAAGATTCAGCTATTCAATATTCTTTCATCCACCATATATCAATATTCTGATTATTACTACAATCAGAAAAACATAAATAATTCCCTAACTCCCCTAGCGTCAATCCCAACAATGGGGTTTGCAGACCACGCGGAGGTGACAAGGACAACACCTCTTCAGTAAAACTGTTCAATGGGTAAATGTTGTTATTATTTTAGAAACCCATCCAATGAATAACACCATTGATGTTAACCTTGCTAAATAATCCACATAGAGGTTCTTCAGCCTTGCCCACATTTTCCATTTATCATTAGCTCCTAGAGTATAAACCTCCAATTCAGATACTTCTAGACTTCCAACAAACTTTCTAACTACTGATCTAAATACTTTAAACTGACCGTAGGCTTAACTAGAGCACAATGCATAAGAGACATGCTGAATTCTTTTTTCCCATTCAAGCAATTTAACCTGGAAATACTCACCTAAAATAGGATTGCGAATGTAAATACTATGGTCTATGCAAAATCTCCTACCACTCAACAAGCACAAGAATCCGTTACATGAGCCAAGTAATGTCATTTTACCCCAAGAAAATTTAGGTGAAGGTAGGTGAAATGTAGGTCGTAAAACAATAGCTCTCCATATGGTGTGAGAATCATCCGCTTTCAGATCTATTAGTAACCGTACAAATTCATTAATTGAAAGCAAAATGCTCGGATAGTCAGATGATCATTTGAGGTGATACATGTTAATAAACAAAGGGTTAGAAGTTAAAATAAGGTACCAAATATTACAAACCATCTTACAAAGTAAGATGAACTTGATTGTCAATCGTGAAAGAATCTCGATCAAAGCCACCGTTGGAAGGTCCATAATCATGGTGATTGGAGATATTTTTCTTCTTCCGCAATCTTCCATGAAAAGCTTAGAGCGTTGGGCATCCATTGCTGTCACTTCCTTTGAACTAAAAGGGTGCTAGTTTTTAGGGTTTGTTCTTATGTATTTGATGGGCCCTCATATAATGCGGGCTTCAAAATTTATAAAATTTATTTCAAGATAAAAGGACTATATAAACAATGTTAAATGACTTCTAGAAGCTATAAAACAATGAAAACTAACTTCGCTAATTCATTATTATAAGTTGAGTGGCTATTTAGATATTGAACTCTAT
>JABWTJ010000140.1:1607370-1788682 GCA_016801875.1 Solanum sitiens | reverse complement strand
GAAAACCCATACCTTGTTGTAGCTTTCCACACCTTCCAAGTGCTGCCAAACTCCTCCCCTAAACCTTCAACACAAACCCGTCGAGAAGATGATGCAAAGTTTTCGTATCCTAAGTTAGCTTGCTTGCTTGTATATTTTTTTTTTGTAAGTTATTTGAGTTTAGAGAACTTTTGATTGCTTTCTAATGTTTTTATATTCTGTTTTTGCAGCCAAGAAAAATAATTTGACGAGAGAGAGAGAGATTTAAGCTTGAGGGAGAGAGATAGTGTGAGAAAATGTATCTTAAAACTAGGATAGTTGGCAAGACTTAGTCAATTTAAAAAAAATACATTAATTAATAAGTAAATAAATAATAAATAATAATAAGATCTGATTTTCCTTTTTACATCAGCCATTAATTATAAATTTATTAAATTAATTCACCAATAATAAAAAAAGTCATATTAAATCCTTACTCCCACCTAGGTTCGAACCCGGGTGGAGCAAGACTTCATTTCAAGAGACCAATTTTGGCTCTCTCTCCCCAAATTGCCCCTCCACTTTATTAAATAATTAATTAATAATATATTTAGGGTAATTACGATATTACCCCTAGCCTGGTAAAAGACCATTTTACCCTTAGACCCTCAAAACTTTAAATTTCTTCTTTTTAAGTCCGGTAAAGACTCCTTCTTTAAATCTTCATTTTCGAGAGTCGTAATTGGTTGGTTACAACCTTTCCAAGATCAACTAACTCCCCAAGTTATTTGGCTTGGTCGTAGTAAGGGTTCTGAGGTCTGTTTATACGCGTATCAATCCGTGTGAACCTTGGTCTAATCGCAAGCATTCTTGACACCTTAAACATTTAGCTTATTCATTTTTTTAGGGTTGTTACATTTTCCCCATCTTAGGAACATTCGTCCCCGAATGACACTACTCTTTACTAACAATAAGTATGTCATCTATAGAATGTACACATACGTAGGTACTTCAATACTTCCATGGGTGAATATCTGATTCACATCTTAACATGATGGTACACATCCTTGAAACCTACTATTAGCTTCACGTTAATAGACTAAGGAATTCTTCCCTAAACTAGTCTCATCAAAGCATACAACATAAGTCAAAATAAAAGTCATATAAATCAGCAACCAACATGATGACTTCAAACATATTAACCTCATACTAGGGCATAAACACCATACACAGTCAAATATATGAAAGGATAATTAAGGATACGCACCCGATGCTTCATCAGAAGTGCCTTCCCCTGCACCCCTAGACTTGAGTGCGAAGAATCGTTGCTTCCTTGGAGCCTCTTCATTTGGGCCATTAGTCTGAACTCTCTCCTTCCCTTGTTCTTGACTTCTTCTATTCGGACAATCCTTCACCATGTGTCCCGGTTTTCCACAGCTGTAACAAGCGTTAGAGCCCATCATACACTCTCCTCCATGCTGTCTGCCACACTTCCTGCAAGGTTGCCTTTCCTTAGGTGTATATACTTCATTGTTTCTCTTATCTCTGGACTCGGAATCCCTATCATAGAGACCACTGGATGAACTTGACTCCCTTTGGTGGGAGAGTCCCTTCTTAAACCTTGGCTGCTCACGGACGCCAAAGTTGTTTCTGTGGCCTCCGTGGCTGGGACCTGCCTGATCTTGAGGCCTAGGCCTCCTAACATCACGAATACCCCTCTTTCTACGGCTGTCCTCCACCTGTTGTACATGCACCATCAACCTGGAAAGGTCCATATTATCATGGAGCATCGCAGACCGACATTTCTCCTCCAGGTCTCCATTGATTCCTGTGAGGAACCTACTCATTTCATCCCTGCTGTTCAAAACCAGGGAAGTAGCATACCTGGATAATTCAACAAGCCTCAGTACTCTCCTCAATCTTGCTATTAAATACTAAGGAAAGTAATATACCTGGATAGCTTAACAAACTTCAGGGAATACTCCCTGACTGTCATGGATCCTTGTTTAAGGTTGATGAACTCTTCAACCTTGGCTTCCCTCATCTCCCTGGGAAATAACCTCTCCAGAAATATTGTCCTGAACAGCTCCCAAGTGACTGGCACTCCACCTAAGACACGGCTATCTTGCCACATCTTGCACCAAGTCTGTGCAACATCCTTGAGCTGATAGGAAGCCAGCTCAGCCTTCTCAATATCAGTGGCTCCCATAGCCACTAGGATCTTATGCACCTCATCTACAAACTCTTGAGGATCCTCCGATGTCTTAGCCCCTGTGAATATGGGAGGGTTCATACTCATGAAATCTCGCAATCTGTCAGCCATGCTGCGAACCGGTGGGTTCTCCCTCTGAACATCCTGCCGGTTGACTTGGGCAGTCATAGCCTGAGCCTGCATCGTGATGGCCTGTGCCATCTGGGCCAAAGATGCCCTCACCTCAGCATCGGTCAACCCAGCTGGGTTAACTGGCATGGCCACTCCTACAGCTGGAGCCTGGGGTGGATCCTGATTACCCCTAGCAGCTTCTCCTCCTCTCCTCTGACCATTAGCCCTCCTAGGGTCCATTCTCTGAAAACAACAAAGATTGATGTTAGATACGCTCATAACACTAAGAAATCAGACATTCAGAAAAGCACGATAAGATCAGAAGAAGGGAAATTTTCCTACGCATCATGCAGTCTCTAATTCAGGATAGTGGTGCACTTCACTACCATGACTTAGAAACTACTCAATGTGGTTGATGTGAACTCATTATTCTCGGAATTTAACCTAGTGCTCTGATACCAACTTTGTCACGACCGGAATCTAGACCCCAGACGAGACCGGCATCGTTGACCTCTCAGAGGTCGTAGACAAGCCTACTTACGTCATTCTTACTTCATCTAGGTTAAGTTTAGCGGAAAATTTGAAACTTTTTGTTTTTTAACATACTTATAAAAAGATTCTCATTAATACGTTGTTCACCGTCAACCATCTAACATTAAGAGGTAAGCAACTGAAAGAAATAGTTCAATTCTTATTAAGTGTATAATTGCCAAAATGGCACCAATACATAGTATGAACAAAATAGGAAGGCAACGCTAGTGGAACATGCTCCACTAGCTCAACTCTAAAACTAAGCTAGAATATAAAACAATAGCATCCTCGAAAACATGAGGACCTACCAAACCGGATGAATGCTAGACGTCCGGATAACTGCAGAGATGATCTTGTAGCTCTATCGTCCACCTGTGCCTGCACCTAAAATAGTAGAGTTTGTATAGGGTTAGTACACACTTGTACTAAGTATGGGTATATGCAAGCACACACCAGGGACATGCATGAGAAAGAATAGCTCTTTCCTAACAACATGATTTTTGGAAGTCAAGTTAGTGGACTTGCCAAATTGAGATTAGAAAAGTTTCCAAATTTGGATTAGGAAAGTCAATGAGCTTTCCAAATTTGGATTAGGAAAGTCAGTGGGCTTTCCAGATTTGAAATAGGAAAGTTATGCCATGAAAATAACATACATCATCATACTTTTCACATTTGCACACAGCACATAACACTTACACATAGCACATATCATATAGCATACAACACCTTTTTGCATGTAGCACATAACTTCTTTTATTGTCATTCACTCATATGCCATGAGACCTTGGAATCATGGACTTAACATTAAGACCTTCCAGAAATGAGGGCTTAACAGATGAGACCTCAACTAGGGAGTCTTCATTAGCATACACAGAGTCTGCTTAGTTCATTCATACGTACTACATTTCATTTCATTCATAGACCAGTGTAAACACCAGTTATACCTAGGATGTAGTTTAAGACTTTCATTAGGTTCGTTGTGCAATGACCAAGAATAACCTAATGTCATTACTTGAATCTAACTCACCTTTTGATTATCCTATCCTAACACCTTTGGTATCATTCATTTCATTATGTGCATCATTTGAGGCTGACCTCATTCATTCATTGGGAACTTTAACTTTAACCGACATAGATCATGTGAGCATCATGAAATCCAGTGTCTCCCCCACACCGAAAAGAGGTGGAATCACCGGCCAAGGTGACCCAAAAACATGCTAGCGTACATGGGAATTTAACCCCGCTAGATCCCTATATTGGCAGTATAGGTTCGATGACTAGGAGATATAAGGAGACCCATACCCGGCATGCCGGACAGTCTCATCTCATGAGAGTTATGTGAACCTCCTCCCTTCCCGAAAGAAGGCATCACCGCTCATAGCTAGTCTATCGGTGCATAGTATAAAGTTCCATTACATTCATCTCATACGTCATGGAAGCTGGCTTCTAGTATGAGGACATCATAGCTCATTAGATGATTTCTCATCTCATCATTCGTATTGAGTTTGTTAAGCTCAATACTCTCATTAGAGTGTTCATAGAGAGTGGTCTCTTCATTATCTTACACTCTCATAGGTGAGTACGTATTGGTAACATTTACTTAGGCTCATTTGAGATTGCTCTCATTATTTACATTAGCCTCATATCATGTTGTCACCACATTCATCATCATTAGCACCTTTGCTTTTCATAGTTATTCACCTCTTATTACGTAAATGTTCATTTCATCATATGCCAATGTACTTGGCCATTTGGTGTGTTTCACACCCTCACTTAACCCTTCTAGGGTTTCATTATTTCATTGTTCATTTCATCATTTCATTGTTCATCTCATCATATGTCAATGCACTTGGCCATTTAGTGTATCTTAAACTCATACTTAACCCTTCTAGGGTTCATCATCTCATTTCATACATCTTAGGTTCACTTACTTTTGAACGTATGTTAGACTTATGTGTCTATACATACAAGCCATGAGGCTTCATTCATAGTTTGTCTAAGTGATTCATGTTTACCCAAGATTATGTGGTACAAGACTTATGCATCTTGTAGATATGCCAAGATATTGATTGTGATCTTTAGAGGCAGCATTCATTAAATATTTACTTACGTATGACTTATGTGTCAATACGGAACTGGGCAAGGGAACCCAATTTCAAATCCCTTAGGCAACACTTAATCCTTTGTATTTTTCAGATTTGGGGGACCCTAGTTCGATCCCCATCAGCCCCATAATATTTCCTCTCTTTTTCTTCTCTATTTTTCGTCCAAGGCATGGAGGTTGTGGGATCAATCCCCCACAAGCTCATTCTTTTTCTCTTAATTTATCTATTGACTTTCTCACCTATCCAAGAGGTTGTGGGTTCAATCCCCATTCACCTCATTTTATATTTCTTCTTTACTTTCCTCCTAACTCTCTCATCTATTCAAGAGGTTGTGGATTCAATCCCCACTCTCCACATTTATTTTTCTCCTTTATTTTTCTCCTAACTCTCTCATCCATTCAAGAGGTTGTGGGTTCAATCCCCACTCTCCACATTTATTTTTCTCCTTTATTTTTCTCCTAACTCTCTCATCCATTCAAGAGGTTGAGGGTTCAATCCCCACTCTCCACATTTATTTTTCTCCTGTATTTTTCTCCTAACTCTCTCATACATTCAAGAGGTTGGGGGTTCAATCCCCACTCTCCACATTTATTTTATTAATTTAAAATTCCCCTCTTACTCTCTTGTTTGGCCAAGAGGTTGTGGGTTCGAATCCCACACCTCTCATTTTTTTTCCAGCTTTCATGTAGTGACGTCTTGGGTTCAATCCCCACTGACCTCACATATTTTAAATATATTTTTAAACATCTCCACCTTAAGTATTATGGCAGAAAATTCCATCACCAAGTGCTGGAAAGTTTATTAAATTTTCTGGTCTTTATTTAACAGCATTCATACGTTCGTTTTGAGGTACTTTCACGATTCGTTTAACACATTCTTAGGTGTAGATTCATTGTTGTTTTAGCTTAGATTTTTCCACAAATCAGCCACCTTACACTTCATTTAACATCACAATTTACACACCTTATGCACAATAATTCCAATCATCAAACAATCCATTTTAAGACTTCAAAACGGAGAACAACAACAACCATTTTACACATTGCACCACATCATTTTCGGTTGACATCATTGAACATGCTTGTTATTTCCAAACATAAAATCACAAGGAACATCATATTTCACACTTAGCTACCAGCAACCATACCAACAACATGATTTCTAAACTAATTTAGATTGAAATCGGAAGGAGACTAGGGACAAGGAGTTCAACATTCAAGGGGACAGCCCTAGTTTCATATGTCGACTTTTGTAGAAAGAAATTCCTCTTGGAGAAAGGATTCCAAGAGAGAAAACCCATACCTTGTTGTAGCTTTCCACACCTTCCAATTGCTGCCAAACTCATCCCCTAAACCTTCAACACAAACCCGTCGAGAAGATGATTCAAAGTTTTCGTATCCTAAGTTAGCTTGCTTGCTTGTATATTTTTTTTTTGTAAGTTATTTGAGTTTAGAGAACTTTTGATTGCTTTCTAATGTTTTTATCTTCTGTTTTTGCAGCCAAGAAAAATAATTTGATGAGAGAGAGAGAGATTTAGGCTTGAGGGAGAGAGATAGTGTGACATAGTGCATCTTAAAACTACGATAGTTGGCAAGACTTAGTCAATTTAAAAAAAATACATTAATTAATAAGTAAATAAATAATAAATAATAATAAGATCTGATTTTCCTTTTTACATCAGCCATTAATTATAAATTTATTAAATTAATTCACCAATAATAAAAAAAGTCATATTAAATCCTTGCTCCCACCTAGGTTCGAACCCGGGTGGAGCAAGACTTCATTTCAAGAGACCAATTTTGGCTCTCTCTCCCCAAATTGCCCCTCCACTTTATTAAATAATTAATTAATTATATTTAGGGTAATTACAATATTACCCCTAGCCTGGTAAAAGACCATTTTACCCTTAGACCCTCAAAACTTAAAATTTCTTCTTTTTAAGTCCGGTAAAGACTCCTTTGATTAAATCTTCATTTTCGAGAGTCGTACTTGGTTAGTTACAACCTTTCCAAGATCAACTAACTCCCCAAGTTAGTTGGCTTGGTCGTAGTAAGGGTTCTGAGGTCTGTTTATACGCGTATCAATCCGTGTGAACCTTGGTCTAATCGCAAGCATTCTTGACACCTTAAACATTTAGCTTATTCATTTTTTTAGGGTTGTTACATTGTATACCTCCAATTAGAAATAATGAAAAGTTTTAAATTCTTCCATATTTTTGACTTATGAATGCAATGATGTAAACTAATAGGCTAGTCTTAGTCCTCAAGGAGGATGAAGACGCCGATTACGTCTAGGGGTAAACCCGGATGTGACACATGACAATTTGAAGTTGACCCTAAATTCCTAACTTAAAACTAAATCACTAAAAATTGTTTTTAGGGAACTTATGTTAGGGACTATTTTGAAGGCTTAGTTTAGTGTCTTGCTAGCTTATAAAGGTGATTAATCAACTAACTAGATAAAACCCTGAGCCCTTAGTTAATTAACTAACTTTACTCCCAATGCCAACTTAAATCTAGAAAGCTGGAAATTGGGAGACCCTATGCCCCTCCACCTACGTACAGTAGGTGGAGTTACTAACCGTACTGCATGGTCCTCGTTTGGTTCAAAGGATTCCTTTTGGGGATCTAAGCTACCCTAGACTATGTACTAGACTATGAACTAGACCTACGGTCTGTACATCAGTCTACTGGCCATAGTTTGGGTATCGTAGGTGAAGCTGTTTTTGACAACTTTTGGATCCATGGTTGGGTCCTCCTCAAGGACCCCTTCGGGGGTCCTTGGGGGGTCGTGACTGTACGTTTGGACCCTAACCATGTCCATTTAAGTGTGATAGTCGCTTTTAAAAGTTTTTACCCTCAAACAAGACTCCAAAACTTCAACGACAAGACCCCTACAACTCAGTAGTTCAAATGACTAGTTTCCGGACGTTATGGTCGTTTCTTGATGTTTGACCTCTAAAATCACCAAACTAACTTCAATAGACATTTTCATCATTTAAAAAATATTCCAACTACAAACTAACATGTGAGGCTCTAGTTCAACCTACTAGATTTAGTCTAGCCTTAGCTAGGTCTTACTAGTTCGTACGTGGTGTTACACAAAATTCACAGAGAAATCTTTTGATATCAGTGCGGAAAAAGAAGGAATCTTGCTGCTTGTTCTTGATAGGTTGCTCAATGTTTCACTCAATATTTCTCTAAGATCGATGAATTTCAGTAAATGGACCGACTAGGGTAGGTTTTGCCTAAGTTACTAGGCTAAAACTAAAGAAAACTATGTAGTTTAGGGGTTAAATACCATATTTAGGTGTCCAATGCATAGGGGAAAAGACCAAACAACCCAACTTAAAATCTATCAAAGCCGACCACGTCCCCAGTTCCGCTCCATCACAAGGACCACATCCCGTCGATTGGGTTATGGTCTTCTGGTAGTGGCTACTAACTTCTATGTGTTCCAACCACGAGCCTACCATGGCCCGTGTGAAGGACCACATACCGTGAAGGTCTCCTTGGTTCCTACCTTTTGCTGAGGTCTTCTGGCCCAGTACGATGGACTCCACATGCCCTGTAGAGGCTTTCGTGGTCTAATGCTTGGGCTTGGTCAGGTTTGTCTATCCTCCACGAGCCTTCCCGTGGCTTTTGAGGTGGTCCATGGCCCGTGAGGGGCTCCGTGGTTTACCACTGATGGAAGGGTGTGAACCACGATCAAGGTGATGAACTTGGTCCTGATAACAACTCGTGAACCCTTTCATCATTCACCTTTTATTGTTGTTTTCTACATCAAAGTATAAATCTGATTTCCAAGGTGTTAAAATATATACCCCATGGGAAGATTCTTCCTCGAATAACCCTAAACTAGCTGAGTATTGAGGGAAGGAGCTGAAATCCCTTTCAATAAGTTCTAGAACCTCATTTTTTACTGAACGGAGTACAAAAACATGCAAGTATGCTAAAAATTGAAGAACAACTGAAGGAACATGCTACTAAGATAGAATTTACGCAAGAGTAAGCTAAGATACTAGAGAGGAACTAGTACCTCAAGATGAAAAGGAAACGAATGGAAAATGATGAGGATACTTGGCTAACTTCTGTTTCCCAAGTAGCTCTCTACGAACTGACTCCTCTATAACACCTTCAATGAAGCTACTTCTTTATTTCTCAACCTAAGAACCTGAAAATTAAGGATTTCATCTGGCTCCTTTTCATAGGTGAGGATATCCTTCACAACCTTACTCTCTAATGGTACCATTGATTCTAGATCACCCACACACTTTTTAACAAGGAAATATAAAAGACTGGATGCACGACTGCTAGTTCGCATGGTAACTCTAACTTATATGACACATTAGCAACTCTCTTAGGATCTTATAAGGACCTACATATCTTGGACTGAGCTTCCCTTTCTTTCCAAGTCGCATTACCCCCTTTATAGGTGACACTTTCAAGAAATCCCAATCATCGATTTCAAACTCTAAGTTCCTTCTCCTTACATTTGCATAGGACTTCTGACGGCTATGGGCTTTCTATAGTCCATATCTAATGAGCTGAAATTATTCCATAGCATCATGGACCGAATTTGCCCAATCAATGCTTTTTCACCTAGTTCAAACCAACCAATCGGAAATCTACATCTATTCCCATATGATGGCTCATAAGGGGTAATCTAAATACTTGTATGGCAATTGTTCTTGTAGGAGAACTCTATAAGAGGTAGGTGATCATCCCAAAAACCCTTGAAGTTGATCAGGCAATCTCTCAATATGTCCTCTATGGTTTGAATTGTATGCTCGAACTAATCAGCTGTCTGTGGTTGAAATGTTGTTGCAAGATTTACCTAGGTAGCAAGACCTTTCCAGAACGATCTCTAGAAATAAGAGGTAAACTGTAGACCTCTATATGAGATAATAATTAAAGGAACCCCATGAAACCTGACTATCTCATTAATGTAGAGATGGGTATAGTCCTCTGCCGATTTTGTTGTCTTGAAGGCAAAGAAGTGAGCGGACTTAGTAACTTTGTCTACAATTACCCAAATAGAATCATACTGTTTGCAAGTACTAGGTAAACATGTAATGAAGTCCATGCTTATCACTTCCCACTTCCACATAGGAATGTGAATATTTTAAGTCATACCTCATGTTTTCTGATGTTCTACCGTAACTTGTTTACAATTAGGATACTTAGCCGTAAAATATTCCATGTCTCTCTTCATTCCATTCAACAAAAATACTTCTCACAAATCACGATACATATTAGTGGCACCTGGGTTAATAGAATATCTGGAATTATGGGCCTCAATAAGGATCTGCTGCCACAACTCAGCCACCTAAGGAACACATAATCGATCCTAATAACGCAGCACACCCATCTCCCCCTTAGGATAAAACCTCTAATTTATGTCGATAAACTGCACCTTTCAAATGAAGCAATGTAGGCTTGTTTTTTCTTAACTTCCATTACAATTGAAGATTAAAATATATTCTGAACTATTACTCTACCATCTGAGGAGTCTATAAGACCAACTCCTAAGCAAGAAAGACGGCGAACAACTTTTACTAATTCTTTCCTTTCTTCTCAACATTTGCTACACTACCCATAGATAATCTGCTATGAGCATCATCAACTACATTTGCCTTATAGGGATGATAAATCACATTCAAATAATAGTCCTTGAGGAATTTATGCCATCTTCTCTGAATAAGATTCAACTCTTTCTGGGTGAACACATACTAGAGGCTCTTATTATCTGTGAACATTTTTACATTACTACAACTACATGCTCGAGGTCATGAGTCGGGTACTTCTTCTCATGTAGAAGCATAAGCTATGACCTTACCTTGATGCATCAATCACATAACCGTCCAAACCATCTAGTAGGGTCAAGAAGAGCTATAGTCAACCTAGTTTTCAATTATTCAACGCTTTTCTCACACTGATCTGACCACTGAAACTAAACCTTTTTTTGAGTCAACTTAGTCAATGCTGAAGCTATAGATAAAAATCCTTCAACAAATCTCCTATCTTAAGCAGCAAAACCCAAGCAACTTTGATATATGTTGGAGAAGTGAGTCTGCGCCATTGTTTCATTTCTTCTATTATATGAGAATATATTCAGATTCTTTCGGTAGATACTACATGAATAAGTGGCATACTGTAAGATAAGTGGCATACTGTAGCCATAATCCACATTTGCTGAACTTCTCGAATAATTGTTGATATTTGAGAGTTCGCATAACAACGCTCAGATGAGTCGCGTGCTCCTCCTCACTCTGAGAATAAATGAGGATATCATCAATGAATACAATAAAAAATAAGTCCAAATACTGTATGAACACTATGTTTTTTATGTCCATGAAAGCCGCATGAGCATTTTTTAGTCCAAAAGACATAACTACAAATTCGATTATATCGAGTTCTGAATGTTTTCTTTGAAATGTCACTATCTTTTACTCTAAGCTGATGATCTTCAGGTTAAAGGTCTATATTAGAAAAGCAACTAGAACCTTGAAGTTGGTCGAGTAAGACATAAATCCTAAATATGGGATATTTATTCTTGATGCTGACCTTGTTCAACTGATGATAGTCAATGCACATTATGAGAGAACCATCTTTCTTTTTCACATACAACACTAGTGCATACCATGGGAAATACTAGGTCTAATGAAGCCCTTACGTAGAAGGCCTTTCATTTGTTGCTTAAATTCATTAAGCTCAGCTGGACAAATTCTGTACGGAGGAATCAAAATGGGTTGGGTATCTGGAGGTAAATCAATTCTAAAGTCAACTTCCTTCCGAGAGGAACTCCGAGAAGATCTTCTGTAAACACTTTTGGATACTCATTTACTACAGAGACTAACTCAAGAGTTGGGGTTATGGAGCTCTAGTCCTTAACCCCAACAAAATGATCTATATACCCCTTAGAGATGATCTTTCTAGCCTTGAGGTAAGAAATAAATTGACTCATACGTATTGAGCTACTACCTTTCCATTCTAAGATTGGTTCGTTTGGAAACTGAAACCGAACGATCATAGTTCTACAATCGGTTGAGGCATAACGTGAATGTAACCAATTCATGCCTAAAATGATATCAAATCCTACCATTTCTAAATCTACAAAATTTGTTGAGGTGAATTTTTGAGAGACCTCGACATGACAATTTCTCTATACCCGTCAAGGAATAACTGGGTCACCAACTAGAGTAAAGACTGAGAAGGATTATGAAAGAGTTTCTATACTGACACCAAATTTTATTGCTATTTATAGAGTTACAAAAGATAGTGTAGCCCCTAGATCTAACAATGCATAAACATCTCAGTGGAATACCCATAACGTACTAGTGACTATACTACAAAAATCTAATGGGATAGGGTATAGTCTGTTCTGACATTGACCGCCACCTGTGCCAGATGAAGCACCCTACTGAATTGGGCGACTTGTTGGTGCTGTAGACTGAGTATTATTATTATTACCTCATTTCCCCTGCTTGACAAAAGGGAAATCCCTCAACCTATGGTCGGTTAAATGACATAGTTTAGGTGTCCAACACATAAGGGAAAAGATCAAACGACCACACACTTAAAATCTATCGAAGCCTACCATGACCCTACTGACGGTCTGTCAAAAGGACCACAACATGTCAACTGGGTCTTGTCTGCTGGCAGATGCTAGTGATTTCTTGGTGGTCTGACCATAATACTAACACGGCTCGTGAGAAGGACCATAGACCGTGAAGGTCTCTATGGTTCCTCACTTGGGTTGGGGACTGGTGGCTTAGTATGACAGATGCCACTACAGTCACTCTATCCTCCACGAGCCTTCTCTGGCTTGTGAGTTGGTCCACGGAGGTTGAGGGGCTCCATAGTCCACCATTGATGGGAGGGTGTGAACCACAATGAGAGTGATAGACCATGCTCCTGATTACAGCCCATGGTAACTCTAACTCATATGCCACATTACCAACCTTCTTCAGGATCTTGTAAGGACCTACATCTCGTGCTGAGCTTCCCTTTATTGTAATTTTTAATCCCCACTTCATAGATGACACTTTCAGGAAACTGAATAATCTATTTCAAACTCTAAGTCTTTTTACCTCACATGTACATAGGACTTTTAACAACTCTGGGATGTCTTTAGTCTATCTCTAATGACCTAAACCTTTTCCATAGCTTTATGAACTGAACCCGACCCAATCAATGTTGCTGTTCCTAGTTCAAACCAACCAATTTGAGATTTGTATCTACACCAATATAGTTCCTCATAAAAGGCCATTTGAATACTTGAATGGTAACTCTTATTGTAGACAAACTCTATAAGAGGTAGGTTGTCACGACCGGGGAGTGTCCCCTAGAAGTAACATGCCGTACTTGACCTCTCGGAGGTCAAGTACGAGCCCATAGTTATCATTCATTTCATTGTCATAGTAAATTTTGCGGAAAATTTAAATTTTTTTATAGCACATCATATGCTAGAAATATCACTTTATATATATAAAATATCACAAGTACATATTTAGACTCTAGTCTCTTTTTGCCATCCTAGACTCAACATCATTAGAGTATCTTAGGGAAGACCCTTACAACATAATCATAAATATATAATTACAAGACTTAAAACATAACTTGACATAGGACATCCTTGAATCTTAAGGATTCCTTTTTCTTGAGCTTGGGAAACACATAACAAGCTCCTCAACATAGAGACATCCTTTCAAGAATCCATCACCTACATTTGTGTAAAAAGTAGAGAATAATGGAGTTAGTACAAGAATGCACTAAGTATGGTAACCATGCAAAAACATGCATTTAAAAGGGACATTTTACTTGAGATCATAATTCATGCCTTTTTTTGAAAACTTCATAAAACCTTTATACAATAAGAATTATATCATTTACATACTTCATATAGGCATATTTCATGGTCAAACATTATATAAAATCACACAATGCATTTAAGGCAATTTAGGATCATTTTACACTGAACACTTTCACATTACAGTGAGCTCATTTTGCCTTTACAGTAAATCCTTTTCTTCTTAATTCCTTAACCTTCCAAGTAACCCTTTAGTGATCCTTTCTGCAATGCATCACCTTAAGGCCACAAAGAAAGCATACATACACCCTACACATGTCAACACATACCATCATAGAAGTATAGCACACTACCGAACACATTCAAGTAAATAACATAAGGACATTATAGTGAACCTTAGTGAATGAGCTTACTCACAATCCTATTCTAAGTCTACTAGTGCAATGTACATGTGAAGGCCCATTACCTCACATATACTTGGTAGACCTATCATAAGACCATAAGCATCAAAACATGTACTTCACACTTCAAACATACTACTATAGTCAACTATATGCAACTCAAGTAGAACCTTCATTCACATAGTCAATAATGCCAACATCTTACACATACGGAAATACCTCATCAGATAAACAAGACTACAAACTTATGCATAAGAAACATATACATAGACACATGTATTAGAACACCTTCCTAGGACTTCCTTCAAGATCTACTTGTGCAATGGATAGGTGTAGTCCCATACCCCAACCTACACTAAGCAACTAACCTTAGGTTATCCTAGTTAGGGTCCTTACTTTACTTCCATTGTCCATTTTAATTTAGGGAAACTATATGCTTAACCGACAGTAAGACCATGGGTGCTACATGGAATTTAATGTTGTAGAGCCTTACACCAAGTGAAGGTGATCTACTTAGCCAAAGTAGAACATTAACACATGCTAGCATACTAAGTAAAATCACTTGCTAGATCCTATGTGGCAAAAATAGTTATGGAACTTGGAGGTATATGTGGAAACCCTCTTTATGCCAAATGGGGCATTGTAGTTATCCACTATGGAAGCATCACTCTATGCCCTTTGGGCTATGAGGTAACCACCCCATGAGGACTATGGTGACCTACCTTCCTCCAATGGGAAGGGACACCCCTCAACTTCAAGTTCACTCGGTGCTAAGCTAAGTTCCCTTTTATTAAAAGTCTTTATAACATTACTTTATAAAATTAGGCTTAGGATATTGACTCCCCATATGCTTAGCTCATAGGTCATAGATGAAAGTTCATCAACCTAAATCATGTGAGAAACCCTTTCACATGGGTAAAGCATATGTAAGCACGTATCTAGTTTAGGGTACACTTGACACACCTTTCAAGGCCCCTCTATTGACTAGATCATCATACATGTGTGTGTGTATTTACATGTGAGCAAACCTTTCACATAACACACTAAGGTCACACATATTCATACTTTACCTCATTCATGCATATAAGACATGTTCATCACTTAACTACACATTCATATTCATAAACATAGATAACCAAACCTAGGAACTATCCTATGAACGCACACATGTGCAATACATAGACAAGGTCCCATACCCTTACCCATACTAGTACACCTATCAAGTCATCCTAGTTAAGAGAATACATAACATGCTTCATAGACATAGACTTTACATGCATAGTAATAGACACAAGCGCATATGAGAATACCTTTCATTAGACTCCATGAACCTATACTACTTGTAAACATGCATAATGTGTAAGTGTGTGTACATTGGTCAACATGATCACATAATGGCTATCAACAACATATTGAGGCAGCCACCCTCTTAGGATCACAATGCAGAACCAAGCATAGACCACACAACACCATTTAGCATAGGAGACAAGCTGACTTTATATTGCACTTAATACTCCTAACCATATCTATTCACACTTTCACATAGAGGTACATAGGTAAGGGATTATTAACCATTTATACTCATTTAAGGCATCACCTAAACAAACCCCAACATGGTCATACATATACTTGTAACATGAGCAACACAATCTAGATCATAGCTAGAATAGGAAAACTAGGCAAAAGCTTCACATAGGGTGATCAACACCGACACACATTCATAGTATAATTGCCTTCTAGGCCATTATTGCATCACACATATATTTAAAATAAATTAAACACCGCCACCATAAGTGGACCATACCACACGATGTCATACAAGGCTTCATCAACTACCAATATTATATGAAAGTAAAAGAGATAGGCATTTTTACCAATTTCTTACCCTTTGATCATCCTTGATCAATACTCTTTTTTTAACAACAATTCGTATATATTGGACAGTAGCTAAATGTACTTTAATCATAAAATAAACCATGCATAAGCCACTACAAGACCATGTTACAAACTAGTACCATACATCACCAATATACTAGAAACTAGAAGGACATAAATCTTTAACCAAATTCACTTGCATTGATCATCAATCATACATCATCAATAGTATCAATCTGGGGCAGAGTCTAACTTATGCTTCATCTACCCTAGAATTAAGATCATATCATGTACATTACAACATCTAATCTACAGGCTAAAAGAATGTAAATCAATCCTTACCAACACTCCGCTGTTTTGATCATTAAGGATTCATACCCAACAATTCATCAATAACATACAAGTAAGGAAGTAAATACAATTATCCCTACACAAACGAATCCAACATTCATGCTTTATAGAGTCAATGTTATAGTGAATGCCATACTTAACAATCCATAAGAAGTAGAGATCAAGTTCTTCAAGAATCAACTCACATTAATACAATATAACATAATTCATCATCACATTACTATATAGGCAGTAGTTAAAGAAATCATAACCTAAACGACATCCTACTACAATTGCCATAAACTCGAGATTAATGTGAACATACTACATTAAGAATCCATGGAAGATAGAAGAACATAGGCTAATAAAACCTTGATCCACATGGATCAGTCACCAACATTTCACCATAATATACAATACAAATATTAGAAATAAGAAATTCAACATAATAGAAACACATTTCGATTACCATAAGATCAAGATCACAAAGCCCATACATAGGCTAAAACGAGAATTGAAGGAGACATAGGTTCATCATGCAATTGGATTGAAATTCACTTTTGATTCAGTACATTATCATCAATTTATCATGATTAATACTTTGAAAATGTTTTGAGAAAGAACCCATGGCTAGATTGAAGAAGAAGAGATTTTATCATGAACTTGCTTTGAAATCTTTGAGATGAACTCTCTAAATGGAAGGTTAACTGGAGATGAAGGATTACCATACCTCAATGTAAAGAAAATCTCTAAAAATTTATGAAGAACCCATTGAAATCCAAGCTTCAAGCTGTTCTTGAGCGTCACCTTCAATGGAGGTTCTAGAGAGAGTTTGGTTTTGGAGGGAAAATCTAGTTTTTGTGAATTCCATTGGGAATGGGGTTGTTGTGTTTTTGATCACTTAAATACACCAAAAAAAATAACCAAATAATCAATGTAGGGTCAGGTTAGCACGTGGGGTGAATTTCCCATTCACCCCATATTGGGACAGCGTGCATGCAGTTAAATGCAGCCTTCATCGACGGCCCTTAGGCCCATCGACGGGCCGTTGGTGGCCTCTGTCGTTTGGGTCTGAGACTGTCCTTTGGCTGAGACTTCTCCAGACTAAGTCCCAATCGACGCTTCACCATTGACGGGGCGTTGGTGGACTGAAGGACCGTCCCTTGGCTCCATCGATTATCATTGCCAAGGCAGTGTCTCGACATCCTTTGGGTCCTCCTTGATGTTTTCTTACGGGGCCCTTGGGGAGTCGTATCCGGACGTTTTCCACATAAATACAAACCTTAACAATTCAAGGACCTTCCATATAATTTTCACCCAAAATAAATATAGGCAACACCTTCAAACATGCTAGGCACCATCAAGACACACACATGCACGTCTCAAGAGCTAACTTTCGAATGTCTTGGACGTTCTTGGACGTTTGACCTCTGAAACACATGAAAGTCAACATACTACCTATAAACATAATTATAACTCATATAAGGACTTAATAAGCCAATGACACACATGAAATCTCATAAAAACACATAAGGCCCCTTTGGTGACTAGTCGTCGAACGTTTTGGTCGTCCCTTGATGTTTGACTTCCAAATGACTTCAAATAAACCATGCATACTTTAAAACACTTAATTAACATGTTAACAATATTATAGGCACAAGTGAGGCTCTATACACCCTAACCCATTTTTTTGGGGTCTTACATAGGTGATCATCCCAACTGTCCTTGAAGTCGATCACACAAGTGCTTAATATGTACTATAAGGTATGAATGATACACTCTACTTGACCATCCTAGTGTGAATTAAATGTTGTTCTCAGATTTACCTAGTTTCCAAGACCTTTCCAGAAGGATCTCCAGAAATGAGAGGTAAACTATGAACCTCAATCTGAAATGATAGACAAAGGAACCCCTTAAAACCTGACTGTCTCATTAATGTAAAGCTTTGAGTAGTCCTCCGCTGAAATTTTAGTCTTGAAAGCAAAGAAGTGAGCGAACTTAGTAACTCTGTCTACTATTACCCAAATGGAGTCATATTGTGTGTGAGTACGAGGTAAACCAGTAATGAAGTCAATGTTTATCACTTTCAACTTCCATGTAGGAATGTTAATCTATTGAGTCATACCTTCTGGTTTTTGACGTTCTACCTTAAACTATTGATAATAGGACACTTAGCCACAAAACCTACTATGTCTCTCTCCCAGTCGTTACACTAAAAGACTTCCCGCAGATCACGGTACATCTTAGTGGTACCTGGGTGAATAGAATATATAGAATTATGAGCCTCTGTAAGGATTTTCTGCCTTAACTCACCCACTTTAAGAACACATAATCAACCTGATAGTGTAGCACACCATCTCCCCCTTAAGAGAAAACCTCTACTTTCTGCTTGTAAATTGCATCTTTCAAATGAAGAAATTAGGATCACTATCATGATTTTCCTTAACCCTTGTTACTAGTGAAGATTCAGATATATTCTGAACTATTACTGTACAATCTGACGAGTCTGTAAGACCAAATCCTAAGTGAGTAAGCTGATGAACATCTTTTGCTAATTCTTTCCTTTTTTCTCAACATGTGTTACACTACCCATAGATAATCTTTAAAGAGAATTAGCTACAACATTGGTTTTAGAGGGATGATAAAAACACATTCAAATCATAGTCCTTGAGAAATTTAAGACATCTTCTTTAAAAAAATATTCAACTCTTTATGAGTGAACACATACTAGAGGCTTTTATAAATCTGTGAACAAACCTACATAAACACCATACAAGTAATGTCTACAAATGTTTAGGGAAAATACTACAGCTGCAAGCTCTAGGTCACGAGTGGGTGTTACCACCCGAGGGTATACCCTAAAAGTTATGGTATTCTCAAATTTTAACATGGCGTCATCGACCTCTTAGAGGTCTAAGACAAGCCTTTTAACATACCTTCATTGCATACACATAAAAATAGCGGAAAATTTAAAATTTTTCATAGCACAGCATATGCTAGAACATTACTTCGTATATATATAAAATATCATAATACATAGATAGACTCTAAATGTCTCTTTGCCATATTAAGACACAACCCAATAGAATCGAATAAGGACACGACCCTTAACAACATAAAGTAATATCTAATTTATTACATTAACTTTAAGAACATCTTGACATAGGCAACCCTTGAATCATAAGGGCTCATTTACTTGAACTTGGGAGATCTATCCAAGCTCTTCACCTAGGAGACATCTTCTAGAAATCACCACCTATACTTTGTGTAAAAAGATGAAGAAGAATGGAATTAGTACGAGAATGCACTAAGTATGGCAACCATGCCAAAACATGCATTTAAAGAGGACATTTCCTTTGAAAATCATGTAACATGTGTTTTTAGTAAGCTTCATGAACATAGTCACATATAAGCTCAATATATTTCACATACATCATATAGACATGGACAATACTCATAATAGCACATAAATCCATTTATCATACTTATATGCATATTCAATACACATTATACATTACCTCTCTTTTATTTTACTTCTTTTCTTAAGTAACCCTCAAGTGTACCTAGTTGAATGCATCACCTTGAGGTCACCTTACAATAGTCTTTCATAATATGCTTCATAAACACAACCACATATATTCACAAGTCATAAGCACATCAAAGACATCAACTCCACATTAACACCATCACCTAAGACAACTCCTAAGTCACACTAGTGCAATGTGTAGGTAATATACCATAATGATACTTCCACCAAGTGTACCTAAGAAGTCACCCTAGACTAGGCATACATATTCAACAAGTCATAACATATACATTTACAACTGTCAATGAGAGCACATACTTCATATCATCATATAAAGACTCATCATAATTCATATAACATCATAGGAAGACTCATAATACTTCATATACTTTAGTCCTAGACTTACTTAGTTCATATAATAAGTAAACCACCCTCACAACCCCTTCATAAGCTTACTTGTGCAATGTACACATGGATTCCCATACCCCCACATATACTAAGTTAACTCATTTAGAAGCCACACGCGTAATTCACATGCATAGTCATAATTCATATCTTAACATAACAAAGTCGCTTAATATGCATTCATACAAGTCATGCATAACATAAGTCATTACTTCATAAGGGTCTCCAATCCTATCCTTTCTTGAAGTCATGTAGTGCAATGTACAGGTAGGGTCCATAGTCCTCCCATACCAAGTACACTTCTCAAGGAATTTAGATTAGAGTTCATATTCTTATCTTAGTTAATTATTAACCTTCGGTAGACATATACATAACCGTCATAGACCATGTGAGCTACATGAAATCCGGTGTTCTACTCCCACACCAAAAAAAGAGGGTTAACACTTGCCTAAGGTGCAACCATTCGTAGATAGCTTATCTAGGTGGATCCACTAAGCTAGAGTCCTATGTGGTCACATAGTTAAGGGACAAGGATATTGCTTCTAGAAACCTTGACTACTTATCGTGAAGGTTTCCATCTCATGAGACAACATATACCTTGGGAATCAACACTACTAGTCATGAAGAAACCCATCTTATTTACATGCCCTTTCGGTGCTAAGCAATAAATCCCTTTTTAAACATTGTCACGACCGGAATCTAGACCCCAGATGAGATCGGCATCGTTGACCTCTCAGAGGTCGCAGAGAAGCCTACATACGTCATTCTTACTTCATCTAGGTTAATTTTAGCGGAAAATTTGAACTTTTTGTTTTCTTATTTCATGCTAAACATTTTAAACTTAACATCATGGGCGTTCAAAAATCAACCATCTAATATAGTGATAATCAAATGAAAGAAACAGTTCATAATTGCATCAAACGTATTTTTGCCAAAACGGCACCAATACAAAGTCTGAAATGGAAGTGGAAATAAACACTAGTGGAACGTGCTCCACTAGTTAAAGCCTACATCTAAGCTAGATAATAACAGTAGACATCCTCGAAAGCATGAGGGACTACCAAGTCTGGATGAAAGCTCCACGTCCGGATAGCTGCAACGTCAACCTATAAGCTCTAGCGTCCACCTATGCCTGCACCTAAAAATATAGAGTTGTATGGGATTAGTACACACTTGTACTAAGTATGGGTATATGCAAGCACACACCAAGGACATGCATGAGTAAGAATAGCTCTTTCCTAACAACATGATTATGGAAAGTCAAGTCAGTGGACTTGCCAAATTGGGATTAGGAAAGTTAGTGAACTTTCCAAATTTGGATTAGGAAAGTCAGTGAGCTTTATAAATTTGGATTAGGAAAGTCAGTGAGCTTTCCAAATTTGGATTAGAAAAGTCATGCCATGAGAGTAACAATGCATCGTCATACTTATCATATTGCACACAACACATAACATCTTACACATAGCACATATCATATTGCATATAGCACATAACATCTTTTATAACATTCATTCATATGCCATGAGACCTTGGAATCATGGACTTGACATTAAGACTTTCCAAAATGAGGGCTCAACATATGGGACCTCAACTAGGGAGTCTTCATTAGCAAACACAGAGTCTGCTTCATTCATTCATACGTACTTCATTTCATTTCTTTCATAGGCTAGTGTGAACACCAGCTATACCTAGGATGTAGTTTAAGACTTTCATCGGGTTTGCTGTGCAATGATCAAGAATAACCTAGTGTTATTACTTAAGTCTAGCTCACCTCTTGATTATCCTATCCTAACACCTTTGGTATCGTTCATTTCATTATGTGCATCATTTGAGGCTGTCCTCATTCATTCATTGGGAACTTTAACTTTAACCGACATAGATCATGTGAACATCATGAAATCTAGTGTCTCCCCCACAACAAAAAGAGGTGGAATCACCGGCCAAAGTGACCCAAAACATGCTAGCGTACATGGGAATTTAACCCCGCTAGATCCCTATATTGGCAGTATAGGTTTGAAGACCAGGAGATATAAGGAGACCCATACCCGTCATGCCGGACAATATCATCTCATGAGAGTTACGTGAACCTCCGCCCTTTTGGAAAGAAGGCATCACCGCTCATAGCTAGTCTATCGGTGCTCAGTATAAAGTTCCATTACATTCAACTTATACGTCATGGAAGCTGGCTTCTAGTATGAGGACATCATAGCTCAATAGATGATTTCTCATCTCATTATTAGTATTAAGTGTGTTAATCTCAATACTTTCATTATAGTGTTCATAGAGACTGGTCTCTTCATTAACTTTACACTCTCACAGGTGAGTATGTTTTGGTAACATTCACTTAGGCTCATTTGAGATTGTTCTCATCTTTTACATTAGCCTCATATCATGTTGTCACCACATTCATTAACATTAGCACATTTGCTCTTTATAATTACTCACCCCATTTTACGTGAATGTTCATTTCATCATATGCCAATGCACTTGGCCATTTGTGTGTTTCACACTCTTACTTATCCCTTCTAGGGTCTCATCGTTTCATTATATAATAAACATTTCATCGTATGCCAATGCTCTTGGCCATTTAGTGTATTTCACACTCGTAGTTAACCCTTCTAGGGTTACATTATTTCATTACATACATCTTAGGTTCACTTATTTTTAAACGTATGCTAGACTTATGGGTCTATACATACAAGCCATGAGGCTTCATTCATAGTTCGTTAAGTGACTCATATCTTCCTAAGATTATGTAGTACAAGACTTATGCATATTGTATGTATGCCAAGATCTCGATTTCGATCTAAGTAGGTGGCATTATTCTTGAACATTTAATTCACCTATGACTTATGTTTCAATACGGAATTTGGGCAAGGGAACCCAAGTTCAAATCCCTTGGACAATACTTACATTTTTCCTTGATTTTATTTTTAGTCCACATGACATTGGGACCCTAGATCGAGCCCCAACATCAACATTCCCTCTTTATTTTTCTCCTTGAAATCTCCTCTTATTTGGCCGAGGGGTTGTGGGATCGAACCCCCGTAGCCCCTTTTATTTTTTCCATTTAATTCTCCTTGTCCAATTCGCATAGACCATGAGGTTGTGGGATCAAACCCCCACAGCCTCTCTTTATTTTTCTTTTATTTCACAGCCTGCCTAGAGGTCGTGGGTCCAATTCCCATGCCTCACAATTCTTTTATCTATATTTTTCTCTTAACTCCCTTCACTGCCTTGAGGTCGTGGGTTCGATTCCCACGCCTCCCTTTTCTTTTCTTTTTATTTTCCCTTTCTCCTTCACTCACCTTCACAGCTTTGAGGTCGTGGGTTCGATTCCCATGCCTCACATTTCTTTTCTTTTATTTTTCATTTACTTCCACTCGCTGCCTGGAGGTCGTGGGTTCGATTCCCACGCCTCCCATTTTTTCTTATTAATTTTTGTACTTTACATTTTCAGCCATCACACCCAATATCGATTCCCCTTGATCCCATTTCTTTTTTTTTTTGCGATTTTAAGGCATTACACGGGTGAGGTCACAGGTTCGTATCCTGGTGGCCTCATCCTTTACACTCAAATAAAAAATTTCCAGATTTATTCATCATTATTTAGCCTAAACCAAACTTGTAAGTTTGCTGGAAATTTAGTCATTTTGAGCTCATTTTCACCAACACTTTCACTTGAACTTTTAGGGAAATTCATAGATCATATATTACGTTTTGGGGTGCATTTTTCATAAATTCTTTTAGCCAAAAGATTGGTACTCAAATTAGCCACACTTTAATTTTAATGAACATAACGATTTACATAGGTTTATGCACGTAAAATGACAACCATAACATTATCAAATTTGGAGCCTTAACTCGAGAACCTTAGTTACTGTAACATGTTTGCACACACACACATGTACATAATTTCGAACACATGATTGTCTTTCATACGATTTAAAGTACACAAACATAATCATATTCATCACGAAAACATAATATACACCTAAATCTACCAGCAATCATACCCAACCTACGATTCATTGGGAGCTAGTGACAGGGGCATTCAAAAGGGGGAACAATCCTAGTTTTCGGACTGAATAATCTGAACCTTAAGGGGTCTCTTAGGAAAGGGACCAAGAGAGAAGAGAACCCATACCTTTTTGACGTTAAACCCTCGACTTGCTGCCCAAAAACTCCACCCAAGATCACGTCTAAGCCTCCTCAATGTCAACTCCACTCGAATGACAACCTCCCTTAGCCTAGTGTGCGATTAACGTTTGTTTTCTCGTGATTTCGTGTGAGTTCTTCAAGTGTGAAGAACTTGCTTTATTTTTCTGCTCTTGAGTCTTATTTTGGCAGAGAGAATACGTGATAAAGAAGAAGAGAGATTGAGCGTGACAGTGGAGAGATAAACGTGAGAGAGTGGGAGTTGTAGGAGGCTTAGGAGTCTAGTTTTAGGACTTAGTCAATAGGGTTTTGTTTATTTAATAAAAATCTGATTTTTATTTTATTTTAAAGGGAAAATTACGCGGATAAGCAAACTTATACTATTTAATTACTCATCATAGCTATAGTTTGCTATAATTACCACTCGCGACTAACATTATATAGTAATTGCATGGGCTGACTTCGAGTTTGTATAATTAGTCATGTTTGTATATGTATAATTCGCCAGGATATACAAATAAATATGTATAATATACAATTTTTTAGCCTATATACATATACAATTCACCTCTCTCCCACTCTCTTCCCTCTGTCGCTCGACTCTCTCCTCCCTCTCTCAATCTCGCTCACCTCTCTCCTCTCTCTCCCAATCTCGCTGCCATTTATACAAATATATATATATAATATATAGTTATATACAATTATATACATATACATTCACCTCTCTCCCACTCTCTGCCCTCTCTTGCTTGCCTCTCTCCTCCCTCTCTCGATCTCGCTCGCGTCTCTCCTCTCTCCTCTCTCTCCCAGTCTCACTCGCCTCTCTCCTCCCTCTCCTGATCTCTCTTGCCACATATACAATTACATATGTATAATATACAATTATCTAACCAATATACATATACAATTCACCTTCCTCCCACTCTTTTCCCCCTCTCTCTCGCCTCTCTCCTCTCTCTCCCAGTCTCTCTCGCCTCTCTCCTTTATATAACTTGTAGCTACAAATTGTAATTATCAAACTATAGCTATGGAGAGTAATTACTTATTTTTAAGTGGCTATATGTGGAAGTTTCCCTATTTTAAATCAGCTAATGAATAATAATGATTAATTAATTACATTAATCCAATAGCTTAAATAAAAATCACTTTAATTCATTGCTTCCACCTAGGTTCGAACCCGGGTGGAGCAAGACTTCAATTCAAGAGCCAAATTTCGGCCCTCTCTCCCCAAATTGCCCCTCACCTTATTAATTAAATAATTAATTGTATATTTAGGGTAATTATGATACTACCCTTAGCCAGGAAAAAGACCATTTTACCCCTAGACCCTTCAAACCTAAGATTTCCCCTTTTTAAGTCTGGTAAAGACTTCTTCGAGTAAATCTTCGTATTCGAGAGCCCTACATGGTTGGACCCAACCTTTCCAAGCTCAACTAACTCCCCAAGTTATTTGGCTTGGCTGTAGCAAGGGTTCCGAGGTCTGGTTCTACGCGCATCAATCCGTGTGAACCCTGGTCTAATCGTATGCATTCTATACACATTAAGCATTACTTATCTTATCCATTTTAGGGTTGTTACAAACATCATTAAGCCTTTAGATAACATTAGTTCATAAAGAATAGGCCTTAGGGACTTACTCCCTCCTATATCATATAACTCAAAGGTATCTAGGATGAGAATTCTACATTCATCATAGAACCTATATTATGTGAGAATTTCCTTTCACATAATCATATCATATCCATACATGCATGTGTGTGCACATATATGTGAGATCTACCTTCACATAAACACCTTTAGGAACACATGTTCATAACTTCATAATTCATATACTTTACATGCATAGAAATAGGTAATGATGCATAAGAGAACTATACTTTCCTTAATCATCATAAATCTATCCTACTCATAGATATGCATGAAGTGTGTGTGTCTACATTGGTCAAAATGAGCACATAATGGCTATCACATAGTATTGAGGAAGCCACCCTATTAAGACCACAACACATGTACAACATTCTTCAAATCTCAAGTCATACACATATATAGAGTATTGAGGACTATAGACTACACACACTCACATTACATCATATGAGACAAATACATCTTTAACAATAGGATATAAGACTCCTAGCATACTTTGATCACACATTCATATAGGGTTTATATGGGTAGGGGTCATGCTACTAGGATATTTATCACCATTAGCTATATAGACCACACCTAACCCTAACATGATCATCACACATATACATATAACATCATATAACATCAATTCACTTAGACATGATATTAGAATCAAGCCAAAATCCTTCAACTTCCTAACATAGAAATGACCATATCAATTCATATTGCATCTAGTGCCTTCAAGGCCATGATCATAACCCATAAACATGTACAAGAATTTAAACACCGCCACCAAAGAGGGACCATACCAATCAACATGATTCAATGTACATTCTAGGCTAATTAGAAGAAATAAGTCAACTTACCAAATCTCCAAGGTAATGATCATCTTTGATAATTCCTCCACAATTAATATTCAATTGATATAGAAAGTAATAGCAATAAGCAATTCAATACAATCTAATCAAAATTCTATAAAGATCAAGTCAATATCACAAGACCCACATTATAAGCTAATTTGAGAAATTAAGAGGATCATGGGTTCTTCATAAAATTGGGTAGAAATTCATCATAAAATCAGTAGATAAACATATACTCATCATTAGAATGCTTTTGATATCAATTTGAGAATGAACCCATGGCTAGATTCAAAAATAGGATTTTTCACTTAGAATTAATATTTCGAAAACCTTTGAAAGGACTCCATAGATGAATGGTTATCTATGGATGAAGGATCACCATACCTTATACATTAAAAATCCCATGAAAATCTGAGAAGAAATCTCCAAGAATCCAACTCCATAGCTAGTTCTTAAGCTTGGTCTTCAATGGGGGTTTTGGGGTTTTTGGAAGAGAAGATAACTTTGGGAATTTGATTTCTTTATGGGTATTGGGGTTTTGTATTGGGAAAGAGTTAAAAAAGGTCCTAAAATCAGTTAGTAAAACGTACCCAAGTTACCAAAACACCCCCACACGAATTGGGGCTCTTAGACATGTCAAAATTGACTTAAAAACGACGCAACCGGATCTGGGAGTGGGCTGCGCGTCGCGGAGCAGCCTCCCCATTCTGCCCCAAATAAAATTTGAGGCAGTGAGGTGATTTCCTCGCGCGCTTCGCAAGGGCAAGGTCCAAATCTTGCTCCTACATTCTGCCTGGGGCAGCCTCTTATCCAAGGTTTGGGTCCTCCTTGGGGGCCGGCCCTTCGGGTTGTCCCCGAGGAGTCGTACCCGGACGTTTTGACCCTTATGTCTATTAAGGTACTAGGGTAAACTACACTGATTCTAAACTCCAAACAACACATCAAATCAAGCCAAAAATAGAAGGACTCACTAGAACGTCTAAAAGGCTAACCTTCGAACCTCTTAGACGTTCTTGAACGTTTGACCTCCAAACTTTATGAAACTTAACACACTGCCTATAAACATCATTATAACTCATATAAGGACCTCAAGAGCCCATGACAAACTCATAAGCACATAAAAACACCTAAGGCCCTTTGGTGGCTAGTCGTCGAACGTCTTGGTCTTCCCTTGACGTTTGACTTCCTAATCACCCCAAATAAAGTATACATACTAATAAACACTTAATTAACCTATTATTAACCTTTTATGCACATGTGAGGCTCTAGCTACCTAATTTCATTTTGAGGGCGTGTCAATACTGCCCCACTTAGAACACCATTCGTCCTCGAATGACACTAAATCATTTTAAACACTTTCAAGGAATTAATGACTTTTATAGCAGCTCACAACACTTCAACATTTTATCACATAAAAGGCAATGCACTAAATTACAAGGAACACCAATTTCATTCTAGCATGCATTCAAAGCAACATAGTCAAACATGGAGTACTTATATAATTCATTCCATGCACACATACTTCTTCATAATCATTGCCATTTGGAGGAACTACCTTCTCCAACCTTAGGCATGTTCAATATTTCATCACAAGGCTAAACATACAATGGATTCCAATTGCACACTTAGGCATAATCCACACTTCAACTCATGAGAAAATTTAAACACTTCATTTAGTTACACAAGAATCATAAATAAAGTAGATCAACTACAATCATATAGTCTAGACATAATGCCATCAAGGTCATATATGAAATTACCATGCTTAGCTTTGTTCAAGAAGGGTCTACTTTCTCCTAGTCATAACATACACACATGGCATCATAAAGTTCATATAAAATCAATGCTTAAAGGTTAATTCGTACTAAGGAGGATTTATTTACTCCAAACCACATTATGCTTATCATTCCTTACTTATGAAATCAACATGGTAGGTCACACTAAGCACATCACAACTTTAGGAAGTAAATTTACAGCTTTCTATTTCTACCACATCACTAGATTTCATAAGCATGCATCATTTAGGAAAATTTATCACAATTTATAGGCACACCAATGAACATAGGCTAGAACAACCATCACTTCTCAAGAGTGAGTCTATAATAACACTTCCCAAACTTAAAAGTCACAAATTTTTCAAAGAGACTCATATCATCTCACTTAAAGAAGACTTAATTTCTCATTGTGGGGACAAACACCACACATAATAAGTGACATCAAGCATTCTCATTAAGCTATCTCATGAAATCAAATTGCACATTTATCATATAACGATGCACAACAACATGAGAGACATGCAAATTTATAAAAAAGTTCTTTTTCATGCAATTATGACCTTTCATGATATGCATAACATAGTGTTATTTAAGACATGTGTATCATATAGACAACATGCAACTTATCACCTTATTCAAGACTCCTATCATGGACAAGCTACTTAGGAACTCTTTGGTTTGACGATTGAGTAAGAATAGAAGGAAAAGATAGGGATATCTAAAACCTTACTACTCAAATCATCCTCCCCCACATAGGATAAACCCATTTAAGAGAAACTCATCTCAACTCTAGGGGAATCATAGCTTACCAACCTTATTAACCAAGCACATCATCTCTCTCTTGGGATCTAAGCTTATGAACACCCTTCTTACCATCACTACAAAGTGTTATCAACCTAGAAAATTCAAGAGAGCTCAACATAGGGAAATCAAAGGAACATAAAATATCATCTATACACATTATACCCTTCTTGGGGTAAGCCTAAGCATATCATTCCCTTAAATACCAAGGTCGAGGCAAGTCAAGACAAACCTACAAGGGTTATCACTTATGGTGGAACTTTCCAACCAAACATGCCTAAGTACAATCTAAGCACTTCCTCCATTGAAAATATTCAAATTCAAGCTTAAAAGACAACTAACCACTTCAAAGTAGGTCAACCTCAATAATCTCCTTCTCTTCAAGAGCTAAAGGGTACTTTCCATACCCCCCCCCTAAGTCACCTTAGGGTACTCATACTTCCCATTTATGGAATAAAACTCTTTTTTCCCCTTTTTACCACTCTTAGAATAGGTTCATGGATATAATCATTAACTAGTCATAAGGTTTCTACCATTAACTAGCATATTTCACAATCACCTTACAATGCTCAACACACTATGTCTCCTCCTTAGGAGCAAGCCTATACAAAAGGTTCCAATCCACACAAGGACAACTATGAAGCATTTTTGTCGTGACCGAAATATAAACCCCAGACGAGACTGGCGTCGTTGACCTCTCAGAGGTCGCAGATAAGCCTACATACGTCATTCTTACTTCATCTAGGTTAATTTTAGCGGAAAATTTGAACTTTTCGTTTTTTTACTTCATGCTAAACATTTTAAACTTAACATCATAGGCGTTCACAAATCAACCATCTAATATAGAGATAATCAAATGAAAGAAAT
This sequence comes from Solanum sitiens, assembly GCA_016801875.1. Taxonomy (NCBI): domain Eukaryota; kingdom Viridiplantae; phylum Streptophyta; class Magnoliopsida; order Solanales; family Solanaceae; genus Solanum; species Solanum sitiens. The sequence goes on along the minus strand of JABWTJ010000140.1, from coordinate 1,758,330 downwards.
AGAGTTCATAATTGCATTAAACGTATTTTTGCCAAAACGGCACCAATACAAAGTCTGAAATGAAAGTGGAAAGAAACACTACTGGAACATGCTCCACTAGCTAAAGCCTACATCTAAGCTAGATAATAATGGTAGACATCCTCGAAATCACGAGGGTCTACCAAGTACGGATGAAAGCTCCACGTTCGGATAGCTGCAATGTCAACCTGTAAGCTCTAACGTCCACCTGTGCCTGCACCTAAAAATATAGAGTTGTATGGGATTAGTACACACTTGTACTAAGTATGGGTATATACAAGCACACACCAAGGACATGCATGAGTAAGAATAGCTCTTTCCTAACAACATGATTATGAAGTCAAGTCAATGGACTTGCCAAATTGGGATTAGGAAAGTTAGTGAGCTTTCCAAATTTGGATTAGGAAAGTCAGTGAGCTTTCCAAATCTGGATTAGGAAAGTTAGTGATCTTTCCAAATTTGGATTAGGAAAGTCATTCCATGAGAGTAACATGCATCATAATACTTATCATATTGCACACAACACATAACATCTTACACATAGCACATATCATATTGCATATAGCACATAACATCTTTCATATCATTCATTCATATGCCATGAGACCTTGAAATCATGGACTTGACATTAAGAATTCCCAAAGTGAGGGCTCAACATATGGGACATCAACTAGAGAGTCTTCATTAGCAAACAGAGAGTCTGCTTCATTCATTCATACGTACTTCATTTCATTCATTCATAAGCTAGTGTAAACACCAGCTATACCTAGGATGTAGTTTAAGACTCTCATAGGGTTTGCTGTGCAATGATCAAGAATATCCTAGTGTCATTACTTGAGTCTAGCTTACCTCTTGATTATCCTATCCTAACACCTTTGGTGTCGTTCATTTCATTATGTGCATCATTTTAGGCTGGCCTCATTAATTCATTGGAAACTTTAACTTTAACCGACATAGATCATGTGAGCATCATGAAATCCAGTGTCTCCCCCACACCGAAAAGAGGTGGAATCACCGGCCAAAGTGACCCAAAACATGCTAGCGTACATGGGAATTTAACCCCGCCAGATCCCTATATCGGCAGTATAGGTTCGAAGACTAGGAGATATAAGGAGACCCATACCTGGCATGCTGGACATTCTCATGTCATGAGAGTTACGTGAACCTTTGCCTTTCCCGAAAGAAGGCATCACCTCTCATAGCTAGTCTATCGGTGCTCAGTATAAACTTACATTACATTTAACTCATACGTCATAGAAGTTGGCTTCTTGTATGACGACATCATAGCTCAATAGATGATTTCTCATCTCATCATTAGTATTAAGTGTGTTAATCTCAATACTTTCATTAGAGTGTTCGTAGAGACGGGTCTCTTCAATAACTTTACACTCTCATAGGTGAGTACGTTTTGGTAACATTTACTTAGGCTCATTTGAGATTGTTCTCATCTTTTACATTAGCCTCATATCATGTTGTCACCACATTCATTAACATTAGCAAATTTGCTCTTCATAATTACTCACCCCTTTTTACGTGAATGTTCATTTCATCATATGCCAATGCACTTGGCCATTTATGTGTTTCACACTCTTACTTAACCCTTCTAGTGTTTCATCATTTCATTACATAATAATCATTTCATCGTATACCAATGCACTTGGCCATTTATTGTGTTTTACACTCGTACTTAACCCTTCTAGGGTAACATCATTTCATTATATACATCTTAGGTTCACTTATTTTTAAACGTATGCTAGACTTATGGGTCTATACATACAAGCCATGAGGTTTCATTCATAGTTCGTTTAAGTGATTCATATCTTCCTAAGATTATGTAGTACAAGACTTATGCATCTTGTATGTATGCCAAGATCTCGATTTCGATCTAAGTAGACGGCGTTATTCTTGAACATTTAATTCACATATGACTTATGTATCAATACGGTATTTGGGGCAAGGGAACCCGGTTTCGAACCCCTTGGACAACACTTACATTTTTTATTTATTTTATTTTTGGTCCACATGACATTGGGACCCTAGATCGAGCCCCAACATCAACATTCCCTCTTTATTTTTCTCCTTTGATTTTCCTCTTACTTGGCCGAGGGGTTGTGGGATCGAACCCCCACAACCCCTTTTATTTTTTTTTATTTAATTCTCCTTATCTAATTCGAGTAGACCATGAGGTTGTGGGATCAAACCCCCACAACCTCTCTTTAATTTTTTTTCTTTTATTTCTCCTACACTGCCTAGAGGTCGTGGGTTCAATTCCCACGCCTCACATTTCTTTTATCTTTATTTTTCTCTTAACTCCCTTCACTGCCTTGAGGTCGTGGGTTGGATTCCCATGACTCACATTTCTTTTCTTTTAAATTTTTCTTTCTCCTTTACTCTCCTTCACTGTCTTGAGGTCATGGGTTCGATTCCCACGCCTCATATTTCTTTTTCTTTTATTTTTCTTTGACTCTCATTCGCTACCTAGAGGTCGTGGGTTCGATTCCCATGCCTCACATTTTATTTTATTAATTTTTTTGTACTTTACTTTTCAGCCAGCACACCTGAGATCGAATCCCCTTGACCCCCATTTCCCCTTTACGATTTTAAGGCATCATACGGGTGAGGTAGCGGGTTCGAATCCTGGTGACCTCACCTCATTTTTCACTCAATTAATTTCGAGATTTGTTCATCTTCATTTAGCCTAAACTAAACTTGTAAGTTTGCTGGAAATTTGGTCATTTTTCAGCTCATTTTTCACCAACACATTCACTTGAACTCTTAGGGAAATTCATAGATCATTTAACACGTGTTGGGGTGCATTTTTCATAGATTCATTTAGCTAAAGATTGATACTCAAATCAGACACATTTCATTTTAATGAACATCACAATTTACATAGGTTCATGCACGTAAAATAACAACCATAACATCACAATTTTTGAGCCTTAATCCGAGAACACATAGTCACTGCAACATTTTTGCACACACATGCACATACTTTTGGAACACATAGGTTGTCATTGATACGATTTCAAATACACAAACATAAACATATTCATCACGAAAACATAACATACACCTAAATCTACCAGCAATCATACCCAACCTACGAATCATTGGGAGCTAGTGACAGGGACATGCAATGGGGAACAATCCTAGTTTTCAGACTGAATAATCTGAACCTTAAGGGGTCTCTTGGGAAAGGGACCAAGAGAGAAGAGAACCCATACCTTTTTGACGTTAAACCCTCGACTTGATGCCTAATAAATCCACCCGAGATCACATCTAAGCCTCCTCAATGTCAACACCACTCGACGGACAACCTCCCTTAGCCTAACGTGCGGTTAACGTTTGATATATGGAGATTTCGTGTGTGTTCTTCAAGTGTGAAGAACTTTGGTTATTTTTCTGTTCTTAAACGTTATTTTTGGTAGAGAGAAACAAGAGAGATTGAACCTGAGAGTTGAGAATAGACGTGAGAGAGAGTGGGAGTTGTATGAGGCTTAGGAGTCTAGTTTAGGACTTAGTCAATAAGGTTTTGTTTAATTATAACAAAAATATGATTTCTATTTTATTTTAAATCAGCTAATGAATAATATTTATTAATTAATTACATTAATTTAATAACTTGAATAAAAACAACTTTAATTCATTGCTTCCACCTAGGTTCGAACCCGGGTGGAGCAAGATTTTGCCTCTAAGGCCAATTTTCGGCCCTCTCTCCCCAAAATTCCCCTCCACCTTATTAATTAAATAATTAATTACATATTTAGGGTAATTATGATACTACCGTTAGCCTGGAAAAAGACCATTTTACCCCTAGACCCTCCAAACTTAAGATTTTCCCTTTTTAAGTCCGGTAAAGACTCATTCGAGTAAATCTTCGTATTCGAGAGTCCTACATGACTGGACCCAACCTTTCCTAGCTCAAATAACTCCCCAAGTTAGTTGGCTTGGAGGTCGTAAGGGTTCAGAGGTATGGTTCTACGCGCATCAATCCGTGTGAACCCGGTCTAATCGTAGGCATTCTAGACACATTAAGCATTACTTAGCATATCCATTTTAGGGTTGTTACATTATCCCCCCCCCCCCCTTAGGAACATTCATTCCTGAATGACACTACTAACTATCTAGCGTTATGCCAGTCAGATCATAACATAGTTACTATACACAATCAAGCAATAGCAACAAAAAAATGGAGAGATAAGGAAACTTAGACTTAAGAGTAGGAAGTATAACCTCAAGAGCTGAAAAGATGAGGGTAGCGGGATCTCATATAAGCCTCGGCCTCCCACGTAGCACCCTCAACAAGATGATTCCTCCACAATACCTTCATTGTGGCTATCTCCTTGTTCCTCAGCCGCTTGACCTGTCTGTCTAAAATCTCAACAGAAACCTCCTCATAGGACAAGTCTTCATCGACCCCTAAACCTTCTACAGGTAGAATCGATGATGGATCACCTAGGCATTTCTTTAACATGGATACATGAAAGACTGGATGGACAGAAGCTAGCTCCGCAGGCAATGCCAACTCATAGGCCACCTCACCCACACGCTGTAGGATCTCATATGGCCCAACATACCTCGGACTCAACTTCCCGTTCCTGCCAAACCTCATCACCCCCTTCATAGGTGATATCTTCAAATAGACCTGGTTACCAACATCAAACTCTAAGGGCCGTTTTCGATTATCTGCATATGACTTCTGCCGACTGTAAGCAGTAGCCAACCTGTCCCTAATCACTCTGACCTTCTCTAAGGCCTCATGAATGATCTCTGGACCCAAAATGGATGAATCTCCAACCTCAAACCACCCAACTGGAGATCTACACCTCCTACCATACAGTGCCTCAAACAGTGCAATCCCAATGCTGGAGTGATAGCTAGTATTATACGAGAACTCTATTAAAGGCATATGGTCATCCCAGCTACCCCTGAAGTCAATCACACACGTTCTAAACATTTCCTCCAATTTATGAATGGTGCGCTCTGCCTGCCCATCAGTATGAGGATGAAAGGCAGTACTAAGATTTACCCGCGTGCCCAAGATCTTCTGGAAAGATCTCCAGAAATGTGAAGTAAACTGAGCTCCTCTATCTGAAATGATAGACAAAGGAATCCCATGCCATCTCACAATCTCATCAATGTAGAGTCTCGCATAATCCTCGGCTCTGTAAGTAGAATTCACAGGGATAAAGTGGGAAGACTTAGTCATCCTGTCCACAATAACCCATATGGAGTCATGCTGTCTCCTAGTCCTCGGAAGACCAACCACAAAGTCCATATTAATGGCCTCCCACTTCCAAGTTGGAACCTCAATAATCTGAGTAAGACCGCCAGGCTTAAGATGTTCTGCATTAACCTGCTGACAATTAGGACACTTGGCCACATATTCTGCAATGTCCTTCTTCATGCCATCCCACCAATAAATCTGCTTAAGATAATGATACATCTTGGTGGAACCTGGATGTATGGAATATCTGGAACCATGGGCCTCTGTAACAATTCTGGTCCGCAAATCATCCATATCTGGTACACACAGCCTATCCTGATACCTAAGTATGCCGTCACCTCCCAAATCGAAAGACTCATTCATCTTTATCAACACTGAGTCCTTCAGCTCCATCAACATAGGATCGATATGCTGACCCTTCTTGACTTCAACTACCAAGGATGATTCAGAACTAGGATGAACTGAAACACCCCCACTAGTAGAGTCAACCAATCGCACACCCAATCTGGCCAGTCTGTGTACATCTTTTGCCAACTCCTTCTTCTCATACTCAACGTGGGTTGTACATCCCATGCTCATCTTGCTCAAAGCATCAGCTCCAATATTAGCCTTACCTGGATGGTAGTGAACATTAATGTCATAGTTCTTCAACAGCTCCAACCATCTCCGCTGACGTAGATTCAACTCTCTCTACGTGAACACGTACTGGAGACTCTTGTTATCTCTGAATACATCCACATGCACTCCATATAAGTAGTGCCTCCACAGCTTCAGTGCAAACACCACATCTGCCAACTCCAGGTCATGAGTGGGATAATTTTTCTCACGAACCTTGAGCTGTTTGGACGCATAGGCTATCACCTTACCAACCTGCATAAGAATACAACCCAAACCAACCCTAGATGAATCACAATAAACAGTGTAATTCTCACCACACTTAGGCAAAGTAAGCACCGGGGCTGAAGTGAGTCTGTCCTTGAGCTCCTGGAAACTCTTCTCACAAGTCTCCGTCCATTCAAAATTGGCCTTCTTCTTAGTCAAAGCTGTCAGTGGGGCAGCAATGGAAGAAAAGCCCTTCACGAACCTGCGGTAGTAACTAGGCAATCCCAAAAAGCTACGGATATCAGTGGGAGTAAGAGGTTTTGGCCAGTTCTTCACAGCCTCAGTCTTCCTGGGATCCACCTCCACGCCCTGATCGGACACAACATGACCTAGGAAGGTCACTGATCTAAGCCAGAATTCACACTTGCTGAATTTGGCATACAACTAATGTTGTCTAAGTACCTGCAAGGTTAGTCTCAAATGCTGTTCATGATCTTCATTGGTCCTAGAGTAGATGAGGATGTCATTAATGATTACTATGACGAAAGAATCAAGGTATTCACGGAAGACTCGGTTCATGAGGTCCATAAATATAGCAGGTGCATTCGTGAGACCAAATGACATAACTAAGAACTCATAATGACCATAAAGGGTACGAAAGGCTGTCTTTGGGATATCTCCATCCCTAACCCTAAGCTGATGATACCCTGAACGAAGATCAATCTTAGAGAAAAAATTAGAGCCTTGGAGCTGATCAAACAAATCATCTATCCTGGGAAGTGGATACTTATTCTTTATAGTGACTTTGTTGAGGTGACGATAATTGATACACATTCTAACGGTTCTATCCTTCTTTTTCACAAACAACACTGGAGCTCCCCAAGGGGATATGCTCGGCTGAATGAAACCCTTATCATTGAGATCTTTTAACTTCAGCTTCAACTCCTTGAGTTCGGCTGGAGCCATTTTGTAGGGAGGAATTGAAATTGGTTTAGTATCTGGTTCTAAGTTGATACCAAATTCAATCTCTCGAGAGGGAGGGACTCTAGGCAAATAATCGGGAAATACATCTAGGAACTCATTCCCTACAGGCACTGAATCTATGGAAGGGATGTCATGATCTAAATCATTAACACTCACAAGATGACAGAATAACCCCTTGGACATCATTTTATTGGCCTTAAGGTTCGAAATCAAGGGATTAGGACGACTCGAGTTGTACCCCTCCCAGACTAGCTCCTCTTCGTTAGGGAAATGAAATCTCACCACTCTACTACGACAATCCAAACAAGCATAACAACTGTGAAGCCAGTCCATGCCAAGAATAACATCATAATCATGCATGGGTAACTCAACCAAGTCTGCAGACATAGTCTTACCACTTTCAACTATTGGGCAATCCTTGTATACTCTATCAGTTCTTACATTTTCTCCTAAAGGTGTACTAACCACTATATGATCATGCAGAACCTCAGGCTATATCTCAAAATTGAGAGCAAGCAAAGGAGTTACAAAGGAAAGAGTAGACCCTGGATCAAGTAAAGCATAAACAGAAGTTGAAAATACTTGCAGCATACCTGTGACTACATCAGCGGACTTCTCCTGCTCCTCCCTGACCTTCAGCGCATAGAATCTGTTTCTCTTAGGAGGCTCGGCTGCTGCTGCACCCTGTGGTTTAGGCCTAGGCTGAGAATTACCTCCAGCCTGACCTCTGTTTTGTGGATAGTCTCTAACCATGTGCCCACTTTTACTGCAACCGAAGCAGGCATTAGTGACCTGTCTGCACTCTCCACTGTGAGCACGGCCACACTTAGCACAGTTCTTTCTGGGACGCTGCATCTCACCTCCATTGCCCTTTTTGGTCTCAGGTCTGCCTCCTCTAGGTGATGTACTCCTCTGAGAATTAGAGTTCCCAGAACTATGCTGCCCCTTCTTGAACCTGGGCTGATCACGAACGCCAAAATTGTTTCTCTGGCCTCCATGGCTGGGACCTTCCTGATCTTGAGGCTTATGCCTCCTAGCATCACGAACGCCCCTCTTTGTGCGGCTGTCCTCTACCTGCTGGACATGCACCATCAACCTGTAGAGGTCCATGTTATCAAGGAGCATCGCAGACCGACACTCCTCTTCTAGATCTCCATTGATTCCTCTGAGAAACCTACTCATCTCATCCCTGCAGTTAGAGAAGGGAAGTAGCATACCTGTATAATTTAACAAACTTCTGTACTCATCTCATCCTTGCTGTTAGATACTAAGGAAAGTAGCATACCTGGATAGTTTAACAAACTTCAGGGAATACTCCCTGACTGTCATTAATCCCTGCTTAAGGTTGATAAACTCCTCAACCTTTGCCTCCCTCATCTCCCTGGGAAAGAATCTCTCTAGGAAGGCTGTCTTAAACAACTCCCAAGTGACCGGAACTCCGCCCAAAGCTCGGCTATCCTGCCACATCTTGCACCAAGTCTGTGCAACATCCTTGAGTTGATAGGAAGCCAACTCTGCTTTCTCAATGTCTGTGGCCCCCATAGCCACCAAAATCTTATGCACCTCATCCACAAACTCCTGGGGTCCTCTGAAGCCTTAGACCTGTGAAAATAGGAGGATTCATCCTCGTGAAGTCTCTCAACCTGTCAACCATGCTACGAACCGGTGGGTTCTCCCTCTGAACATCCTGCCGGTTGACCTGGGCAGTCATAGCCTGGGCCTGCATAGTGATGGCCTATGCCATCTGGGCCAGAGATGCCCGCATCTCCGCATCAGTCAACCCAGCTGGGTTAACCGGCATAACAACTCCTTCAGCTGGAGCCTGGGGTGGAACCTGATTGTCCCCAACAGCTGCACCTCCTCTCCTCTGACCAATGGTTCTCCTAGTATTCATTCTTTGAAAACAACAAAGATTGATGTTAGAAAAGCTCATAACACCAAGAAATTAGACATTAGGAAAAGCACGATAAGATCAGAAGAAGGGAAAGTTTCCTACGCATCATGCAGTCTCTAATTCAGGATAGTGGTGCACTTCACTACCATGACTTAGAAACTACTCAATGTGGTTGATGTAAGCTTATTATCCTCGGAATTTAACCTAGTTCTCTGATACCAACTTTTTCACGAACGAATCTAGACCCCAGAAAATACCGGCGTCATTGACCTCTCAGAGGTCGCAGACAAGCCTACATACGTCATTCTTACTTCATCTAGGTTAATTTTAGCGGAAAATTTGAAATTTTTGTTTTCTTATTTCATGATAAACATTTTAAACTTAACATAATAGGCGTTCACAAATCAATCATCTAACATAATAGGCGTTCACATAATGGACAACACTTACATTTTTTATTTATTTCATTTTTGGTCCACATGACATTGGGACCCTAGATCGAGCCCCAACATCAACATTCCCTCTTTATTTTTCTCCTTTGAATTTCCTCTTACTTGGCCGAGGGGTTGTGTGATCGAAACCCCACAACCCCTTTTATTTTGTTTATTTAATTCTCCTTATCTAATTCGAGTAGACCATAAGGTTGTGGGATCAAACCCCCACAGCCTCTCTTTATTTTTTTCTTTTATTTCGCCTACACTGCCTAGAGGTCGTGGGTTCAATTCCCACACCTCACATTTCTTTTATCTTTATTTTTCTCTTAACTCCCTTCACTGCCTTGAGGTCGTGGGTTCGATTCCCACGACTCACATTTCTTTTCTTTTTAATTTTTCTTTCTCCTTTACTCTCCTTCACTGTCTTGAGGTCGTGGGTTCGATTCCCACGCCTCACATTTCTTTTTCTTTTATTTTTCTTTGACTCTCATTCGCTACCTATAGGTCGTGGGTTCGATTCCCACGCCTCACATTTTATTTTATTAATTTTTTTGTACTTTACTATTCATCCAGCACACCTGAGATCGAATACCCTTGACCCCCATTTCCCCTTTGCGATTTTAAGGCATCATACGGGTGAGGTAGCGGGTTCGAATCCTGGTGACCTCACCTCATTTTTCACTCAATTAATTTCCAGATTTGTTCATCTTCATTTAGCCTAAACTAAACTTGCAAGTTTGCTGGAAATTTGGTCATTTTTCAGCTCATTTTTCACCAACACTTTCACTTGAACTCTTAGGGAAATTCATAGATCATTTAACACGTGTTGGGGTGCATTTTTCATAGATTCATTTAGCCAAAGATTGATACTCAAATCAGACAAATTTCATTTTAATGAACATCACGATTTACATAGGTTCATACACGTAAAATAACAACCATAACATCACAATTTTTGAGCCTTAATCCGAGAACACAGAGTCACTGCCACATTTTTGCACACACATGCACATAGTTTCGGAACATATAGGTTGTCATTCATACGATTTCAAATACACAAACATAAACATATTCATCACGAAAATATAACATACACCTAAATCTACCAGCAATCATACCCAACCTACGAATCATTGGGAGCTAGTGACAGGGACATGCAATGGGGAACAATCCTAGTTTTCAGACTGAATAATCTGAACCTTAAGGGGTCTCTTGGGAAAGGGACCAAGAGAGAAGAGAACCCATACCTTTTTGATGTTAAACCCTAGACTTGCTGCCTAAAAAATCCACCCGAGATCACGTCTAAGCCTCCTCAATGTCAACACCACTCGACGGACAACCTCCCTTAGCCTAACGTGCGGTTAACGTTTGATATATGGAGATTTCGTGTGAGTTCTTCAAGTGTGAAGAACTTTTGTTATTTTTCTGTTCTTAAACGTTATTTTTGGTAGAGAGAAACAAGAGAGATTGAACGTGAGGGTTGAGAGATAGACGTGAGAGAGAGTGGGAGTTGTATGAGGCTTAGGAGTCTAGTTTAGGACTTAGTCAATAAGGTTTTGTTTAATTATAACAAAAATATGATTTCTATTTTATTTTAAATCAGCTAATGAATAATATTTATTAATTAATTACATTAATTTAATAACTTGAATTAAAACAACTTTAATTCATTGCTTCCACCTAGGTTCGAACCCGGGTGGAGTAAGACTTCACTTCAAGAGCCCAATTTCGGCCCTCTCTCCCCAAATTGCCCCTCCACCTAATTAATTAAATAATTAATTATATATTTAGGGTAATTACGATACTACCCTTAGCCGAGAAAAATACCATTTTACCCCTAGACCCTCCAAACCTAAGATTTTCCCTTTTTAAGTCCGGTAAAGACTCCTTCGAGTAAATCTCCGTATTCGAGAGCCCTACATGGTTGGACCCAACCTTTCCAAGCTCAAATAACTCCCCAAATTAGTTGGATTGGCTGTAGCAAGGGTTCCAAGGTCTGGTTCTACGCGCATCAATCCGTGTGAACCCTGGTCTAATATTAGGCATTCTTGACACATTAAGCAATACTTATCTTATCCATTTTTAGGGTTGTTACAATTTTACATATACTAAGGCATCATTCATCTTTCTCACTATTTACCACATTCTCCAAGACTTTTCAAGCCTATATCATAACATCATGCTACCATCCTACATAATCATGAGGAATTCCATCATTCAAAGGGGAACTCCATTCAACCATAACAACTAATAACAAGCTATAACCATACCTTATCATAAATCTTCTCAACATAACAACTCAATCCCCATAATCCACCTATAGCCATAAATGTCACAACATCAATATGTACTAAAATTCACCTTCACATATACTCATCAATCATAAAACCAAGGTAAGTATAAAAAACTCACCTTTTTCTCCCTCAAGAATTGATAAATCATCCCTTCCAAGCAATCACATCTAAAAGACCACCGGACAAGAGATAATGTTTGTGGCCTTAAGTTAAAAAAAAATCAACTCATAGAAACTGAGCTACCACCCTTCCATTCTAAGACTGACTCGTTTAGAAACTACAACCGAACAATCCTAGTTCTACAATCGACTAAGGAATAACAATATTGTAATCAATCAATGCCTAGAATAATATCAAATCCTATCATTTCTTACTCTACAAGATCTACTGAGGTGACTCTTTGAGCGACTGTGGTAGGTCAATTTCTGTATATCCGTCTAGATATAAATAGGTCACCAACTGGATTAGAGACTGAGAAGGGTTCTGAACAAGTTTCGGGAAAGACATTGAAGTTAACTGTTGTATGTGTTACAAAATAAAGGTATCCATATTATCTAACAATGCATGCTATATGAGTTATAAAATAAAGGTAGCCTCTGGATCTAACAATGCATAAACATCAAAGTGAACGACACGTAATGCACCAGTGACCACATCACGAGAATCTTCCTAATCCTGGTGAGCTCTGAGATCATATAACCTATTTTCGCGCTGCCCACCACCTGTGTTAGATGAAACATCCTGCTGAGTTGGGCGACCAGCTGGTGCTTTAGACTAAGTCCTATTGTTGTTATGTCCTTGTCCTTGCTTGGAAGAAGGGCGATCTCTCAACCTATGGCCAAACTGGCCACACCCAAAGAACTCTTCTTTACAATTAAGACACTCACCTCGTTTGTTCCTGACACACTTTGGACAAGCTTGATAGGTAATGCTATTTGAATCAATCCCTTGAGACTTAGATCCTAATCCCCTACCCTTCTAATTCCGTCGAAACCTGGGGGATGCAGCACTAGCTGATGAAGGTGTTGGGCTGAAGATTTCTGCTAAAAATGTGAGCGATTTCCACCACTCGATTTCTGCTAAGAGTACTAATAGTTTCCTATTCTAGACTTTTTGTTGTCCTAATCCATTTCACTAAGCTTATCTCCCTCAACATGTTGAGCAAGAGTAATGAGCGTAGAGATATTCATCTTCTCTAATAACATAGCTTTCCTGCACTCTGTCTTCATTAAGTCGGATACTTCATAGAGAAACTTAGTCATATGTGCCCTCTAATAAGCAACTATATGTAGAGGATATTTAGAGAGTTGGGTGAATACCTGTGTACTCATGTACTGAAATTGTACCTTGTCTCAAATTTATGAATTCTTGAGCCTTAGCCTCCCTTAAATCTTTCAGGAAAATCTTTTTCAAAAAAGCTCTAGTAAAGAATTCCCAAGTCATAGGAGATGCATTTGTAAACCTGTTTTCTTTCACTAAGTGTACCAAATGTGAGCCACATCCTTCAGTTGGTAGGATTCCAACTCTACCCAATCATTACCCGCCACTTACATTACTCCAAATATTTCTTAACCTCATAAATAAAGTTCTATGGATCCTCACCTACTTGCGATCCTAGAAACTTTGGTGGATTCATCCGAATGAAATATCAAACCCTGTTTGCTGCTAAACCATTATTAGCATTTGTAGGAACTAGGGGCTGATGATTGTTTTGTTAACCACACTTTGAGACAAGAGTTTGATAGCATTTCAAAATTCTGCATTAAAAACCTCATGGTCTGGGATTGAAGGGATTTGCTTTGGCATTATGGGCATTAGCATTCCTTGCATAATCTCTATGAGGAGGCATGATATGAAATTCAAAGTGACGATTTAGAAAGTAGGTCATACCCATGCACGATAAGAATAGCAAGAGAGTGAAGTTTTTCCTAGAACATTTTACAAACTCACTCTAATTAGATGTAGTGCACTTCACACCCATGGAAAGGAATCTACTTTAGTGCGGCTTTTCAGACATCCTAAGACTCTTGAACCTAATGTCGGAATACCAAGTTTGTTATGCTCTGAGGCTACCCCCTTGACATAAACACGAGAGCTAGGATCACGCGTGACCCCAAGCTAACCCTGAGCTTGCATATAATAAATAGAATCAATTTATATGTTTGTTCAACTATTATCCTATCCTACATGCTCAGTACATTTCAAGTACTAACGCATACTCTGCGCTTCATCCTTTCATGATGTAGGATCATGCATTTCGAATTTAGATCATGCATAGTGTCACGACCGGAATCTAGACCCCAGACGAGACCGGCGTCGTTGACCTCTCAGAGGTCGCAGACAAGCCTACATACGTCATCGTTACTTCATCTAGGTTAATTTTAGCGGAAAATTTGAACTTTTTTGTTACTTAACATGCATGTACATCATTCTACTAAAATTCATATACGTTCACAATCAACCATCTAACATTAAGATCATCAACTGAAAGAAATAGTTCAATACTGAATTAAGAGTATACTTGCCAAAATGGCACCAATACAAAGTCTGAAATAAAACGAGAAAGAAACACTAGTGGAACATGCTCCACTAGCTAAACCCTACATCTAAGCTAGATAATAAAAGTAGACATCCTCGAAAGCATGAGGGCCTACCAAATTCGGATGAAAGCTCCACATCCGGATAGCGGCAATGTCGTACTGTAAGCTCTAACGTCCACCTGTGCCTGCACCTAAAAATGTAGAGTTGTATGGGATTAGTACACACTTGTACTAAGTATGGGTATATGCAAGCACACACCAAGGACACGCACGAGTAAGAATAGCTCTTTCCTAACAACATGATTTATGGAAAGTCAAGTTAGTGGACTTGCCAAATAGGGATTGGGAAAGTCAGGGGACTTTCCAAATTTGAATTAGGGAAGTCAGGGGACTTGCCAAATTTTGATTAGGAAAGTCATGCAATGAGAGTAACATGCATCATCATACATATCATATTGCACACAACACATAACATCTTACACGTAGCACATAACATATTGCATATAGCACATAACATATTTCATATCATTCGTCCATATGCCATGAGACCTCGGAATCATGGACTTAACATTAAGACTTCCCAAAATGAGGGCTCAACATATGGGACCTCAACTAGGGAGCCTTCTTTAGCAAACACAGAGTCTGCTTCATTCATTCATACGTACTTCATTTCATTCATTCATAAGCTAGTGTAAACACCAGCTATACCTAGGATGTAGTTTAAGACTCTCATCGGGTTTGCTGTGCAATGATCAAGAATAACCTAGTGTTATTACTTGAGTCTAGCTCACCTCTTGATTATCCTATCCTAACATCTTTGGTATCGATCAATTTATTATGTGTATCATTTGAGGCTGGCCTCATTCATTCATGGGGAACTTTATCTTTAACCGACATAGATCATGTGAGCATCATGAAATTCATTTTCTCCCCCACACCAAAAAGAGGTGGAATCACTGGCCAAAGTGACCCAAAACATGCTAGCGTACATGGGAATTAAACCCCGCCAGATCCCTATATTGGCAGTATAGGTTCGAAGAGTAGGAGATATAAGGAGACCCATACTCGGCATGCCGGACAGTCTCATCTCATGAGAGTTACGTGAACCTCCGCCCTTCCCGAAAGAAGGCATCACCACTCATAGCTAGCCTATCGGTGCTCAGTATAAAGTTCCATTGCATTCAACTCATACGTCATGGAAGCTGGCTTCTAGTATGAGGACATCATAGCTCAATAGATGATTTCTCATCTCATCATTAGTATTAAGTATACATTATTCTCAATACTTTAATTAGAGTGTTCATAGAGACTGGTCTCTTCATTAACTTTACACTCTTATAGGTGAGTACGTTTTGGTAACATTTACTTAGGCTCATTTGAGATTTCTCTCATCTTTCACATTAGCCTCTTATCATGTTGTAACCACATTCATTAACTTTAGCACATTTGCTCTACTCACCCCTTTTTACGTGAATGTTCATTTCATCATATGCCAAAGCACTTGGCCATTAGTGTGTTTCGCACTCTTACTTAACCCTTCTAGGGTTTCATCATTTCATTGTTCATTTCGTCATATGACAATGCACTTGGCCATTTAGTGTATTTCACACTCTTACTTAACCCTTCTAAGATTTCATCATTTCGTTACATACATCTTAGGTTCACTTACTTTAAACGTATGCTAGACTTATGGTTCTATACATACAAGCCATGAGACTTCATTCATAGTTCGTTTAAGTGATTCATATCTTCCTAAGATTATGTGGTACAAGACTTATGCATCTTGTGAGTATGCCAAGATCTCGATTTTGATCTATGTAGGCAACATTATTTTTGAACATTTATTCACGTATGACTTATGTATCAAAACGGAATTTGGGCAAGGGAACCCGATTTTGAATCCCTTGGAGAACACTTACATTTTTATTTATTTTGGTTTAATTCATACGGCTTGGGGACCCAAGATCGAGCCCCGACGCCTTCATTTCCTTTTAATTTCTTTTCTTTAAACTCTCTCTTTCTTGGCCGAGGGGTTGTGGGATCGAACCCCCACAGCCCCACTTTAGTTTTTTTCTCGTTACATTCCTTTTATTCTGCCTAGAGGTCGTAGGTTCGATTCCCACATGCCTCAACTTTTATTTTTCTTTTAATTGTTCCTTAAACATGACCGAGAGGTGGTGGGTTCGAACCCCACTCCTCTCATTTCTTATTTTTCTTTTTTTTTTAATTTCATTTCAGTCTAGGTCATGAGTTCGACTCCCCCTTGCCACATTCTTTTTAACTTAATTATTTATATGACTTTTTACATGGTGAGATCACGGGTTTAAACCTCATTGACCTCATATTGAACCATTTATCTTGACCGAAACTCATCAATAAGGTGCTGGAAATGGTGTAGTTTTTCAGCTCATTTTCATCAACATTACACGTTAGTTCTTAGGGTAACTCATAGATCGTTTAGAACATCTTTAGGTGCATTTTCATGGATTCATTTAGCCAAGAGTTTCTCACACAAATCAGCCACATTACACTTTACATTAACATCACGATTTACATAAGTTTTTGCACGTAAAATACAAGAATCAACATGCCATTCTCAAGCTTCAATACGTGACCACGAGTCACGGCGATGCACCCACACAACGTAAGTCATATTTTCGGAAATCACCCTTCATTACTCACATAATTCCAAACATACATATATACATATAATCATCACGAAAACACGTTTCATCCCTAGTTTTCTACCAGCAAACATACCCAACCTATGTATCGATGGGAGCTAGTGACAGGGACATGCAACGGGGAACAACCCTAGTTTCCGGAATAGATTTTAAACTGAACTTAAGAGTCTCTTGGGAAAGGGACCAAGAGAGAAGAGAACTCATACCTTTTATGACGTTCAAACCTTTACTTGCTGCCCAAAAACTCCTCCAAACTTACGTCCAACACCGAAAGCCTCAACACCAAACTAGACGGAAATCTCCCCTTTTTGCCTAACGTCTTCACTTAGCTTGTTTTCTTATATTTTCGTGTGAGTTCTTCAAGTGTGAAGAACTTTAATAAATTTTCTGTTCTTGTAGTTGTTTAGGCAGAGAGAAAAAGTGAAAGAAAAGAGAATGAGAGAGATATGAGAGAGAGATGAGCGTGAGAGAGAGTTAAAAGAGGTGAAGTAGTTTAGACTTAGTCAACTAGGAGACTTAGTCAAATAAAACACATTAATTAATAAATAATTAATAATTAATAAGAAAAATCTGATTTTCCTTTTTCTTAAATCTACCATTAATTATTAATTTATTAAATTAATTCACCAATTAAAAAAATCACATTAAATCATTGCTCCCACCTAGGTTCGAACCCGGGTTGAGCAAGATTTTGCCCCAAAGGCCAATTGTCGGCCCTCTCTCCCCAAAATTCCCCTCCACCTTATTAATTAAATAATTAATTACATATTTAGGGTAATTACGATACTACCCTTAGCCTGGAAAATGACCATTTTACCCCTAGACCGTCCAAACCTAAGATTTTCCCTTTTTAAGTACGGTAAAGACTCATTCGAGTAAATCTTCGTATTCGAGAGTTCTACATGACTGGACCCAACCTTTCCTAGCTCAAATAACTCCCCAAGTTAGTTGGGTTGGAGGTCGTAAGGGTTCAGAGGTCTAGTTCTACGCGCATCAATCCGTGTGAACCCGGTCTAATCGTAGGCATTCTAGACACATTAAGCATTACTTAGCATATCCATTTTAGGGTTGTTACATTATCCCCCCGTTAGGAACATTCATCCCCGAATGACACTACTAACTATCTAGCGTAATGCCAGTCAAATCATAACATAGTTACTATACATAATCAAGCAATAGCAACAAAAAAATGGAGAGATAAGGAAACTTAGACTTAAGAGTAGGAAATCTAACCTCAAGAGCAGAAAAGATGAGGGTAGCGGGATCTCATATCGTCCTCGGCCTCCCACGTAGCAGCCTCAACAAGATGATTCCTCCACAATACCTTCACTGTGGCTATCTCCTTGTTCCTCAGCCGCTTGACCTGTCTGTCTAAAATCTCAACAGAAACCTCCTCATAGGACAAGTCTTCATCAACCCCCAAACCTTCTACAGGTAGAATCGATGCTGGATCACGTAGGCATTTCTTTAACATGGATACATGAAAGACTGGATGGACAGAAGCTAGCTCCGCAGGCAATGCCAACTCATAGGCCACCTCACCCACACGCTGTAGGATCTCATATGGCCCAACATACCTCAGACTCAACTTCCCCTTCCTGCCAAACCTTCATCACCCCCTTCATAGGTGATATCTTCAAATAGACCTGGTTACCAACATCAAACTCTAAGTGCCGTTTTCGATTATCTGCATATGACTTCTGCCGACTGTAAGCAGTAGCCAACCTGTCCCTAATCACTCTAACCTTCTCTAAGGCCTCATGAATGATCTCCGGACCTAAAATGGATGACTCTCCAACCTCGAACCACCCAACTGGAGATCTACACCTCCTACCATACAGAGCCTCAAACGGTGCCATCCGAATGCTGGAGTGATAGCTATTATTATACGAGAACTCTATCAAAGGCAGATGGTCATCCCAGCTACCTCTGAAGTCAATCACACACGCTCTCAACATGTCCTCTAATATCTGAATGGTGTGCTCTGCCTGCCCATCTGTCTGAGGATGAAAAGCAGTGCTAAGCTTTACCTGCGTGCCCAAGCTCTTCTGAAAGGATCTCCAGAAATGTGAAGTAAACTGAGCTCCTCTATCTGAAATAATAGACAAGGGAATCCCATGGCATCTCACAATCTCATCAATGTAGAGTCTCACATAATCCTCAGCTCTGTAAGTAGACTTCACAGGGATAAAGTGGGCAGACTTAGTCAATCTGTCCACAATAACCCATATGAAATCATGCTGCCTGCTAGTCCTCGGAAGACCAACCACGAAGTCCATATTAATGGGCTCCCACTTCCAAGTCGGAACCTCAATAATCTGAGTCAGACCACCAGGCTTAAGATGCTCTGCCTTAACCTGCTGACAATTAGGACACTTGGCCACATATTCTGCAATGTCCTTCTTCATGCCATCCCACCAATAAATCTGCTTAAGATCATGATACATCTTGGTAGAACCTGGATGTATGGAATATCTGGAACCATGGGCCTCTGCAACAATCCTGGTCCGCAAATCATCCACATCTGGTACACACAGCCTGTCCTGGTACCTAAGTACGCCATCACTCCCAAAGCAAAAGACTCATTCATTTTTATCAACACTGAGTCCTTTAGCTCCATCAACACAGGATCGAGATGCTGACCCTGCTTGACTTCAACTACCAAGGATGATTCAGAACTAGGATGAACTAAAACACCCCCACTAGTAGAGTCAACCAACCGCACACCCAGTCTGGCTAATCTTTGTACATCTTTCACTAACTCCTTCTTCTCATCCTAAACGTCGGATGTACTTCCAATGTTCATCCTGCTCAAAGCATCAGCTACAACATTAGCCTTACCTGGATGGTAGTGGATATTCATATCATAGTCCTTCAACAGCTCCAACCATCTCACCTGACGTAGATTTAACTCTCTCTGCGTGAACACGTACTGGAGACTCTTGTGGTCTGTGAACACATCCACATGCACTCCATACAAGTAGTGCCTCCACAGCTTCAGTGCAAACACCACAACTGCCAACTTTAGGTCATGAGTGGGATAATTCTTCTCATGAACCTTGAGCTGTCTGGACGCATAAGCTATCACCTTGCCACCCTGCATAAGAACACAACCCAAACCAACCCTAGATGCATCACAATAAATAGTGTAAATCTCACCACACTTAGGCAAAGTAAGCACCGCGGCTGAAGTGAGTCTATCTTTGAGCTCCTGGAAACTCTTCTCACAAGTCTCCGTCCATTCGAACTTGGCTTTCTTCTTAGTCAAAGCTGTCAGTGGGGCAGCAATGGAAGAAAAACCCTCCACAAATCTGCGGTAGTAACCAGCCAATCCCAGAGAGCTACGGATATCGGTGGGAGTAAGAGGTTTTGGCCAGTTCTTCACAGCCTCAGTCTTTCTAGGGTCCACCTCCACACCCTGATTGGACACAACATGACCCAGGAAGGTCACTGATATAAGCCAAAATTCACACTTGCTGAATTTGACATACAGTTGATGTTGTCTAAGTACCTGCAAGGTTAGTCTCAAATGTTGTTCATGCTCTTCCTTGGTCCTAGAGTAGATGAGGATGTCATCAATGAATACTATGACGAAAGAATCAAGGTATTCACGGAAGACTCGGTTCATGAGGTCCATAAATGCAGCTGGTGCATTAGTGAGACCAAATGACATGACTAAGAACTCATAATGACCATAACGGGTACGAAATGCTGTCTTTGGGATATCTCCATCCCTAACCCTAAGATGATGATACCCTGAACGAAGATCAATCTTAGAGAAGAAACTAGACCTTTGGAGCTGATCGAACAAGTCATCTATTCTGGGAAGTGGATACTTATTCTTTATAGTGACTTTGTTGAGCTGCCGATAATCGATATACATTCTAAGGGTTCCATCCTTATTTTTCACAAACAACACTAGAGCGCCCCAAGGGGATATGCTCGGCTGAATGAAACCCTTATCATTGAGATCTTTTAACTGCAGCTTCAACTCTTTGAGTTCAGCTGGAGCCAATCTATAACAAGGAATTTAAATTGGTTTAGTATCGGGTTCTAAGTCGATACCAAAGTCAATCTCTCGAGGGGGAGGGACTCCAGGCAAATCATCAAGAAATACATCTTGGAACTCATTCACTACAGGCACTGAGTCTATGGAAGGAATGGCATGATCTAAATTATTAACACTCACAAGATGACACAATAACCCTTTGGGCATCATTTTATTGGCCTTAAGGTTCGAAATCAAGGGATTAGGACGACTAGAGTTGTACCCCTCCCAGACCAGCTCTACCTCATTAGGGAAACGAAATCTCACAACCCTGCTACGATAATCCATACAAGCATAACAACTATGAATCCAGTCCATGCCAAGAATAACATCAAAATCATGCATTGGTAACTCAACTAAGTCTGCACACATAGTCTTACCACATACAACTATTGGGCAATCCTTGTATACTCTATCGGTTCTTACATTTTCTCCTAAAGGTGTACTAACCACTATAGGATCATTCAGAACTTAAGGCAATATCTCAAAAGTAGGAGCAAGCAAAGGCGTTACAAAGGAAAGCGTAGACCCTGGATCAAGTAAAGCATAAACAAAAGTTGAGAATACTTGTAGCATACCTGTGACCACATCACTGGACTTCTTCTGCTCCTCCCTGCCCTTCAGGGCGTAGAATCTGTTCCTCCTAGGAGGCTCGGCTGCTGCTGCACCCTGTGGATTAGGCCTAGGCTGAGCATTACCTCCAGCCTAAACCCTGTTCTGTGGGCATTCCTTAACCATGTGCCCGCTCTTACCGCAACCGAAGCAGGCATTAGTGCCCTGTCTGCACTCTACACTGTGAGCACGGCAACACATAGCACAGTCCTTTCTGGGATGATTCATATCACCTTCATTGCCCTTCTTGGGCTCGGGTCTGCCTTCTCTAAGTGTTGTACTCCTCTGAAAGTTAGAGTTCCCTGAACTCTGTTGCCCCTTTTTGAACCTGGGCTGCTCACGGACACCATAATTGTTCCTGTTGCCTCCATTGTTAGGACCTGCCTGATCACGAGGCTTAGGCCTCCTAGCATCATGGACGCCCCTCTTTTTCCGGCTGTCCTCCACCTGCTGGACATGCACTATAAATCTGGAGAGGTCCATGTTATCGTGGAGCATCACAGCCCGACAGTCCTCCTCCATATCTCATGTGAATCCTGTGAGGAACCTACTCATCTCATCCCTGCTGTTAGATACAAGGGAAGTAGCATACCTGGATAATTTAACAAACTTCAGGGAATACTCCCTGACTGTCATTGATCCCTGCTTAAGGTTGATAAACTCCTCAACCTTGGCCTACCTCATCTCCCTGGGGAAGAATCTCTCAATGAAGGTTGTCTTAAATAGCTCCCAAGTGATCGGAACTCCGCCCAAATCTCGGCTATCCTGCCACATCTTGCACCAAGTCTGTGCAACATCCTTGAGCTGATAGGAAGCCATCTCAGCCTTCTCAGTATGTGTGGCTTCCATGGCCACCAAAATCTTGTGTACCTCATCTATGAACTCCCGGGGATCCTTTGAAGTCTTGGACCCTGTGAAAATAGGATGATTCATCCTCGTAAAGTCTCGCAGCCTATCAGCCATGCTACGTACCGGTGGATTCTCCCTCTGAACATTCTGCCGGTTGACTTGGGCAGTCATGGCCTGGACCTGCATAGTGATGGCCTGTGCCATTTGGGCCAGAGATTCCCGCACCTCCGCATCAGTCAACCCAGTTGGGTTAACCGGCATAGCTACTACTTCAGTTGGAGCATGGGGTGGAACCTGAATGCCCCCAACAGCTGCTCCTCCTCTTCTCTGACCAACGTTCCTCATAGTATTTATTCTCTGAAACAATAAGAATTGATGTTAGACTCTATCATAACACCAAGAAATCAAACATTAGGAAAAACACGATAAGATCAGAAGAAGGGAAATTTTCCTACGCATCATGCAGTCTCTAATTCAGAATAGTGGTGCACTTCACTACCATGACTTAGAAACTACTCAATGTGGTTGATGTGAACTTATTATCCTCTGAATTTAACCTAGTATTCTAATACCAACTTTGTCACGACCGGAATCTAGACCCCAGGCGAGAACGACGTCGTTGACCTCTCAGAGGTCGCAGACAAGCCTACATACATCATCGTTACTTCATCTAGGTTAATTTTAGCGGAAAATTTGAACTTTTTGTTACTTAACATGCATGTATATCATTCTACTTAAATTCATATACGTTCACAATCAACCATCTAACATTAAGATCATCAATTGAAAGAAATAGTTCAATACTGAATTAAGAGTATACTTGCCAAAATGGCACCAATAAAAAGTCTGAAATAAAACGGGAAAGAAACACTAGTGGAACATGCTCCACTAGCTAAAGCCTACATCTAAGCTAGATAATAAAAGTAGACATCCTCAAAAGCATGAAGTCCTACCAAATTCGGATGAAAGCTCCACGTCCGGATAGCTGCAACGTCATACTGTAAGCTCTAACGTCCACCTGTGCCTGCACTTAAAAATGTAGAGTTGTATGGGATTAGTACACACTTGTACTAAGTATGGGTATATGCAAGCACACACCAAGGACATGCACGAGTAAGAATAGCTCTTTCCTAACAACATGATTTATGGAAAGTCAAGTCAGTGGACTTGCCAAATTGGGATTAGGAAAGTGAGGGGACTTTCCAAATTTGTATTAGGGAAGTCATGGGACTTGCCAAATTTGGATTAGGAAAGTCATGCCATGAGAGTAACATGCATCATCATACATATCATATTGCACACAACACATAACATCTTACACGTAGCACATAACATATTGCATATAGCACATAACATCTTTCATATCATTCGTTCATATGCCATGAGACCTCGGAATCATGGACTTAACATTAAGACTTCCCAAAATGAGGGCTCAACATATGGGACCTCAACTAGGGAGCCTTCTTTAGCAAACACAGAGTCTGCTTCATTCATTCATACGTACTTCATTTCATTCATTCATAAGCTAGTGTAAACACCAGCTATACCTAGGATGTAGTTTAAGACTCTCATCAGGTTTGCTGTGCAATAATCAAGAATAACCTAGTGTTATTACTGGAGTCTAGCTCACCTCTTGATTATCCTATCCTAGCATCTTTGGTATCATTCATTTCATTATGTGTATCATTTGAGGCTGGCCTCATTCCTTCATGGGGAACTTTAACTTTAACCGACATAGATCATGTGAGCATCATGAAATTCAGTGTCTCCCCCACACCGAAAAGAGGTGGAATCACCGGCCAAAGTGACCCAAAACATGCTAGCGTACATGGGAATTAAACCCCGCCAGATCCCTATATTGGCAGTATAGGTTCGAAGACTAGGAGATATAAGGAGACCCATACCAGGCATGCCAGACAGTCTCATCTCATGAGAGTTACGTGAACCTCCGCCCTTCCCGAAAGAAGGCATCACCGCTCATAGCTAGCCTATCGGTGCTCAGTATAAAGTTCCATTGCATTCAACTCATACGTCATGGAAGTTGGCTTCTAGTATGAGGACATCATAGCTCAATAGATGATTTCTCATCTCATCATTATTATTAAGTATACATTATTCTCAATACTTTCATTAGAGTGTTCATAGAGACTGGTCTCTTCATTAACTTTACACTCTCATAGGTGAGTACGTTTTGGTAACATTTACTTAGGCTCATTTGAGATTGCTCTCATCTTTCACATTAGCCTCTTATCATGTTGTCACCACATTCATTAACTTTAGCACATTTGCTCTTCATATTTACTCACCCCTTTTTATGTGAATGTTCATTTCATCATATGCCAAAGCACTTGGCCATTAGTGTGTTTCGCAATCTTACTTAACCCTTCTAGGGTTTCATCATTTCATTGTTCATTTCGTCATATGCCAATGCACTTGGACATTTAGTGTGTTTCACATTCTTACTTAACCCTTCTAAGGTTTCATCATTTCGTTACATACATCATAGGTTCACTTACTTTAAACGTATGCTAGACTTATGGGTCTATACATACAAGCCATGAGGTTTCATTCATAGTTCGTTTAAGTGATTCATATCTTCCTAAGATTTTGTGGTACAAGACTTAAGCATCTTTTGAGTATGCCAAGATCTCGATTTCGATCTATGTAGGCAATATTATTTTTGAACATTTATTCACGTATGAATTATGTATCACTATGGAATTTTGGCAAGGGAACCCAATTTCGAATCCCTTGGACAACACTTAAATTTTTATTTATTTTGGTTTAATCCATACGGCTTGGGGACCCAAGATCGAGCCCCAACGCCTTCATTTCCTTTTAATTTCTTTTCTTTAAACTCTCTCTTTCTTGGCCGAGGGGTTGTGGGATCAAAACCCCACAGCCTCACTTTAATATTTTTCTCCTTACATTCCTTTTATTCAGCCTAGAGGTCGTGGGTTCGATTCCCACACGCCTCAACTTTTATTTTTCTTTTAATTGTTCCTTAAACCTGACCGAGAGGTGGTGGATTTGAACCCCACTTCTCTCATTTCTTTTTTTTTAATTTCATTTTAGTCTAGGTCATGAGTTCGACTCCCCCTTGCCACATTCTTTTTAACTTAATTATTTTATGACTTTTTACATGGTGAGATCACGGATTCGATCCTTATTGACCTAACCTATTTTAAATTTATTAGTCATAGCATATTGAACCATTTATCTTGACCGAAACTCATCAATAAGGTACTGTAAATTGTGTAGTTTTTCAGCTCATTTTCATCAACATTACACGTTAGTTCTTAGGGTAATTCATAGATAGTTTAGAACATCTTTAGGTGCATTTTCATAGATTCATTTAGCCAAGAGTTTCTCACACAAATCAGCCACATTACACTTCACATTAACATCACGATTTACATAAGTTTTTGCACGTAAAACACAAGAATCAACATGCCATTCTCAAACTTCAATCCGTGACCAAGAGTCACGGCAATGCACCCACACAACGTAAGTCATATTTTCGGAAATCACCCTTCATTACTCACATAATTCCAAACATACATTGATACACATAATCATCACGAAAACACGTTTCATCCCTAGTTTTCTACCAGCAAATATACCCAACCTATGAATCGATGGGAGCTAGTGACAGGGACATGCAACAGGGAACAACCCTAGTTTCCGGAATAGATTTTAAACTGAACTTAGGGGTCTCTTGGGAAAGGGACCAAGAGAGAAGAGAACCCATACCTTTTATGACGTTCAAACCTTGACTTGCTGCCCAAAAACTCTTCCAAACTCACGTCCAACACCGAAAGCCTCAACACCAAACTCGACGGAAATCTCACCTTTTTGCCTAACGTCTTCACTTAGCTTGTTTTCTTATATTTTCGTGTGAGTTCTTCAAGTGTGAAGAACTTTAATAAATTTTCTGTTTTTGTAGTTGTTTAGGCAGAGAGAAAATGTGAAAGAAAAGAGAATGAGAGAGACGTGAGAGAGAGTTAAAGAAGGTGAAGTAGTTTAGACTTAGTCAACTAGGAGACTTAGTCAAATAAAACACATTAATTAATAAATAATTAATAATTAATAAGAAAAATCTGATTTTCCTTTTTCTTAAATCAGCCATTAATTATTAATTTATTAAATTACTTCACCAATTAAAAAAATCACATTAAATCATTGCTCCCACCTAGGTTCAAACTCGGGTGGAGCAAGATTTTGCCTCAAAGGCCAATTTTCGGCCCTCTCCCCAAAATGCCCCACCACCTTATTTATTAAATAATTAATTATATATTTAGGGTAATTACGATACTACTCTTAGCCTGGAAAAAGACCATTTTACCCCTAGACCCTCCAAACTTAAGATTTTCCCTTTTTAAGTCCGGTAAAGACTCATTCGAGTAAATCTTCGTATTCGAGAGTCCTACATGGATGGACCCAACCTTTCCTAGATCAACTAACTCCCCAAGTTAGTTGGCTTGGAGGTCGCAAGGGTTCAGAGGTATGGTTCTACGCGCATCAATCCGTGTGAACCAGGTCTAATCGTAGGCATTCTGGACACATTAAGCATACTTAGCTTATCCATTTTTAGGGTTGTTACACATAGATCGGTTCTTGATCTCTAATTGAGGAGCTTGAGTGGTTAGTCCACATACTTCGAGGACAAAAACATGTTTTCATATTTACTCTTTTCTTTTAGTTTCAGTTTTGCTAGAGTTAGCTAGCAGCATGTCATAGAAACTCTAGTCAGTTAGAGGCCTTTTCAGACATAGTATTAGATTAAACTTTAGTACTCGAGTGACTTGTCAGTATCACTAAACTCATATTACTTTATATGTTCAGGCCAGTTTCGGGTATTCCCCACTACTAGTTATTAATTACTTAGCTTGATTATTAGTTTATATTCCATAAATATATTCAGTTATGCTTATGATATGCCAACTTGGGGTCACTCGTGATCCTAGGTCCCGTGTTTATGTCTGTATCATATGGAAAACTCATTCTCCATTAAATTTTTAAAAGAATCCCTACAAATAGAGATCTATTCCTAGTCCAAGGAGAAAGAATACCATGACTTTCCTTAGAATACAAAAAGACATGTACATCTTCCTTTCCATAGAATAGAAAAAGTAATGTCCTTCTCCTTTTCCTTAGTATAGAAAAACTGATATACTTCTCCTTTGCCTTAGAATAGAGAAATACACATACTTCTCCCATTTCTTAGAATAGACAAAGGACACATACTTCTCCCTTTTAACTTTAGAATATATTTTGAGTTCTAGTTAAATATGGGCACGGAAGGGACCACAAAAATAACTACTGAGGCTTCCAATTACGGAAATAATTTGAAATAATTATTTGAATTATTCATACCATAATAAATTACAGATCATTCCACTAGAAATTTGTTATTGCACTCCTCTATTTCTATTTCCAAATTCCCCATTAAACACATATGTAATTTCCCATGGTATATATATATATATATATATATATATATATATATATATCTAGTATATCATCCAATCTACCAGGTATATTGACCTATCTTAAAATCTCACCTTTTAATAAATTAAAACGATAACTAACATATACAGATCATAATAGTTATATCAGGATTAAGAATATAAGTAATATAATAGTTTAGAGAATATGCTTTTGTCAGTTAGTCTAAAGCAACTATGTCTACTCAGTCCCGTTAAATACATACAAAATGCACTAGCACGAGAAGATAAAACCATACCATTCCCATAATCAACATAAACTACATATAATCTTGTGCTACAGTCTACCGATTACATGTCCAATTCCCACCTTAGATTGTGAACAAAAACTTTATACTTATAAGAACCTAATATTTAATCCTCTATGTATAAGGTTAAACTCTATACACAAAATCATTTACTATATAAGTAAACAGACACCATAAATGACTATATGATTTATTATAAATGAATAAATAATTATTCTATAATAATACTATATCAAAATGCATGGTTCATAGTATATATTCTAACAATCTCCCATTTAGACTTTTAACCATCACGGTTGTTATAATGTACTATATCTAAATACATGGTTAGTAGTATATACCCTAACAATGTCCTACTAAGATATTTAATCTTGAAAATTGTTAGAATATTCTAAACACATGATTGATATTACATACCCTAACAATTGGGTTGTCAGCTTATGCTATGACTATATTACGAACAATCGATTTTTCAAAAATCATCAAATGAGATTTTTCAAATTTCAAAAGAAAATTTGAATTGTTTGATTGACAGGTCGGGAACTAGAATAGGGTTAGAAAATTTCAGGAAGAAAGTAAAAAGTTTTTGGTAAAGTAAAGTTTTCTATATAAAGTGTAAGAAAAATAACGTGGAAGAAAAAGTTCCATTTTATGTTAAATTTTAGATGTTAAAAGACTAACGTCTACCTTTTATATTGTTTGATATAATGGAAGGAAAATCTACACTAAGTCTATTTTAGTTGTACTTTTAAACTATGACTTATTTGTATCAAATTTATCTATTGATGACTCAAATAGGTCCCGTACTCGAGATAAGATGTATATAAAAGAAAATAACTTAATGAGAATTTTCAGTTAAACTATGGGATCATATCAATATTCTATTGTATGTGTTATATGGATTTACCTAAAGCATATCAAAATTGATATCATTTGACTCCTGAAAAGGGAAATTTTGTTAATAATACAAACTAGGATATGTCCTATATATGCATATGTGTATATATTTATAATAGTACTTTTGTGCTTACTTAATTTCGTTACTTAGGGTTCTCACTTCTTGTTCATTGCTGGTACGTTCTGGTCTCTATATAGGTTTTAGGTACGTATGATCACCATATAATTGATGATAATGACATGAAAAGAGATGACAAGAACCTCAGGGCTGCCATGTCGAAGAAACTGTTGGGACCTAAACTTATTTATAGTAAGAAATCAGCAAATGAAACCCAACAAATTAATCTCCTCCGTGGCTTGAATTTCTGACAAAATAAATTTGTCCACCTTCTTCACATAATCTTTAGGATCTTGCATCTCTTCTCCATAATCTCCTCCATCGAATCTACATCTAGACAAAGAAAACCGTCTGAAACAATTTCTCCAACAAAAATCTTCATTATTGTCAAAAAGACTATAGATAAAATTACACCCGCCAATATAAATACCCATCTATTACCTATCTCCATCATTGAACCATGGGTCCGTACCACTTTGTCGGGAAAGGCAAGCACAAAACAAAAGTACACGACATGGCAATAGTGGAAGAAAAACAAAGTCAAAACTTTCCCTTGTATTAGAACAAAGAAAAGACAAAATAATGCAAGAAAAACATTGTTTAGGGAAGCAAACAAATCAACCAAAGCAAGAAAAATAAATCAGCAAATAGAACACAGAATTTAAATGGAAAACCTCTTCATTGAAGAGTAAAAACAACAAGGACAAAGATCCAATAAAATTAACAAGTGTTGCAAAAGTGTTCTCCAAAATGGTCACCAACAAAGTACCAAACAATGAGCAACAAAACTACAAGATAGTACCAAAACAAGGGAAATAAAGGATCATAAACACCCAATACAAGATGTCAAAAATCAAAGGAGAATAGAATTAAAATCAATTATTAAGTTGTAAGGAACACATTTTTCAAAAATTAGCTCAATCGGATAAGAAAAAAAGTTGGGATCGCAATTTGAAGTTGGCTACTAGGGCTTGTGCAAAAATATGCGCTCTCTCACTTTTCTCTCTATATTGATGCTCTTAATCTCTAGTGATTCTTTCCAAAAAAGAACTAAAAGAAAGTCTTCCATATGCACTATAATATTGAGCTTATGAGCAAAGTGGACTAGTCAAATTTTGACTAAATTTATCCACAAAGAAAAGAAAGGGAGACCCAAAACCTTGGACTTTTATTTATCCACATGGGAAGGGAAAATGACCCAAAATCCAAAAATTCTCCAGTAACTACTTTGTGGAGGAAAACTCCATCGCGGCGATCATGCAACATTCTTCAAACTTCCCTCTTGGCAGAACTTTAGTCATCGTGTCCGAACCATTATCATTGGGATGGATCTTTTAAAGTTAAATCAACTTAGAATACAACACATCTTGAATCCAATTATACCTCACATCAATCTGTTTAGACCGACCATGAAATGTAGAATGCTTGTCAAGATGAATAGAACTTTGACTGTTGCAACAAAGCACATATCTCTCTTGAGCGCAATCAAGTTACCCCAAAGATCTTTTCATCCATATCAATTCTTCGCAAGCTTCAACAACTTCAATAACTTAGCTTCTACAGTAGATAAACTAACACATTTTTGCAACCTAGATTGCCAAGACATACTCCCCCTGTAAAATTAATCAAGTAGTGTGAAGTGGACTTACGAGTATCAACATCACCAGTCATATCTCAATCAGTATAACCACAGAGAATAGGCTTCTATATATCAAACACAAACTCAGGGTCACGACCCAGGGGTACCCTCTAAATGTAATAAGACACATAGAACCCCGAAATACTCTATGAAAGCCACGTAGAATATCATAACATACACAATCATATATTATTATAAGTGGGAAGCTCCAAAGTGAAGAGTTAATTACCATTTTACCCCTACACTAAATGAAAATGTTATAAATATAATTAAAATCATATAATATAATTAATTAAATATTTTTATCTTGAAATAAAGAAAATACTCCTTTAATAATTTGTGCAAAAAAAATGTAAATATAAGTTTAAATAATTGCTAAGTATGATCATATTGAGTACAATAAAATGAATCAACCATGATTATATGTTTCTCCACATATCAATTACTAATTTAAAGAAATTATTAGAAGTCATTTAATTTCAGAATTGATTCTTCATATTCTTATATGTGTATTAGTACATATATTGAATAATTATAGTCATACACTTCAACTTTGATAACTACAAATTTGGATTTAATATTTTTTTGAAATCTAACCATTTTTAAAGAATAAAATATAAAGTGTTTCCTTTCTCTTCTTCATAACACTTATAAAGAAATTCAACGATATTTTAATGGTCTTTTTATAACTTGACTTTCGAGTTTCTATATATCATGGCTATAAATATTGTTGTGTGCTTCACCGATTTTTCGATCTATACATTGTGCCATGATATATATATATATAGTCTTAGTTATGATGACAACTACTTTTTTTTTACTCCTTGTATCTTAATATTTGATTGATAATTTTATCGTAGATTAACTAAGATCTGCTTAGATTTCTCTTCTATGTGCTCTAGTGAAATTTTTTATTTTTGTGTTATTATATTAGTAATGAATATGTTATACATTCGTTGATGTTCATTATTATTATATTTGTTACTATCACCTTTAATCCATGAAATGGGTTAATTGCATATTCATGACAATCCTTTGAGTCCCTCAAGTATATCCTATAAAGGATGACATTAGACATTACATTGTACATACCGAAGAGATTTTAAATAATTGGAAGAGAATAAAGAAAGTTGTCATCTCTTATATATATCTCTACAATGTTTTCTACTTTCTTCTTACACATTGTTACTTTAGCTTCATTTTATAATTTTTTTGTTGATTTCTTTAGAAGTGAGTTAATTCCTATTCAATAAATAAATAACTACGAATGAAAAATTATTGTACACAATAAGACTTCAAATTTTATGATTTACGTCTTTGCATGGTTCATAATTATTCTTGCTTTGGTGACCACAAATGTAAGTTGTATAGCTTTTAAAGTATTTTTTTCTGATTTACTATTTTATTTTACAAACTTTATAGTAAAAAATAGAATTATTAGTTTTACTAAAAGTGTGAAGCAACAAATCTAAAGGTTGGATTACTAAAATAATCTTATAAATTTGTACTGAGTATAACACTCTTAGAAAATATAAAATATGAAGAATTTGAAGGGTTACTTAATAATTAAATACACTTAATTTAAAATATTGACCATATTCATCTGCTAAAGCCTCTAGCTACTGGTGAAATATGTAAAGATGTTTGACACTTTGTTTCCCCTCATTCACTTTCTTTCATTTAATTCATTTTAATTCTAACATAAAGTTTAAGTTACAATTCTCCAATTTAATTAATTATTTTTCTCTTAGTTAAGTTAAGACCCATCTTTACAAGAAAAAAAGTACATAAATCTTCCATACAAAAGAAGGCTTTGTTGATTTTCTTGAAAATGAAATTTGAGATAGCTGCCATATGAGTATGCGTTCTATCTTGCCAAATATTTCTTATGTTTGCGAAAGTTCTCTATATATTTTTCTTAATCAATTATTGTAATTTGTCACTATTTTTTGTTTACTTTTTTTATTCTATCAGTAAATTCGTAAATCAAAATGTACACACATTTAACATATAGTTATTTTCCTTTCATAATATTTGTGGTTTCTTCATCTTTCATATCATAGAGATCATACACACACATCGTTACAATAACTTCATGCAACTTAGCTTGGGGCACACGTGCAACGCACGTGCCCGGAACTAGTAGAATAATAAGAGTTAAAATGCATTTCAAGTAAAAAAAATTCATAAAGGAAATTAGAAGTCTAGACTTGTCTCAATTAGCCATCTATTACAATAGTCAAATCCAATAGGGTCACACAACCCATACAAAATAATTCGAATATAAAACACAAAAAAAGGAACTACAATGATGATATCCACCCTCGAAGCATGAGGACTCACCACAAGCAAGGAAAAATGAACAAATCCAAGATCTAGCCACAATGGGGACCACCTTGAGAATCGGACCATACACTTGGGGAAAATGTAGGAAAATAGGGGTTACTACAGAAATGCACAAAGTATGATAACCATGCATAAAATCATGAAAACATGCTAAAACGGACATTTTAGTTAAATGCATGTAGTTTACTAAGTCAAAGCATCATTTTGAAGATAATGGAAAAGCATAAGTCATAAGCATAATCAACTCATAAATAATCATATCACAAGAGGAACATACCATAAATACCCTCAAAGCATACTTATGCAATGCATGAATAAGATCCTATAATCCCACCCATATTAAGCAAAGTTTCTTGAGTAACTACAGTTCTTATTTCATATACTTGTTCATACTATAATAAAAGGGAATAAACATTAACCGATATGGACCATGTTGGCTTACCATAGAATCTGGTGTCTACCCCACACCAAAAAGGGATTGTCCTACTTGCCTAAGGTGGAACCATACTCTTACTTTGGTGGATCCACTAGCTAAATACCTATGTGGGCACATAGTTTATGGGATAAGGAGATTTCTACTAGAAACCTGGACTCAACTAAGGTATAAGATTTCCATCTCATTAGTTACATACTTTGGGAACCCAGAAACAACTAAGGTAGCAGAAACCCATTTGGAAAGTCACACTCAACTAGTGTAAAAGTTTCCATCTAATATTCGGATCAGTGCTAAGAATTAATTCCCATAGATTACATATAAGTCTTGACTTAAGTTCATATCATGAAAGAATGTCTTGACACTCAATCCAACATAATTCATACTATAGCTCATAAATTCAATAGGTGAGAATAACTGTTCAACCTTAGAATCATCATATTTTGAGAAAATATTTCACATCATATCATATTCATACATAAGTTTGCACATGAGGATAACCTCCAATAACACAACAACTAGATAATAATCATATTAACTTTACTCTAAAAGTGTTCATAAAACAATATACATAACCCTCATAATCATGCATAATTCTCTTACTTTGCCCATCAAGTACCATAGATCATATTCAGTAAACACATCTAGAATTACTACATTAGACATTAATGATAAAACGATTCAATTAGTTGAATTTTTGTAAGCATACTCTCATAGTACTCTGCTTTCTACAATTCATCACACCACAAGGTCACAAATTGGGAATATAGGGAATTCATGGATTCTTGGGAGATTTCATAATAAACCTATGATAAATTATCAATTAAATCATAATATAAAGTACTTAAATCAATAAAGTTGTTTTGGAAGGGAACCCACGACTTGGAGTAAAACCCTAGCTTTTGGGGAATTTTTATCTTTGAAGTTGGGGTTTTGAAGGGACTCCATGGACGAATTATATCCATGGATGCAAATATACCATACCTTAGATATGAATTCCAATGAAATTGAGTAGAAACCCTTTCTCCTTCAACCCTAGATTCACCTTCCTTCTTCTTCTTCCTATGAGTTCTTGGAGAGAGAATTTATGGAAAGGGTCTGGGTCTTTCTTTTGGGATTTGGAATTATGAAGAAGATGAATGAATTTTATAACTTAAAAACCATATAATTTTTATCTAATTTAGTGTAAAACTGTGTCACTTACTATTAATGAAAACCAAAAACCCCCATAGTACCCTTAAGTGTAACTGCCAATTGGCAGTTTCAAGCCTGACCCAAGACCCGACGACCACAGTCCATGGATGGACCCATGTGAAATGCTTGTGAATCATAGGTAGAGGTTTAGAGACCTATTTTTGTAGGCCTTGACCCATGAAACCTTACCCACGGGGTGTAGGCTGACACACGGGCGTGAGTGCTCTTCGTGGGTCACTACAAGGCAATCTTTTGAGGGTTCTCCTCAAGGACCCATGTTTGGTCCTTGTGGTTGTACCTCGACGTTTAAACATGAAATCCTATATTTTTAGGTACGAAGAGGTATGTTTACAACTCTAACCTTTATTGTAAGCTCTACTTTAGCCTACTAGTTTCCAGAGTGTTTCATTCAGGGTAGAAGTGCCATAATGATATCTCATATCCACTTTACAACATTCTAATACTCTCTCCCTGGATAAGAAAGAAAACAACTAACAATACAAAGATCATGAGAAATATCTGGTATTGTACACACCATTGCATACATCAAACTACCAACAACTAAAGCATAAGAAAGTTTTCTCATATCTTCTTTCTCACCATCACTTGAAGGACAATGTTTAGTACTCAATTTCAAGTTCATACCTAATGGTGTACTCACAACCTTAGCTTTGTCCATGTTAAATCTACGAAGTACTTCTTGAATGTATTTTTCTTGTGACAATCATAATTTCTTAGATTCTCCATCACGGACAATCTGCATGCCAAGAATATGCCTTGCTGGTCGCAAGTCTTTCATAGCAAAAGACTTATTCAATTCTTGCTCATATTTATTGGGTTTTATTTCCCCTGATTTCTTGCAATAAATCAGTTTTCCTTTTAGGAAAAGGTTTTAATATCTTACTAGTACTTTTCTTATAAAAAAGGTCTTAGGACTCTTGTAATGACCCTCTTGGTCATTTCTGTATTTTGTATTTTGTGCATCGTTTAGAGCATTCCTATAGCGACCCCAAGTCATTTATGACTTACTGGGACTCACAGTTCGATCACCTGGTCGTTCGTTTGGTTATTGTGCGAGTTTTAGTGTTTTTGGAGCTTATGAACTGTGAACGATAATTTTCGATCAAAAGTTCAAGAAGATGACATCGAAATCTAATTCTGATGATTCCATCACCTCCGTAAGGGTCATTGTAGGCTATTAGCATGATCGACACGACTCTCGAAGTTTTCACTGTGAGTTGGTGCGATTAGGCGTTTTAACTTTAAGTTTAAGGCTAAGTTTGACTTTAGTCAACATTCTGAGTAAACTCTTTCGGATGAGAATTCCGTTAGTGCAGCTAGATCCAGAATGT
Organism: Solanum sitiens; assembly: GCA_016801875.1. Lineage (NCBI taxonomy): Eukaryota > Viridiplantae > Streptophyta > Magnoliopsida > Solanales > Solanaceae > Solanum > Solanum sitiens. Next base: position 1,722,187 of record JABWTJ010000140.1, on the reverse strand, counting down.
TAAGTTTGGTCTAGTTTTACCCTTCTTTTGTGTCCTGAGGTTTCCGATATTTTTTCGAGCCCTTTGTGGTTTTTGACTTAAAATGGCCGATGGAAGTGGGATCCACTATTTATCGAGATGACCTCTGCTAGAAATTTTGACTGCACCATTGAGTCCGAAATGCCGAATTTAGTAGGGTAGCATATCTGTTTTATTTTAATCGGATTCCAAACGAATTCCGAGCATCCCGTTGGAGACTTTGAAGAAATTAGCCAAAGCTGAAATCTGGTGCAGCCCTTTTAGCGACCAGAATTTGGGGTTTTAACGACCAGTTTTTTGGGGCTTTTTAACGACCAAGTTCGCCCTTTTAAACGCCCAAAATTCAGCCTTTATGCCTCATTTTAAAGATGCGATATCTAGAGCTCTAGAGCTCCAAATTGGGTAATTCAAAAGTCTAAGTTGTGAGATTTTTTGAGGAAAACGAATTGGTGAGCTTGGAATCTGATTTGAGGTCCCCTTTCGAGGTAAATTTTGCAAAATACCTGCTGCCACGACCCCTTTTTGTGAGCTTGATTTTGGAAGTTTTCAGAGTTGTTTTCTCAGCCATTTTAGGTTCAATTTCAGTGATTCTTGAGGCTATCTTGAGTGGTTTTTCAAGGATAACGTGTTAACGTGGTTGGAATTCGTATTTGAAGTTTTGTTGACGGTAAAAATTGTGCTTTAGCTGCTGTTATAGCTCATTTCGAGCTCAACTTTTGGAAAATTTTAAAAGATGATTTTCTGGCCATTTTAGGTCTGAATTTGGTGATTCAAGAGCTTAGATTGTGGCGTTTATCGTTAGGATCGTCGTGGTATGATCGGTTTCAGCAGTTGGACCTTCGTTTATGGTAAATTCTTGTAAATAGCTGCTACCATCCCCAAACCCTAAAACCTAAAAACAACCTAAACCCTAACCCTAACCCTAACCCAAACCATAACCATAACCTTAACTCTAAAGTTAACCCTAAACTATTAACCTAAAACACCAAGCCCAAAATACAAAAAACACCAAACATTAAATAGTAAACCATAGATGTTAAACCAAAAATCATAAAACTAAAAAAACCTAAACTCTAACCCTTACCCTAATCCTAACCCTAACCCTAAACCGTAAACCCTACACCCAAAGCCTAAAATATCAAAATCCTAACATTAAACACTTAACCAAAGATATTACAACTCAAATCCTTGACCCCAAAACCTAAAACCTAAAAAATAACCTAACCCCTAACCCTAACCCTAACATTAACCCTAACCCTAACATTAAACACTAAACCATTTATATTAAACTTCAAATCCTAAATGCTAAACCCAAAAACCTAAAAAAAAAACTAACCATAACCCGAACCCGAACCTTAACCCTAATATTAACCTTAACACTAACCTTAAACAAATAACCAAAAACCCCAAGCCCAAAATAGCAAAACCCAAACATTAAACACTAAACAAGAGATTTTAAACAAAAAATCCTAAATCCTAAAACCTAAAAACATAAAAAAAACTAAACCCTAACCCTATCCTTAACCCTAAGCCTAAACCCAAAACCCAAACAGAAAATGCAAAATACCAAAACCCTATCATTAAATACTAAACCATAGATATTACAGTTCAAATCCTCAAGCCCAAACCCTAAAACCTAAAAATCAACCTAAAATCCCAACCCTACCCCTTATATTAACCCTAACCCTAACACTAACACTAACCCTATCCTTAACCCTAAACCTATGTCACAACCCGAAACCATACCTTAGAAGTTAGAGTACAGTCTTGGATTGTAACGGGCGTCGTCGATCTCTCGGAGGTCTAGACAAGCCTCTCATATCAATCATCGCATATACATAATGAAAAGTAGTACGGAATTAAAACTTTTCACAAAATATAACATAGTCTTTAAAAATCTCTTTCACATAAAAGTAATAGGAAATACTAAGTCTCAATCTCATCATCTTAAGACATAAGAATACTTGGGACACGGACCATACTTCAATACGAAAATAGAAATACATAGTCTATTACAATACTTCAAAGAAAACATAAAAAACATATATGCCCTCGAGTCAATTGAGGACATACTTCAACTTCTCTTGAATGATCTTCTAAGTCCAAGTCTTCACTTCCCAAATCTCTTCACCTACCAAGAACTATATATATAGAAAAGCATGGAATTAGTACAACCACATGTACTAAGTATGGCATTATGCATGAAAATCATGAAAACGGACTTTATTGGAAATATGCATCTTTTCATTTTATAAATCATATTTTAATCAAAATAACATCATTAATCAATTTAGAAACACATAAGATAAATAATGAATCAACAATATCCAATTTAAAGATCACTTTACAGTGAACCATATTCACTGTACAGAGAATTACAGTGAATTGCTAAATCCTCTTAAAACTCAACTTCTAGCATGTAATTCCCTAACTTAAATTCATCCTAAGATTAACTTAAGTCACCCAAAGAGAGACCGCCCATACACCCTCTATAGATGTGACTAAACGATCCTTAAGATTACCTATAATGAGTCAGATACATACTTACAAAGCAATTATAAACATGAAGGTAAGATTCCTCTACCAAAGGTCATTTCCAAGGTTCACTTGAGTGAGTGTGGAGTGACCGCCCATACAATCTCTATGACACACACAAGGGATCCTATAGACTACCTAAAATAGAATCCTTCTCACTAAACACACCAACACTTAGATGATAGGACACTCTCCTTCCAAAGGCTATCAAAATACCTACTTAAGTAAATCAAGAAGATAATGTCCATAGTGACCTCTTCAAGATTACCTAAATAGTCCTTAAGACTACCTAACGCTTAGATCATGTCAACAACATAAAACGTTTTCCCTAACTAGAGTCATTCTCATGTCTTCTATAGGTAAGCCATGAAGAAATCATCCTTTATGCCCTCTTCACAATGTAACTAAAGAATCCATAAGCGACTCTAGATTAGGTACTTATTCACTTTCATACTTCATAACGTAAGTCATTGGCTCAATAATTCATCAATCCATTTATTCATTAATTCATTAAGACACTCATACAATACATAAGGACATTCAAATAATGGTCGTAGAGAAGACCTAGGGACTCTCATTAACATCTTCAAAGCCTATTGTGCAATGTCTAGAAAGCGTCCCATACCACCACCTAAACTTCGTAGAACTACTCAAATGCTAGCAAGTATCTCATATGATGAGAATAGGCCATAACCAACATAGACCATGGTAGCAATACATGGAATCCGGAGTTCTATCCTACTCCGATAAGGTTGTTCTACTTTCCAATGGTAGAACTTGGACACATCCCATGTAGGCACATGGTTAAGGAATATGAAGGGTTTCTTTGTATTCTAATCTCATTCTCAACTAGAACTACTTCCCTTACCATACTCACTCGGTGCTAGCCTTTGTTCTCATAGATTAATTCACATTAAGGTTCATACAATAGGGTTCCATATCTAGCTCATAACCCAATTACATTTACCCTACCAAAGAGGATCTCAAGGAATTTCCTTCCAATGACGACAAGAAGCTCATTATGACTTTTGCTAGGGAGATATGATGCCGTTCCAGCCAATCAACCTAGGTCCATCATCCCACATGAAGGATACCCTTACGGCGTTCACTTCAATTTACATTACTTTTACCCTTGGTTTCAAGGTTTGACATAAAGACCTTCTTTTCATCATTCAAAGTCACAAGTCATTCACACATTCAAGACTCTTAACATACTAAGTCAAATCATCACATAATCATTTTCATATAAGCATCAAGCAAGATATACAAGTCAACCAAGACAAGACATCACATACTTCACTTGAACTCATAATGCAGGTCATTCTAGAAACACCTAGAAACAACCTAACATCTTCAAGTCATCCTATATATCATCATAACATCAATAATTTACTCCACATAGAATCACAAAGCCAAGTAGGAATAACCAAGACTTAACCCTAATACTATACTCATAATGTCAAAGTCATAGTCTAACATGATCACTTAAGGCAACATAAGTAGAAGAACACACATATGACTTCACATGTAGATAGATAATGTCATGCTTCACATAATCAACTACACAAATAGCCACATTACTTCAAGTAGTTGCCAATAAGGCCATGCTCATCATATTGCATAAAGTAATGCCGACAAGGCCACATCAATTGCAAGTAAAACACATAGCACCGCCACCATAAGTGGACCAAACCAATCGTAATAGAATCGAAGTATAAATGATATCAAATTAAAGAAAATGGGGTAGCATACCTTCATCCCCTCATCCACACTTCAGTTCAATGCCAAATCAACCAATTCATCATCACAATGCCCTTACCCATGGCCATGAACAATAATTCAAAGCAATAACCATAAGACTCAAAGAATCTACACAATTCAATCTAGGTTTAACAATCTAAGATCAATTAGATATCAATTGAATACAATTCTTATATCATTAGAAAGCCCATAAGAAACTACATAACAATTCAACAATATTAGCTTAATATCAAGTAACCCAAGAAGTAGTCAAAACTAGGGTTCATCAATTTACATGGGTTCATAGGTAATTTATGTTAAAATCATCAATACAATATCAATTAGATCATAATTCGATGTTTAGAAATCGTTTATGCAAGAACCCATGGTAGAATCCCGAAATTGGACAATTCACTTTAGAAAACTTTGAAAAACATCTTGAGAGTTGGGCTCCTTGATGAAACAAGTTTCAAGGATCAAAATCCATACATCAAGGATGATAATTATTCACTTTGATGAAGAATTTCCACTCAAAACGCCACACCAAGCTGTTTCTTCAATTTGGACTTCAATGGAGTCTTTGGGATTTTCTAAGGGACTTTGGGGTTTTGTTTTTGAAAAAATGAATTATTCTAAGTGTTAAACACTTATATACTCATTTAAAATACCCAAAAAGCACTTAAAAAACTGCCTAAACTCTTATTTGGAAGTGGGGTAAATTTACCAATTCACCCCTAACTTGGCAGCAACTCTGCGCGCAGGAGACAATCTCACTGACGACTGCCTCAACGGGGCGTCACCACCATGACGGGCCATCACTGGCCACCGTCGGTGGTTACAGAAGCTGGCCAAGTCTTATTTCCCTCCCATGGTTAAGTCCCAATCGACGACCCCCTTTGACGGGGCGTCAACAGGCCTACGAGCCGTCGACTGCTCCGTCGTTTTGGGTCTGCCTGGGACTGCCATGCCAACAGTTTTGGGTCCTTCCTCAAGGACCCTTAGATGGTCCTTGGGGATAATTTCCCGGACGTTTCCAACCGAAATATGATCATATATAAGTTTAACACCTCTCACATAAATTTCACACAAAACGAACACGTAAAACTTGATGAAACACGCCTAGACGTACAAGGTCGATTCAAGGTATATCTTTCGAACGCCATGAACATTCTTGGTCGTTTGACCTCCAAAATTCTCGAGACTCAACACACTGCCTATACATGCTATAATAACTCAATAAAGAACCTTAAAACATCATAAAACACACATAAACACATTGAACCACATACAAGGCTTTTAGGTGACTTAGTCGTCGAACGTCTTAGTCGTCCCTTGACGTTTGACTTCCAACACCTATAATACTTTAGCTACTGCCTCTAAACAAGATAATACACTTATTAAGGACCTTATACCACCATTACCAACATGTTAGACTCTAGATAACCTAAGTCATTTTCGAGGTCTTACAATCTCCCCCACTTGGACAACATTTGTCCTCGAATGACACTTGCCACTCTCCAAACATTTCCAAGATTATAGACTCAACTAACAGCACATAAACAAACCATACAACACATAACCAAGAAGAAAAAATCAACTCCACAAAATCAAGAGATTCACAACACAACAAGAAACTAGAAAACAATTCTATAACTCATTATGCTATGAAACTCACATGCTTCAATCCAAATAGCAAAAACTCATTTTATATTCAATATTATACTCATACACAATAGTTTTAACCACCTTACAACAATTTTAGACCAATAAATCTAATAGTCACTTTTACAAAAATATTTACAGTAAGCAGTTTCAAGCTACAGTGATTTTTGGCAAATTTTCAAAAATGCAACTTTTTGGGAATTCATGATATGAATATGCTAATATGCAAAGTAACATAATATAAACACATCTTACAACATGCTCATAACTCAATAAAACACACAATGCAAGAAGTTGATGAAATTCAATTTCAACCAAACTCCTAAACATCATGCACATGCAACAATTCAAAGAATTCTATCCCATCTACAAACCATACTCCCCCACTTAGAAGGAACTCATATCATAACAAAAGAAAGAGAACTTACCAACATCATCATCACCCGGCTTCTCAACTCTAGTACGGAGTGCATAGAAACGCCTCTTTGTTGGAGCATCTTCCTTTGGAACATTAGGAGCAACTTGCTTACCCTCTCTACCTCTAGAAGCAATCATAGGACAATCTCTACACTTATGTCCTTCCTTACCACAACCAAAGCAATTTCCGGTACCCACGAGACACTCACCATAGTGTTTCTTGCCACAATTGGCACAAGTAGGTTTGTCATTTCGAGAACCACCTCCTTTCTCAAATTTCACCCTTGGAACACTAGATCCCTCTTGAGTTTGAGCCCTCTTTTTGAACCTAGGCTGCCCTTGATCACTTGCACCACTTGTTTTCAAGTTTCTAGCCATTCTCTTAAGTTTAGACTTTTCAATATCTTGTGCATACACCATGAGTCTACCTAAAGTCATATCATCATGTAGCATAGCCGTACGACATTCCTCCATCACTATGTCAGCTACCCCGGTAACAAAGCGACTCATTTCATCTCTTGGATTTGACACAATATAAGGTGCATACCTAGCCAAAGACAACAATTTCAAAGAGTACTCCTCAACACTCATATTTCCTTGCTTGAGATTCATAAACTCCTCCACCTTAACCTCTCTCATTTCTCTAGGAAAATACTTGCCTAGAAAAGCTTCCTTAAACTCTTTCCATTCAATAGGACCCGCTTCCTCTGGCCTATTGCCCTTCCATTGAGTAAACCAAATTTGAGACACATCCCTCAATTGGTATGAAGCTAACTCCGCCTTCTCTTTAGATGTAACCCCCATATCACTCAACACCTTGTACACACCATCAAGGAACTCTTGGGGATCCTAATCTACTTTGGAACCAAGAAAGATAGGAGGATTCATCCTCACAAAGTCTCTCAACCTAGAAGTCATAGTGCTCTCCACAACCCTAGGCATCATACTCAAATTGATTTGAGTAGTTACGGCTTGAGCTAAAGCCATTAAAGCCTCTCTAATCTCTTGAGTAGTCAACTCCGGATGAACCACCGGAACCTCATTACCTCCACCCACATTAGGAACATGATCACCTTGGGGAGGCACTTGAGCACCTTGAGGAACTTGCTCAACTTGAGGAGGAATCTCCTCATTCACCCTCTCTTCTTCCAACCTTCTAGCGGCCATCCTTCTAGTATTCATCTCCTAGAAACACAAGGAAACACATAAGAAGGATAATCATAACATTTACTCTATCGCACGACATAGGAGTAGAAAAGAAGGGAAACTCTATCATCCTATAGTTTCTCGCCGATAGATGATTCGCGACTCACACCGATGGTCAAGACTCTACTAGACGTGACATGATGAGACTTTTTGATTCCTAAAGCTACTTCCACCAACCTTTGCTCTGATACCAAGCTTGTCACAACCCGAAACTATACCTTAGAAGTTAGAGTACAATCTTGGATTGTAACCGGCGTCGTCGACTTCTCAGAGGTCTAAGACAAGCCTCTCATATAAATCATCGCATATACATAATGAAAAGTAGTGCGGAATTAAAACTTTTCATAAAATATAACATAGTCTTTAAAAATCTCTTTCACATAAAAGTAATAGGAAATACTAAGTCTCAATCTCATCATCTTAAGACATAAGAATACTTGGGACACGGCCCATACTTCAATACGAAAATAGAAATACATAGTCTGTTACAATACTTCAAAGAAAACATAAAAAACATATATGCCCTCGAGTCAATTGAGGACATACTTCAACTTCTCTTGAATGATCTTCTAAGTCCAAGTCTTCACTTCCCAAATCTCTTCACCTACCAAGAACTATATATATAGAAAAGCATGGAATTAGTACAACCACATGTACTAAGTATGGCATTATGCATGAAAATCATGAAAACGGACTTTATTGGAAATATGCATCTTTTCATTTTATAAATCATATTTTAATCAAAATAACATCATTAATCAATTTAGAAACACATAAGATAAATAATGAATCAACAATATCCAATTTAAAGATCACTTTACAGTGATCCATATTCACTGTACAGAGAATTACAGTGAATTGCTAAATCCTCTTAAAACTCAACTTCTAGCATGTAATTCCCTAACTTAAATTCATCCTAAGATTAACTTAAGTCACCCAAAGAGAGACCGCCCATACACCCTCTATAGATGTGACTAAACGATCCTTAAGATTACCTATAATGAGTCAGATACATACTTACAAAGCAATTATAAACATCAAGGTAAGATTCCTCTACCAAAGGTCATTTCCAAGGTTCACTTGAGTGAGTGTGGAGTGACCGCCCATACAATATCTATGACACACACAAGGGATCCTATAGACTACCTAAAATAGAATCCTTCTCACTAAACACACCAACACTTAGATGATAGGACACTCTCCTTCCAAAGGCTATCAAAATACCTACTTAAGTAAATCAAGAAGATAATGTCCATAGTGACCTCTTCAAGATTACCTAAATAGTCCTTAAGACTACCTAAAGCTTAGATCATGTCAACAACATCAAACCTTTTCCCTAACTAGAGTCATTCTCATGTCTTGTATAGGTAAGCCATGAAGAAATCATCCTTTATGCCCTCTTCACAATTTAACTAAAGAATCCATAAGCCACTCTAGATTAGGTACTTATTCACTTACATACTTCATAACGTAAGTCATTGGTTCATTAATTCACAAAACCATTTATTCATTAATTCATTAAGAGACTCATACAATACATAAGGACATTCAAATAATGGTCTTAGAGAAGACCTAGGGACTCTCATTAACATCTTCAAAGCCTATTGTGCAATGTCTAGATAGCGTCCCATACCACCACCTAAACTTCGTAGAACTTCTCTAATGCTAGCAAGTATTCCATATGATTAGAATAGGCAATAATCGACATAGACCATGGTAGCAAGACATGGAATCCAGGGTTCTATCCTACTCCGATGAGGTTGTTCTACTTGCCAATGGTAGAACTTGGACACATCCCATGTAGGCACATGGTTAAGGAATATGAAGGGTTTCTTTGTATTCTAGTCTTATTCTTAACTAGAACTACTTCCCTTGCCATACTCACTCGGTGATATCCTTTGTTCTGATAGATTAATTCACATTAAGGTTCATACAATAGGGTTCCATATCTAGTTCATAACCCAATTACATTTACCCTACCAAAGAGGATCTCTAGGGATTTCCTTCCAATGGCGACAAGAAGCTCATTGACTTTTGCTAGGTAGATATGATGTTGTTCCAGCCAATCAACCTAGGTCCATCATCCCACATAAAGGATATCCTTACGGCGTTCGACTTCAATTTACATTACTTTTACCCTTGGTTTCAAGGTTTCACATGAAGACCTTCTTTTCATCATTCAAGGTCACAAGTCATTCACACATTCATGACTCTTAACATACTAAGTCAAATCATCACATAATCATATTCATATAAGCATCAAGCAAGATATACAAGTCAACCAATACAAGACATCACATACTTCACTTGAACTCATAATGCACGTCATTATAGAAACACCTAAAAACAACCTAACATCTTCAAGTCATCCTATATATCATCATAACATCAATAATGTACTCCATATAGACTCACAAAGCCAAGTAGGAATAACCAAGACTTAACCCTAACACTATACTCATAATGTCAAAGTCATAGTCTAACATGATCACTTAAGGCAACATAAGTAGAAGAACACACATATGACTTCACATGTAGATAGATAATGTCATGCTTCACATAATCAACTACACAAATAGCCACATTACGTCAAGTAGTTGCCAATAAGGCCATGCTCATCATATTGCATAAAGTAATGCCGACAAGGCCACGTCAATTGCAAGTAAAACACATAGCACCGCCACCATAAGTGGACAAAACCAATTGCAATAGAATCGAAGTATAATTAATATCAAATTAAAGAAAATGGGGCAGCATACCTTCATCCCCTCATCCACACTTCAATTCAATGCCAAATCAACCAATTCAACATCACAAGGCACTTACCCATGGCCATGAACAATAATTCAAAGCAATAACCATAAGACTCAATGAATCTACATCAATTCAATCTAGGCTTAACAATCTAAGATCAACTAGATATCAATTGAATACAATTCTTATATCATTAGAAAGCCCATAAGAAACTACATAACAATTCAACAATATTAGCTTAATATCAAGTAACCCAAGAAGTTGTCAAAACTAGGGTTCATCAATTTACATGGGTTCATAGGTAATTTATGTTAAAATATTCAATACAATATCAATTAGATCATAATTCGATGTTTAGAAATTGTTTATGCAAGAACCCATGGTAGAATCCCGAAATTGGACAATTCACTTTAGAAAACTTTGAAAAACATCTTGAGAGTTGGGCTCCTTGATGAAACAAGTTTCAAGGATCAAAATCCATACATCAAGGATGATAACTCTTCACTTTGATGAAGAATTTCCACTCAAAACGCCACACCAAGCTGTTTCTTCAATTTGGACTTCAATGGAGTCTTTGGGATTTTCTAAGGGACTTTGGGGTTTTGTTTTTGGAAGAATGAATTATTATAAGTGTTAAATACTTATATACTCATTTAAAATACCCCAAAAGCCCTTAACAAACCGCCTAAACTCTTATTTGGAAGTGGGGTGAATTTACCAATTCACCCCTAACTTGGCAGCAACTCTGCGCGCAGGAGGAGACTGTCTCGACGGGGCGTCACCACCATGACGGGCTGCCACTGGCCACCGTCGGTGGTTACAAAAGCTGGTCAAGGCTTCTTTCCCTCCCATGGTTAAGTCCCCATCAACGACTCCCTTTGAGGGGGCGTCAACAGGCCTACGAGCCGTCTACTGCTCCATCGTTTGGGGTCTGCCTGGGACTGCCATGCCAACAGTTTTGGGTCCTTCCTCAAGGACCCTTAGATGGTCCTTGGGGATAATTTCCTGGACGTTTCCAACCCAAATATGGTCGTCTATAAGTTTAACACCTCTCACATAAATTTCACACAAAACGAACACGTAAAACTTGATGAAACACGCCTAGACGTACAACGTCGATTCAGGGCATATCTTTCGAACGCCATGAACATTCTTGGTCGTTTGACCTCCAAACTTCTCGAGACTCAACACACTTCCTATACATGCTATAATAACTCAATTTAAAACCTTAAAACATCATAAATCACACATAAACACATAGAACCACATACAAGTCTTTTAGGTGACTTAGTCGTCGAACGTCTTAGTCGTCCCTTGACGTCTGACTTCCAACACCTCTAATACTTTAGCTACTGACTCTAAACCACATATTACACTTATTAAGGACATTATACCACCATTACCAACATGTTAGACTCTAGATAACCTAAGTCATTTTTGAGGTCTTACACCCTAAACCCTAAACCCAAAGCCCAAAATACGAAAACTCTAACATTAAACACTAAACCATAGATATTACAACTCAAATCCTTAACCCCAAACTATAAAACTAAAAAAAAAACTAAACCCTAACCCTAACCCTAATTTTAACCCTACCATAAACCCTAAACCCCAAACTCAAAAACCTAAAACCGTAACCCTAACCTAACCTTAACCATAACCCTAACCCTAAACCATAAATCGGAAATGCTAAGCCCAAAATACCAAAACCCAAACATTAAATACTAAACCATATATTTTAAACCACAAATACTAAACGGTGAACCATAATATCTAAAACAAAACCTACACTCTAACCCTAAACCTAACCCTAACCCTAAACCCTAAACCCTAAACCCTAAATCCGAAAAAAAGTTCAAAAAAAAACCAAGACAAAAATACTGAAACCCAAACATTAAACACTATATATTTTAAACCTCAAATCCTAAACTACAAACCCTAAAACCTAAAAACAACCTAAACCCTAACCTAACCCTAACCCTAACCCTAAACTATTAACCCGAAACCCCAAGCCCAAAATACCAAAACTTCACATTGAACACTAAACCATAGATTTTAAATCAAAATCCTTAACCAAAAAAAACCCTAAACTCTAACCCTAACCTTATCCCTAACACGAACCCTAACCCTAAACCCTAAACCCATATCCTAAAATACCAAAATCCTAACATTTAACAATAAACAAAAGATATTACAACTCAAATCCATGACCCCAAAGCCTAAAACCTAAAAAACAACCTTAACCCTAACCCTAACCCTAACATTATCCCTAACCCTAACCCTAATATATAGCCAAAACCTCAAGCCAAAAATAGAAAACCCAAACATTAAACACTAAACCATTGATATTAAACCTCAAATCCTACACACGAAACCCAAAAACCTAAAAAAAACTAAACCTAACCTTAATTCTAACCTTAACCCTAACCCTAACCCTAAACCTTAAACCCTAAACCCTTAGCCCAAAATAACAAAACCCAAACATTAAATACTAAACCATTTATTTTAAGCCTCAAATGCTAAACACTGAATCATAAAACCTAAAAAACCCTACACACTAACCCTAACCCTAACCCTTACCATAACCCTAACCCTAACCCTAAACCCTAAACCCTAAATCCTAAACCCTTAAACTCTAAGTCCAAAAAAATAAAAAAAATAAAATCATAAGTCCAAAATACGAAAACCAAACATTAAACACTAAACCATAGATTTTAAACCTCAAATCCTAAACCACAACCCGAAACCCTAATAAAATCTAAACGCTACCCTAACCCTAAACTATTAACCCAAAACCCTAAGCCCAAAATACCAAAACCAAAACATTAAACACTAAACCATACATTTTATACCAAAAATCCTAAACCCCAAAACCTAAAACCTAAAAAAATCCCTAAACCATAACCCTAACCCTATCCCTAACATGAACCCTAACCCTAACCATATCCTTAACCCTAACTTTAAACCCAAAACCCTAAACCCTAAACCCAAAGACCAAAATACGAAAACCCTAATATTAACACTGACCCATAGATCTTACAACTCAAATCCTTAACCCCAAACCCTAAAACCTAAAAAACAACCTAACCCCTAACCCTAACCCTAACCCTACCAAAAACCCTAAACCCCAAGCCCAAAATACAAAAACCCAAACATTAAACACGAAACCATTTATATTAAACCTCAAATGATAAACTCTAAACAAAAAACCTAAAAAAAAAACAAATCCCGAACCCTAACCCTAACCCTAACCTTAACCTTAACACTAACAATATTCAATTAACCAAAAAACCGAAGCCCAAATACAAAAACCCAAACATTAAACACTAAACAGTAGATTTTAAACCAAAAATTCTAAACCCCCAAACCTAAAAACATAAAAAAAAACTAAACCCTAACCCTATCCATATCCCTAATAGGAGCCATAACCCTATCCTTAACCCTAACCCTAAACCCAAAGCCCAAAATACCAGACCCTGACATTAAACACTAAACCATATATATTACCACTCAAATTCACAACCCTAAACCCTAAAACATAAAAAATAACCTAAATCCTAACCCTCCCCCTTACATTAACCCTAAACCTAACCCTACCATAGATCGTAAACCCCCAACCCAAACTACCAAAATCCAAACATTAAACACTAAACCATTGATATTAAACCTCAAATCTTAAACCTAAATCCAAAAACCTAAAAAAAAAAAATAACCTTAAACCTTAACCTAACCCTAACCCTAAGCATAAACCATAAACCCATAACCCTAAGCCCAAAATGCCAAAACCCAAACATTAAACACTAAACCATAGATTTTAAACCTCAAATGCTAAACGTTGAATCATAAAACCTAAAAAAAACCAACACCTTAACCCTAATCTTAACCCTAACCCTAACCTTAACCCTAACCCTAACCCTATCCCTAACACAACCCTAATCCTAACCCTATCCTTAACCCTAACCCTACACCCTAATCCCAAAATACGAAAACCCTAACATTAAACACTAACCCATAGTTATTACAACTCAAATCCTAAACCCCTAAACCTAAAACCAAAAAGACAACCTAAACCCTAACCCTAACCCTAACCCTACCATAAACCCTAAACCCCAAACCCAAAATACCAATACCCAATCATTAAACACTAAATCATTGATATTAAACCTCAAATCCTGAACACTAAACCCAAAAACCTAAAAAAAAAAAAAACCTAACCCTAACCCAAACCTTAACCCTAACCCTAACCCTAACCCTAACGCTAAACCCTAACCATAAACCCTAAACCCTAAGTCCAAAAAAGAAGTACAAAAAAAAACCTAACCCTATCCCAAACACAACCCTAACCCTAGCCCTATCCCAAACACAACCCTAACCCTAGCCCTATCCTTAACCCTAACCCTAATAAACCCTAAACCCTAAACGTAAAGCCTAAAATATGAAAACCCTAATATTAAACACTAAACCATAGATATTAAAACTCAAATCCTAAACCCCAAACCCTAAAACCAAGAAAACAACCTAAATCCTAACCCTAACCCTAACATTAACCCTAACACTAACCCTACCCTAAACCCTAAACCCCAAGCCTGAATACCAATACCCAAATATTTAACACTAAACCATTGATATTAAATCTCAAATCCTAAACCCTAAATCCGAAAACCTTAAAAAAAAAACTAACCCTAACCCTTAACCATAAACCGGAAAACCTAAGCCCAAAATACCAAAACCCAAACATTTAAACCTAAACCAAAGATTTTAAACCTCAAATGCTAAACGCTGAACCTTAAAATCTAAAAAAAAAAACTACACCCTAACCCTAACCCTAACCCTAAACCCTAAACCCTAAGTCCAAAAAAAACAGTTCGAAAAAAACACCAAGTCCAAAATACTGAAACCCAAACATTAAACACTTAACCATAGATTTTAAACCTCAAAACCTAAACCACAAACCCTAAAACCTAAAAACAACTAAACCCTAACCCTAACCCTAACCCAAACCATAACCCTAACCTTAGCTCTAACCCTTACCCTAATCCTAACCCTAACCCTAAACCCTAAACCTTAAACCCATATCCTAAAATAACAAAATCCTAACATTAAACACTAACCATAGATATTACAACTCAAATCCTTGACCCCAAACCCTAAAACCTAAAAAACAACCTAAACTATAACATTATCCTTAACCCTAACCTACCATAAACCTTTAAATCCTAAACCCTAAAAAAATCTAAAACCTAACCCTAACCCTAATCATAACCTAACCGTAACCCTAAACCACTAACCCGAAACTCCAAGTCCAAAATGCCAAAAACGAAACATTAAACACTAAACCATAAATTTTATACCTAAAATCCTGAACCCCAAAACCTATAACCTAAAAAATCCTTAAACCCTAACCCTAACCCTATCCCTAACATGAACCCTAACCCTAACCATATCCTTAACCCTAACCTAAACCCTAAACCCTAAACCCAAAGACTAAAATACGAATATCCTAACATTAAACACTAAACCAAAGAAATTACAACTCAATCCTTAACCCCAAACCCTAAAACCTTAAAAACAACCTAACCCCTAACCCTAACCCTAACATTAACCCTAACACTAACCCTACCATAATCCCTAAACCCCAAGCCCAAAATACAAAAACCCAAACATTAAACACTAAACCATTTATATTAAACTTTAAATCCTAAACGCTGAACCCAAAAAACTAAGAAAACCGAAAACCCTAACCCTAACCTTAACCTTAACACTAACCCTAATCAATTAACCCAAAACCCCAAGCCCAAAATACCAAAACTCAAACATTAAACACTAAACAATAGATTTTAAACCAAAAATCGTAAACCCTAAAACCTAAAAGTTTAAAAAAAAACCTAAACCCTAACCCTATCCCTATCCCTAACAGGAACCTTAACCCTATCCTTAATACTAACCCTAAAACCTAAACCCAAAACCCAAATCCCAAAATACCAAAACCCTAACATTAAACACTAAACCATAGATGTTGTTTACACCTAATTTTGACCCTCTAGATATAAGTTAATTAACGAGCTTCTCGACTCTAAACAACAAAATAATTAGATTGTGTAGAGTTTAAAATATATATATATATATATTTATATATATGTATATATATATATATATATATACATATATATATATATATATATATATATATATATATATATATATATATATATATATATATATATATATATATATATATATATATATATATATATATATATATGAAATAAAGTGGTTTTTGAGTTATTCTAAATTCATCTTTTGCGTCTTATATCTTCCAAATAATATACGTCTTTTATATAATTACATATACTAGTGATATATTTTATGATTACTTGAAAAATCGTCTCATAAAATTTATTTTGTTTAAAATATTTTATTAACTAGTTATGTAATAGTTTACATTTTAGTTTGAACTAATTATTTTAATCACGTCGATTATTTTGTCTTGTTAGAGTTCAGAAGCTTATGTGATTAATTCATAAGCAATTCATCACCCAATATTTTAAAACTATTTAGACCAACAGATTTTGGACCCCTTTTAATGCCCAAATTGTCGGAGGCCCAAGACCCATTAGCAGCCCATCATATTTCCCTTCCCCATCCCAATTTTATTATTCCCAGCCCACTCCTTTTAATCCCGTCCGAGCCCTATTTCAAGACGACCCGACCCTAGCCTTTTCCCTTTCAACAAGAGAAACGCAAATGTTCAATAACGGTACCATCAGCAATTCCTAACGCCCATGACGGCGTCAATCCAGAAACCTGCACCAAGACGCGTGAATGACGCTAAATGGCGCCTAGACGCGCCTCATGTGAGAACCCACAGTATCAATGGTCGAAAATTACAGTCAGTAGATGGAAAATACACGGTGTTTGCGAGCAGCTTTTCGCGTCTTTCCTTGTTTCGTCTCGCCCGTACAAGAGTGTTTCCAGACCTGCAACTCGTCCTTGCTCGCGTGGATGGATGCCACGTCGAAATCCAAGGATGAGCGGATGGATTCAATCCGTTGAAGCTACTGCATCTCCCAGATTTCATGGGATTTTGGCTATTTTTCTCGTACAAAAGGGCAGCTGTCTTCGTCCTTGGAGAATTTTTTTTTTGAATTTGGAAATTTGGGAGACTCAATTAGAATACAGTTTCTACCCTTTTCCCCCCTTTTTTGTAAACCGTAATCTTCCTCATATATATACTCTCTTTGCTTTCTATTCCTCGGGGATTTTTTTTTGGGGGGGGGGGGACAAAAAATTTGACAGTTTTTTGGTTTCTTCCTTGTTTGAAATTGAAGATTAAACATTCCGTGTAGGAGGAAATAGAGAGAGTTAGCTTAGGTCTGTAAGGGAAAATTTTCTTTCAAATTTTCCGGTCTGGTTTTCGGCTACGTCGATTCGCTTTACTCGTTCAAGCTCACTTCAGAGTCGTTTATTTGGGGTGATAGTC
This sequence comes from Solanum sitiens, assembly GCA_016801875.1. Taxonomy (NCBI): domain Eukaryota; kingdom Viridiplantae; phylum Streptophyta; class Magnoliopsida; order Solanales; family Solanaceae; genus Solanum; species Solanum sitiens. The sequence goes on along the minus strand of JABWTJ010000140.1, from coordinate 1,704,375 downwards.
GCTGCCTCTTCCTGCTCGTCTCTTCTCCAGTTCGTTGCACTGTTAAAGGTACTCTTTGGCCTCTTCACTTGGCTCTGTTTCCTTTGACATGAGTTCTATGTTTCATCCTTTTGTGTGTTTAGTTAACATTTGTTTACATTTTTAGTAGCTCAAATATGTTACTTCTTCCTGTACCATTCGCGATGAGTGTATTTCGTCTCTTGCCTTACTAATAGTTTCCTAATCGATAACGATGGATTACGCCTTTCTTTTTTTATTTTCCATTGTTAAGATGTCTTCCATGTCTAGCTAAAATGTATAGTCGTGTCATCTTTACTTGTAGATGAAAATGGTAGTCTTAGCATGCTATACCTCTCGTTCTCGTGATGATTCAGTCTTAGGGGTGTTTCCAGTCCTGTTGTTTTGTATTTAAACAGTAGGTAGTCTGTCTGTTCTTCGGGTTTAGTCTACTTTTGTCATTTTCTTTATTTCTTGTTGTCTGATTAAATAGCATTCAAATATCTATTCTCTTGTTTATATCTTCGTTAAAATGGGATTTTTCTTTCTTTCATTTTTATTTTTTGCTATTCGCTTCTGCTGTTTTCGTCTCAAAGTAAGAGCAAGGAGTTAAAGATAGTTAATATAAAGTCTATACTTTGTCGGGGTCCAGCTTGGTTGTGCCATTTTCCAAGAATTTTGGATATTGTTTCTGTGGTTTTGTCGCCATGTATTAAAACCTTAATCTAGATTAGCCTAGCATGCTTCAAAAGAGTTGGTATTATTTCTTTGGTATTATGTTTCTGTTCTTTGCTTAGTTCCAATAATATACAAATTTAGGATTGGCTGGTGGTCTAATTGAATTAACTTGATGCTTAGTATACAAATTCTACCATGACTGAAATGCTAAACTTTTCTTATATCCAATTTTTTTTCAAAAATAAATAAATAAAATTAAATAATAAATAAAATAAAATAGAAGTATATATGTTGTTTGTATTGTTTACTGCTCTGTTCATGTTCTAAATGTTTAAATTCACTCTATTAATGCTTAAATTCATTATCTCCTGCCCTAAATGTCATACTACATTCTTGATAGCATCATTGATAGTGGTCTTTAACAGTTTTAGATTAACAGGGGCTTCCCTATCATTGTTTTATCTAAGAAACCATGTCTGAATTTTCTCCAAAATGATCTTGTAGCCCATTTGTTTATTCACCAATAATCTTGTAGCATTTCCCCTTATTATGGGAGTTTTATTTCGTCCTAAGCAAATAGTATTTAAGTGTTGAAAGTAGTCTTTAGACCATCCCTGCATTATGTTGATGTAATGGATTAATTATATGTGTTTTCGCCTCAGTTCTATTTTAAATGTCTTAATTATGCCATAGAGTTTCAAAGCACTCCATCTCTAACTTCCTTTTTTTTTATTTTTATGCATGAACTACCCTTTCCGAGTCTTTGACGGCTCCCTCTCCTTGCATTTCCTTGTTGAGCCACAAAGGCTCAAACTATGCCATTTCGAGTCAACCAACCCATAAAAGTCGAGGTACAGATTCTGGAGTTTAAAGAATTGGAGAGTTGAAGAAGTTGGGCCAAAACGCCCATATTATTTTATTCTTTTCTTTTATATTTTATAATTTTGGGCCTAAGCCCTTGTTGTATTTCCTTTTGTATTTGTTTTTTTTAGTTTAGGACAGGTGGTAATGGGCCAAAAACCCAAAACAGGTGGGTTCAAAATCTTGTCCAGGCATTCAGATTACCCGGGTTTAAGCCCAACGACTCCCTCTCCCTCTCTCTCTCTCCCTATCTCTCTCTCTTACAAATATTTTCATTAGATTTTTTCTGTTTAAAGCCTTTTGAAAACAAAAGTTTTCTTAATTTTCTCAAAATTAAGTGGCGACTCTAAAAAGTCGAAAACTTATAAAAATAATACTTTTCCGATAAAATAGAAATGGCGACTCCGCTGGGGATAGGAGGATTCTAACCTTAAAACTGACATTATTTGGCTATGTGTATAATTGTTTATTTGTTTACTTTATTGCTTTATTGAACTATTGCATTCATGGCATAACATCTTCTGTCAAACGACGATTATTTTATTTCTACTAAAGGACAATTATGCGGGTTCTCAGTCGTTAATTAGCCCAAAATTTTCTCGGGGCACCCTGACGAGTGTAGTTGGCTACTTGATAGTCAACGATCATTAACTATCCAAGCGCAAGTAGTCTGCTTGGGTTACCCTTTCCACTCTAAACACAACCCACTCCTAGTTAAACTAAGATAGAGCGAAACCCGATCCCGAAAAATAGCGCATTGACCTAAGATGACCCAACACCCAATGATAACAACATGGATAACATAGATCGCATAAAAGACTTAGAGGAGCTTGATGGACACAAAATCAAGAAGTACAATGTGTGTAATGTTCATCTAAGTTAAGAGAAAGAAGAAAGAGACCATTCGTTCAAATGGTCATCTCATAATTTTCAAAATTCACAAAAGAAGACAACCAAACAAGGCCCTTACCTCATTAAGGGTAAAATTGTCAAAAAAGTGTCTTCTTTATTTTATTAGTATAAATAGTAGTTTCTATTATTTTGGAAGATTTCGATTATATGGATTTTGAATGTTGAATGCACAAACTCTTTCAAGAGTGTAGTTTAAGGGTGGAATCCCTTTAGGTTAGCTTAGCTTAGTGTAGCTTAATCTAGATTAGTGATGGGTGGATTCTCATTGTTGATTTAGGACTTCTTAAACTTGATTTCACTTGAGATTGCTCATTTGTGGTTTTCAATTTGAGTTGTTTCTTTTCGATTCAAGCTTCTCTTCTTCCTTGGTTGATTGTTTAATCAATTAGCCTTTCTTTCTTCTTTCTCATCTCTTATTTCTAATCTATATTACTTTTGTGTTGTTTAATCCACTTTTTTATTTCAATTGGGTTTCTTCACAATTGGAATATTATCACTTGGTATCAAGAGCCTAGGTTTAGATTTGTTCTTACAAATCTAGTCTTGGGTTGGAAAAAAAACTGATTTTTTTTGTTTTGTTTTGTTGTTTTTGACACTAGATCCTTGTTCCTAGTGTATTTTGAGTCTAGGTTTCAAATTTTGTTCAATTTGGATTTGTAGAAGTGAAGTTGTCATTGAAGGGTTTCAAGCTTTTCAAATTTTGAAAGTGGATCTTTTGATAGAGGAGAAATTGGAAGTTAATAATTAGTGGGCTTTGTTCTCTTAGTTGAAGAGAAGGAATTCCTAAAATTTGAGCAAATTTCGAGTTGATTTGAGTGTATTGGGGTGTAGTGTGTGTTCTTGGTGTTCTTCAAGTTGTTCTTGAAGAAGAAGAAAGAAGAAAGTACATTTGATCCAACTTTTTAAGTCAAAGTTAGTCAAAAGTGTTTTTTTGGGGGTCCATTTGTGGAATTTTGAAGAAAAAAAAAATCAAAATCTGAAGAGAAAAAAATATGAAAAAAAAATATATTCCACGTGGACTGACATGTCAGCAGCCACATCGAACGCCAGCTGCCACGCCAGCGCCACACGACATTGCATCAGCAGCCAGCACAGCAGAGACCAGCCAACAAGGCCCAGACGCCTAGTCAGCGCGTGGGCTCACTTTCAGAGGCTGAAAATTGCAGTTTTTTCCCTTGACAGCCCAAAAATATTCGAAGTATGGGGAGTTTTTTGGACCTAGAAATTTTTCTAAGTGTCCAAACTTCGTGATTGTTTTTCCTATCATTTTCCCATTTAATTCCTCAACTAATTAAGAATTAATTAACATCTTTAATTACTTGTTAACTAGTTTTGATCATCAAATCATCCAATCAACATCTTATAAGTGATGAACTTTTTTTAGGCTTGAAATTTTTCTAAGTGTCCAAATTTACTTCTTCTTCTTCTAAACTCTTTTTCCTTCTATTTTTCAACTATTTAACAATTAATTAACATCTTTTATTACTTTTTAACTAGGTTTTAATCATCAAATCATTTCTTTGATCCTTCAAATTAAGTAACAAGTAGTAATTCTTCTACTTTTGTTACTTGGTTTATTTTGATTTCAAATCTTTTGGTATTTCTTTCTTCTACTTTTCTCATCTTAATCTCTTGATAACCTTCTTGATTTAATTCCTTTAGATGTTTGGGTAATCCTTCTTTCAAGAGTCACAAGAATCCACTCCACCACAAAGAATTAGTGATCTTGTGAATTGATTGGGAAAAGGTAGTTCTCTATCAACTTTGGGAGGACGCTTTAGGAAGGTGAGTGTGAGATAAAATACGAAAGGTGTAAGGAATTTTTCGACTAACCTTGTTTGCTAAGTTTTGTAGGTACCCAAGCTGATTACAAATAACAATGTCATTCGGAATTTTAGGATATGATGGAGATGACATTAGTGAATTCGCTTGTAGCAATGTGAGCTATGAGCATGATGAAAATGAGTTTTGTGATATCTACAATAGTCCTTATGAGCATGGAAATGGGACTATTGTTTATGATGGTGATTCTTATGTTGGCTCATGGGATAATGAACAAGATAGTGGTGAGAACTACTACTCTGGAGATGATTTGGAGATGAACGGAACTTATGACTCTTGTGATGATGTTGAAGGGGTAGAAGGAGCTTATGGTGTATACCATTGCGACAATGAAGGTTCTCAAGACTCGCACCATGGTTATGATGGTGATATGAGGTACAATTCTTTCTCTAATAGATCTAATGAATGCTTTGAGCAGAATCTAGAAGGACATGGAAGTTGTGAGGTCGAATTTTCTTCCTTGTCTTGTGCTACTTCCTATGCTATAAAAGAAGGCATAGATGTTTGGGCGGGACCATTTCAAGGTTGTCGTGTGGACCATAGAAGCAGTACATTCACTACTTTTCAAAATATGATGACTTATTCTTCTCATCCGAGTTCCAATATTTCTTGTTATGTGTATGGTGATGAAGTTGGAGGTAGAGGAGGAGGAACACTAAGCCGTGAAGTGGTAGAGTTAAGAGAATCTTTTACAACATTGAGGGAAGATTTTGATGATTTCTTGCGGATGTTTGAAAAGGTCAAGTCTATGGTACAAATGAGGAAAGTTATTCATCATGAAGATAAGCCTAAGGAGTTACCCTTGGAAGCAAAACAAGATACTCCTTGTAAGGTTGGCACTAAGGAGTTGCACATGGAAGTCAAAACACCCACTCCTTGTGCACCAAAATTGAAGTTGAACTTGAATAGATCTTCTAACCCTTCAAAAGGAATCCTTGGCACTTGCCCTAACTCCTATAAAATTGAGAGACAAAAGATCGAGAGGAGTAAGGGTGTGAAAAGTGACAACTCTAGAGTGGAAAAAGTAGAGGTTGGGTGGAGTGATGTGAGAGGGTTGTCACATTTTTCTCCTAACTCATGTAACTTTTCTTTCTCTAGTTGTTTGAAAGCTTGTGCAGGTATACTTGGAAGCAAGCCAAGGGAGGAACCTCAAAATGTGAAGAATCATGAGGTTCTTGAAAGCTTCCAAAAGAAAAAAATGTGCTCCAATGTTGATAGGCAAGGTGAAGACACTTCTTCCTATGAGCTACAAGGTAACAATGCGAACACTTACATTTCCTTTAACTTGGAACATCACTCTGTACCTAGTAGACCATTGAGTGTAAGTAATAGCTTGTCTTTATGTGAGCATAGTGAGTCTTTACCTTGTGATGTTCTTGATAGCACTTTGTCGTGTGATGATAATATCCTTGTTGTGAGTGAGCAAGCACTAGTTGATCCTATTGATGACCGAATCTACTCTTCTAGTAAGGTCAATTCGTGTCCACCTAGTGTTGGTACTTGTAGCTTGAATGAGGGTACATTATCATGCAACGAAAGTGATGCTACACTAGTTGATCTTATTGATGACCAAGTTGATTCTTCTAGAAAGATCATTCTGTGTCCACCTAGTGTTGGCATTAGTAATTTGAATGAATCTTTAAACCTTAACACAATTTCTTGTTTTTCTCATGAGAATCTTGAGGTAGAATGTTTGTTTAAGGATAATCTCTTGTTTGATGATGACATGACTTTTGAGAGTGTGCATAGTGAAATGCATTATAATGTTGGAAGTGTAGCCACTCTTGGAGGCTATCAATTATTTGAGAATCCCCTATGGTGTGATGACACACTTTCCAAAGATGGATATCTCTTTTGTGAAGAGGATAGTACATTTATTGGAGAGGGTAGTGTTACTTCTTCCTTTTGTGTTCCAATTCTTAATATGAGTTGTGATTCTTTAGTATATAAAGTCGAGGCTAAAGTTGGGAACACCTTTATTTGAAGTTCATTTATGTGACACCTTTACCTATGATGGAATGTTCTTCTTGAGGGCTTACAATCCACTTGAGGGTCCTACGTTGTGCACAGGGAAGGGTAGTTTTCTAACCCCATTTATTTACTATCTCTTTGCGTATGATCTTGTTGATTGTGCCTTTTATGGTGGTAGGAGTCATTTGTTAGGAGAAGGGAAAGTTTCTCTTAAATTCTTCATGATGTCTTTGTGTGTTCCATCTTGTGATGTGAAGAGTGTTATGATCCTTAAACCTAATTGTGATCTTGCATATAGGAACACCTTAGATGACCCTTATGTGCATGCGACATTTCTCTACTATCTCTTTGCATATGATGAGACACATATTTGTCTTAAATGGGCATTACATTTTGGTCGGGATATTATTGAGGTCTATACTTGTTTGTATGACCCCATTATGTGGACCTATTATCATTTTGACCCCGGAGCGCATTTGGGAGTGTTTGAGCTTGTAATAATGTCATATTTTGGGTGGTATTATCCTCTTGATGTGAGAATAGCCCATTTCCTTGTTCTTTACCTACGAGCTTAATAGTCATGATAATAAAGGATACTTGGTTCTTCCTTAAGATTGAGTCTCCTTGGTGTAATGCTTTTTGTGCTAACCATTGTACTTACCCTCATGCTATGAGGATATATTTGTTGTTTGTCCTTTTCATAGCTTTGCAAGGTTTGGATTCGAGGTCGAATCCTTTTCAAGAAGGGGAGGATGATAACAACATGGATAGCATAGATCGCATAAAAGACTTAGAGGAGCTTGATGGACACAAAATCAAGAAGTACAATGTGTGTAATGTTCATTTAAGTTAAGAGAAAGAAGAAAGAGACCATTCGTGCAAATGGTCATCTCATAATTTTCGAAATTCACAGAAGAAGACAATCAAACAAGGCCCTTACCTCATTAAGGGTAAAATTGTCAAAGAAGTGTCTTCTTTATTTTATTAGTATAAATTGTAGTTTCTTTTATTTTGGAAGATTTAGATTATATGGATATTGAATGTTAAATGCACAAACTTCTTTCAAGAGTGTAGTTTAAGGGTGGAATCCCTTTAAGTTAGCTTAGCTTAGTGTAGCTTAATCTAGATTAGTGATGGGTGGATTCTCATTGTTGATTTAGGACTTCTTAAACTTGATTTCACTTGAGATTGCTCATTTGTGGTTTTCAATTTGAGTTGTTTCTTTTCGAATTCAATCTTCTCTTCTTCCTTGGTTGATTGTTTAATCAATTAGCCTTTCTTTCTTCTTTCTCATCTCTTATTTCTAATCTATCTTACTTTTGTGTTGTTTAATCCACTTTTTAATTTAATTGGGTTTCTTCCCAATTGGAATATTATCACCCAAGGAGTGTTGGGACCATTAGAAAGACCGCCTTGAGTCCAAAGAGCCCATGGCTCGATAGGACGATCATATTTTGTGTTAAATCAGAAGGATGTATTGCGTGTTTAACTGTTTGTTATATCGTGGGGGTGGCAATTAACTAGTTGTTTGTTTTTGTAGATGTCGAGTCAGGTCCTCCATTTCAACATGGTCACCAAGACGTCAGACATTCTCCGCGTATGATGGGACAACCTCAAAGATTGTCAAAAGAGAGAAATCTCGATTCACCTGGGTCACTTACCTTCGATAATGGACTTTAAGGTTTGGCCCACGCTTATCGAGGTTATCACTCGGTTATGGGATGATAAGAAGATGGCTTTTTGATTTAGAGACGTCGAAATAACACCAACACTAAAAGAAATTAAGGATTGTCTGGACTCTATCGGAACATGCGGCAAGAGGAAAAAATGTCCCGATAATCACATCCTTCTGCCAGATAGGCCAACTAGTGAAGAATAGATAAACAGGTTGTTGATGGTAAATGTGAATTGGTTGGAAACCCACGATATACCGGTAATGAGATTTTTTGAGAGATGGGGGCACGACAGCTATTTCAGACTATTTCCGAATGAATTCCACCATCACAGTACCTGGAGGCAAACTCAGACTATTGCTTTCTCTGCATTCCTTTTAGGAACTATGGTGTTCCCTAAAGATGAAGGAAAGGAAATCGACACTCCGTTCGTGATGGCAGTGAACGCCATCTTCAGAGGAATTGGTAGAAAACAAGAAGAAAAGAAATACTGCAGTTTGGCCCCGGTTATTTTGGCCGACATTTATCGATCTTTAAGTTTGTGTAAGAATGGGTTCCCGTTTTTCCAAGGTTGCAACATTCTACTTCAATGGTGGATGACTGAGCATCTCTGCAAAAGAGACGGTGCCCAGCCACAAGAGTTGGCCAAACCAAGCCAGACGAGTCCCTTTGATAATTTTGAATTCTACCTAAGCATCCGCGGATTCCCAATTCATACTACCAGGGATGCGTGGGCGAGGGTATTTTATGATCTAAGAGAAAGAGATATACAGTGGATGTTGCCAAATTTCATGTCATAGAGGATAGCAGCGCAGGGGGCCAAACTTCCATTTTTATTCCTTCCCGGCATCAGAGGATTGCGACCCTACAACCCAGCTAGGGTAATGCGGCAATTTGGTAGGACACAAATCACACCCGCGCAAGGGGATGCTAGCTCTTTTTTCATCGATTACCACGGGAGCGGCAAAATACCTTTCGCCAAAATCATTCTCCAAGAATGGGCTGGACGTGTCAACATGAAATGGGGTATGGCTGAAAATAGATATGAAGTTGGGTATGACGACAAATACAAGACATGGTTGTAGAATGATCTGTGTGGTGTAGTGAACCCAACACCACGCGCAGGTCAAGAAATCGAAGACGTACAGACAAGGCTTCAGATCCATGCATATCATTTTCAGCAAGAATGGGATCGAGGGGAGCAGGAATTTTAGCAAAGGGAGCAAGAATTTCAGAAAAGGGAGCAAAAATTTCAGAAAGTCAGAGGTTTTTGGCTGGGACGTCACAAGGGCTTGTCTGATGTGTTTTGGATGCAACCCTGGACGAGCAGATGAACACTCTACAAGTCGTACCGACATCTTCCAAAGCTGTGTTCGCTGAGTCTTACTGTTAACAAGCAAGTGCATCATCTGCGAAGAAGTAGAGAAAGCCAGAAGAGGAGCGGAGCCCTCAACCTTCTAACTCCCCTGTGTGGGATTATTTTTTATCTGTATTCGCATTGTATCCCCCTCCCTGAAAATGTACCCCATTTTGATTGAAATTATGTAACAAACGTTATGATTTTAAGTAAAGTTTATTTTGGGGGGTGCAACAATATATTTCAAATAATGCAATAAATCCTTCAGATTCGATAGGCCTACCCTTGGCTCAAAAGGGTCACATGCATGATTAGGACGCGATATACGTGTTATTTAACTGCTTATGTGTTGTGTTGCTGTGAATAAGGATATTGGAAACCCACTCTTTTTCAGAAATTTTCAAAATATACAAACAAGTCACTATTACAAAATGTTCGACCAGAATTTTCCGAGTCTTAAGTTTCGCACTCAAAAGACACCTCCCATACCACAAATCCTAAAACGTTACTCTACTGCCTCAGGAAAAGTAAATCACTGCTATGGGAAAGGGTAAGAGTATCAAGAGAGCTTACAGGAGAAGAGTTGCAGAGAAAGATTGAACAGATCACATGTGAAATCCAGGAGGTCGCAGAAGAAGAACTCAGAGTCGAAGTTGCCACATCAGTCTACAAAGCTGCAACTGTGACGCTGGATGAGGATCTGACATCAAAGATGAAGAGGAAGCAAGACGTTGAGATGGAAACAGAGGATTTGAGTAAGAAATTAGACATGCTTCGACTGAAGGTGCAAGAAAAAGAAGCGAGAGAGGCGAGGATAGAGTCAGAAACTGCCATTCTGTTAGCCAAAAATGCGGCACTGGATGAGGAGCTGACAGCGGAAATGGCGGAGTTCATCACTATGAAGGAAAGAATGTCCGCATTAAGTGTCACGCCTCAAAACCCATTAAGACGGACAGGCACCCGATGCCCTAAAGGCCCGAGAGAACCAAACTACAACCTATTCTTACTGAGCATATACTATAACAATTGAGACAAGTTAACTTTGGATGCAGCAATACAAACCAACGTAAGTAGCTCCAAAAGTTATATACAAGACTTGGCCGTTTAGACCACAATTCCTTAAGACACAACTGAACCATGTACATACGTCTACAAAGCCTCTAAAAGATAGAAGACTAGAGTAGGTCGGAACAGACCCCGCCTTCCCTTAACTACGATACAATACCAAATGAATTTACCAAGGACTTAATAAAGCTCTGAATCAACTTGGAGCTCACCAAAAGTAGCAGAATTTTGAGTGCTCCTACTGAGGAGGTCTACTAGCTGGAGTACCTGAGCCTGCAGCATGAAATGCAGCGTCCCCAATACAGGACGTCAGTACGAAAAATGTACTGAATATGTAAGGTAAACATTATATGTAATACAAGGCACAAATGAAATCAAGTAGCAACATATGAGTGCATAGATTAGGAGAGAAGACCACCTTTGCTTACTCTTATGGAATCAAGTAAGCTACATTCTTTTCTTTACCTTCTTTGTATGTTATAATCTTTGTTGGGCTTGTGATACAAGTGACCAGCTGATCAGTGGTAGAAGAGGATGACCCATGCTAGGCGTATTAACCCCTGGGATGCGGTCCTCATAATTACACAACTTGGGATCAGCCCATGCTAGGCTTTCGCCCCTGAGCTGCCACCCTTCTATACCAATAGGGATCGGCCCATGCTAGGCTTTCGCCCCTAAGCTGCCACCCTTAATTAAATAGATTCCTTCACTTAGATTCTTTAATCTTTGAGATTATTGTTAGTCAGTTCATAACTCTTTTGAGATGTTATTTTGGATAATCGTAACATTTTGAGATGTTGATTTGGTGGTCATAATCATCTTGGAGACATGAAATTACGGAACAGTAGTGGAATACATGAAAACAATATTTTGAGGCAGTAACAATGACATAAGGAGCTAAGAAACATCAACACCTTACTTTAAGACCTTAATGGCACAATTGACTTCAATTGGCTTAGGAGAAGGATTCATCAAACTTTCTTTTGCAAATACCATTTCTATAACAGCACAAGGGAAAATTACACAAGTATAGAGTAGTGAACATATAATGAAGTAGTTCCATGTACTTAGAATGGGGAAAGAAATATTGTTAGCTATTTGGAGATAGTACGCTGCCACCATGCTTTCTTTTCTAGAAATAGAACTTATGAGAATCACTTCATTGATATTAATTGCAGGTGGCAGATTTCATGCCAAAAGGATATATAATCGAATAGCCTTACATACCTTATATTTATGACCAATACCACTATCACGATTCAGCCTTCCTTATTGGGTGCTAATCTACAACATAAGTCATGATTAAGCTAACATCAGCAGCTAATCACAATAAGGTTCTCCAAAACAGTAGCTAAAAATATTTGATGGAAATCAGGCCCATACAACCCTTACATAAATGGTGAACCACCACACCCTTCCTCTACACATTAATACAACTTCAAACATCATTTCCAGAGATACCCAAACAGCCCTCAACAACAATATTCATAAGGCAGCCACTAACAATCTCAAATCTTTCAGCATAATAGGAGAATATTGACTCAAAGATTTATCACAATCCATGAATTCTTGATAAACATATACAAAATTCTCCACTCCAAACATTATCAAAGAGAGGAAAACAAATGGGTTGAAGTCTTACCTTAATTCTGAAAATTTATCCTCTAAACTTGTACTTCAAGAATTCAAACTCTCCTTCAAACTCTTACTTGAAAAATTAGACAGCATTCAAGAACTCTAAGGTGTTTTAGGGCTGCTAATTGAAGCCAAGAGAGACCAAGAAAGAACTTAGGAAATCTGAAATTTTTGCAAGTTCAAAATGGAGAATAAGACTTGATTCTTATCCTTTGAAAAAGGAGGTGTTATGGCCGACACTCTTGACCAATTTTGGGCCATATAATGTCAAGTAGGTGCCCCACCTGCTTGTCCTTTTAACTTGGGCCCTTTTGGACTTAATATTATTGGACCTTGGCTGTCCATTTTTTTCCTTTGTTCTTTTAATCAGCTTGGGACAGATTAGTGCAAGTAGGTGGTACACACTTGGCCCAATAACATGGTAAAACAAATCTTAGGAGGTCATGTACTTACTTAGTTTCACTTGGGCTTTATCCATAATGGCCAATTGGCAGATTTGGCTGTTGGGCCTTCTTTCATTCACTTTTCTTTAATAGGTTTGGGCTTCAAATGAGCCCCTAAATATAAGCCTAAATCTGGTCAATCAAACTTGGGCCCTTTAACTATAATATAGATCAAGTAGGTGATGCAGCTGCTAGCTCAATTACCACCTTACTATAATTACTTAAATACTTTTCATCGGAGTTAACTTGCAATACATATGCTAAAACGTACAAGGCATTACATCACCTTCCAAGCTAGTTTAAACCAACTCTAATCATGTAAGAAACATGATCCCTCACCTACACTATAAGTATAAGTCAAGTATAACATGAATAGAACTACCACATACAAAAATACAGGCCGTTACAGATTCAATTGCCATGTATTTAGCTATTGAGCCTCAAAGTTTATGTTTTTATGTGATCGCAGCATCAAAAAGAAAGTCTGAATTTTCTACGGAAGTCGGCTCGAAATATTTGATCTTAGGTTCATTTCCCTTTGGAATATTATTGTTTGGGTACGACCGGACAACTACCGGTATCTATTTATATCTTTTCTTAGAATGTTCTTTAGAAATATATATATATATATATATATATATATCGTAAACTATCGGATCGGGTATTACTTAGATGTGAAACTTGCAGACCTCATAGGTTGTAATATTTATCTTACGGGGGGAACGAAATCAAAAAATATATAGACTGGTAGAGGCCCTTTATGTAGTTGTCTATCTAGGGCGATCGATCTACATCTTTCCCCATAGCCTTGGGGCTGTGTCTCGATCTCCTATGTGCGAAATATAAGGGACTAGTTCCTATAGAGACTCCCCTTGGTCTAATTCCACGCCTTATGACGAAAGGGGAGTCTGCGTGGCGTAAAGTGAAGATTGGGGGGAGTAGAAAAAATTCCCTTATGGGGTATTCCGAAGGTGTAACCTAGGCAACAAAAAAGGGGCCCGATACTTCAACTAGAGGAGCGACCCGTTGGTTCACCAAACCCCAACCCAGCGTCACACATTCTCCAGGTCCGAAGGGATACAATGCCCAACTACCGACTCCTCCCGGAATAGCGTTATCGGAGTCGAGCCAGGAATGGACATTAGTGGACACCCACCACTTTTCACCGGTTAGAGAGGCCCTCTTTAATACATTAAGAAAAGATGTTCACAGGGGCCAGAAATACTCGGTCATAGGAATTTAGAACACCTACGTGCTGGTAAATGAAAACCACCTCGACCGGATCAGAATAAACAACAATGCCGAATCAGGCCGCCCTTTGCCTTGAAAGAATTCACACGCGGCCACCAGCTTTCCCAAAATAAGGGGAGATCTACTGCTTACTGCTCACGGAAACATCCGACCTATACTATAGTCAAGTCGTTCGCCTATCTTTCTGATCTCCTTTCCTTCTATTCATCATATTTTTGGCTTTGACCCAGTGAAAAATGGGGTTGATGGTGTTGGCTAAAAAAGGGGGAGAGAGGAGAGCCTTAGGGTACGCTCACTTCTGGATTTTTGTTTAGGTTCTCGAGATTCTCAATCGCTCTTTTTAGTGGGGAGGAATAATACGTGAATGGCGGTTCTCAGACGAGGGAATCATTCCTCTCTCTAAAAAAAGAAGCTAGAATTTTTCTATTGATAGAGCTTTCACGTCTGCGCATAGAATCCTTTTTTTGCCCTTCCATTTTGTTCTTACGGTAGTTGGGTCAGAATCCGTGTGATGGTTCGAAAGTCGTTTCAAATATTCTTCGCATCCCCAGAGAGATAGATTGTTGCCATTGTGCCTTGGTCGTCAAAATAAAGGGGGACAAACAGTCTTAAGGTACTGTTCCATGTCCAAAGGTCTTCTAGCCTTGGCATTTCGAATCTCGTTGAATGGCTATGGTTCCGGTACTCAAGTCCGGAGTCGCCAGGTGAGATATTCGGTTCATGAACCGGAAACCTATCTCCACAGCAAGCTCTTCAATTTGACCCGGTCCGTCACGCTTTGGACATCGCCACCAGGATCGTTGAGGCCCCATGAAGACGGCTCTACTTCACTGGGAAGACGCGGTACTCATTAGCGAGCGTCTGGTGACCAACGATTCCGGATTCCCCTGCCTTTCTGCCATAGTCTACACTTGTCCGTCCAAATGGTCGACCTTGCCATCAAGTTGGGTCACTCGATCCTTGAGTGTTTCCTTAACAACGGCCGCCGCTGTCAGCACTCCACTGCTATCGTCATGTACATGGTACAACAAGAAGAGAATTAGCAGAAATCAAAAGGTGTTTACCCAAAACTCTGCTCTGATACCTCCTAAAGCGAAATAGGCACACGCACAGGTAGAGAGTCTGCCTGAGTCGTGCGGCCCCAGGTAACGCCTAGTTTAGTGTAGCACCCGGGTTCCGCCTTCTCCGTGTTGAGTTTTGCTTCTGATCTCTCTTTGAATCTCTAGTTCGTTACCTTCTACTACCGATCTTCTACCTCTGCTGCTACTGGATATCGACCTAAGAGATACTAGACCGGGTGCGAGAGGAAGGGATGCTGCTATTGATGGACCGGTGCTACCTCTGGATCTAAGAATCATGGAAGACGTAATTGAAATATGCACCTGGAATTAAATCACATTGGTATAAAGAGATGGAAAGGAAAAAGAGGAGGAAAGAAGCAAGGGACTGAGCAACGAAGCGAGGTTTGGAGCCCTTCAATTACAAAGTGGAAGATGCCTCTCACAATGGGTAGGATTACTGCATTTATTATATTTGACTCTTCTATTTTATAATATTGGGAGTTGGGGCAGGTTGAAGGGGAGGGGAAGTCAATTTAAACATAGTGCCACCATAACCCTAAGAAAACGAGATTGGGTTTGTGTGTGTAGACTATCCTTGGAAGTGTCTATTCTACCAAACCACGGGACGCAGCTGTAGATCGAGCCCTGGAAGTCCTCTCCTTACAGTCTAGTGGATTTCAGCTCCTCCTTTCTTTAATTCACAGGCACAGGAGGTCAAATTCCGATTGTTGTGAAAGTTATTGAATGAATCTATTTCATTCTAATTCGATCTAAGAAGAACAAAATCACGCTCTGTAGGATTTGAACCTACGAAATTGGGTTTTGGAGACCCACGTTCTACCGAACTGAACTAAGAGTGCTTTCTTATCACAGTAGATATGACTGTAAAGAAAAATGATTCTTTTGTACCCCCAATACATCTTGCATGTATATAGTCTCATTAAATGAAAATTTGTATGTCCAATTTGAATCGAGAGAGGGAGGACAACCCTTTCTTGATTAGCTAGTAATAGACAACGAGATTCACCTACGAAAGAAAGATTATTAAGTGCTAACGTAACTCCCCGGGTATAGAAGAGAGGTTTGGTTGCTCACTAAAAGTACAGGCCGGGTACAAACCAAATTGTAAAAGACCCCTTTTCCCTTATGTCACTCGGGAATGGGGAAACTTATGTGAAACTTTCCCTCCCCACACCTTAAATAATCATATACTGAGATCTCGTATTCAATCAATAAAGAACGAGGACTAGCTCACCAGCAAAGGAGAGGGGCGGACTAACTTGACCGGTAGAAGGTGAGAATAGTCAATGAATCAGAAGAGGAATGTTGATCGCCTTAGTTTATGGTTCCGTTCCCCTGTTCATTAATAGGGGCTCCCAAATCCGACTTATTTGAGGAACAAAGTAGATCGACCAACGAGAGAGGAACAACTGGCTAATTTCACACTTACCTATGAGCTATGAGAAAAGAGGTTTATGGAACAGGTAGTGGGTACCGGCTCGCCGAAGACTCATTCTTTCCTCGGGGATGACTTCTTGCTGACCTAAGCTCAAAGAGGTGAGAACTCTCAATCGAATGTGATCGACATGACAGTCCCATCCTTCTGCTTTCCTTTGTATGAAATGAGGGGCCCCTTATCACTTAAAGGCAGCCTCCTAACCCGCGGAACCTGCTTACCCGTTGGTTAGCTGCATCTGTTCTTTGAACATGGATGGCGGTACCGATTCTAAGTCATTCTTGTGCTCTAAAAGACTTGCCTCATAAGAGAAAAAAATGACATGCGGGAACTCGCTCTCCTGCGCTAGTTAATCAGATGCCATCCGAGTCGCCACCAATAGTGAATCATGATGGGGAGATTGGTCATCTTCCAGCTTACTCTGCTGGAACTACTATAACTTCCACGGGTGCTACTAAGCTAATAAGATCGAGGGGCCGTAGGCGGTGATTTAAAAATGTTCTTTTTATTTGATAAGAAATCAAGGAGCTAATAGTATATAGCACTCAGACGAGGCTTAGTGAAAAACTAAACTGATTCAAGTTAGCCCAACCAAAGGAATAATCCAACTACAAATGAAAGAGTAAAGCGCATTATCTTCATTCCACTTCCAATAAATGTGTTACGCACAGTGACATTTGCCAATCCTGTTCCTGTTAGGAATCAATTTGATAAAAAATATACAGCCACGAGCTCTCTCTCTTTCTTATCCCGTCTCTTAAGGAAAAGCGCCTCGAGGATATCAATCATAATTCTAATTAATCTAGTAGACAAAACCAACGATTATCCCTATCTCTTGATGTTCTTCCATTCCCGACACCAAGCCAAGTCCGTGCTCTTTTTTAGTAGTCTTTGTAAATATCCTTTGGGATTTTTACCCTATCTCTACTTTCCTAACCCTCGGAGAATTCTATCCTTAGTCTAATGAAAACACATTAGGAAAATGGTAATTTTAGATCCCTTGTTCCCTTAGGATTAGGAAACCTATATCCATGATGAAACTTTTCTCTTCCACCGCTTGTCCCTCATCACGCAGAATGAACATCTGAACTTCTCGACCAGGCTCCAACAAACCTTTACCGCAACCATGACGAACACCTGGGGGCAAGAGAATATTCTTAAAATACAGATAGGCAGAAGACATTATGCTAGCCATAAACGCTTTCCTTCAATGACCGATGAATAGACGAACCAATCGAGCTTAATGCAAAGAACTCGAGTGAGGGGATCTGGTTACTTTTTATAATATGTCTTACGAGTAGGCAATGCTAATGGAAGACGGAAGCCAGACAAGGCGATGACTATTGACATAGCCTATAGATTTGGTAATTCATATTGTGAAAGTACTTAACTTTAGATTCAATAAAGATCTGGAATAAGACACGAAAGGGAAATGCAGAATATCTAGTCTAGAGCTAGAGAAAGATTTTGACTTTATCAATTAATATCCTACAGCTTGCATTCGTCTTGCACAACCGCCCTAGGAAAGTAGTTATCATTAAGAGGGAGAACTTTGATATCTAACTACGACAGCTATGGGGCACGAAGGGTTTAAGAATAAGAACAATTGACGGAGAAGTCGTTTACTGATTAGCTGCTTGAACGTGGAAAGATGTCGGCATATCTGCTCTTAGGTGAGTATCCGCTCTTGCTGGTGTTATTGGAATAAGCGCTGCTATTGAAGACGGTCTTAGAGAAGGAGCTGCTAAAGCAACTGCCAAATAACTTTCCTGTTGATGCTACAACACCGCTCTTGCCGCGAAAAAAGCGTCTGAGCTTTCTTTTCTTTCAAAACAAATAGCTTGTCTTCAGGACAAATGAAAAAAGAGGTTGTAGATAGTCGTTACTTGGCTTACTTTACTAGGGATTGCATACCTGTCACTCGCTTTGCCTCACTGTGCTTGGAATAGCCCTACTTTCGAACCTCTCTTGGGGGCAATGATAAATCACCTAAGACTGCTAATGTTCCATCTAATTCAAGAACAAGCCCTTCTCAATGTCTTGCCTTTCGCATGTGTTTTCTTTGAAATTGGAATTCCAACCAAGTTCCCTTCCCAAAGCGGGAACAAGTTGGTGCAACCTATTAAAGAATAAGGACAACTCGCAATGGTACTATGGCTAGTTGGAAAGCCTTTCAAGCCAATCTCTTGATTAACATGAATGTGAAACCGTTGCAACCGATCCTGCATACCAATCATCCGCCACTTAAAGTAATGGCCAAGGTTTCTATGGATTCAGCCCTGTGGAAAAATAGTGTTGTGGGCAATTCAGTTTGTAGTGTCCCCCCTGGGACACTAGCGAGTCCGTCCCTAAATATTAGGTCCATGAAGCCAGAGTGATGTCGCACTAAACGACTACCACTCCTTATATACTCCAAGCCACAATATGTATTGTCCTTGAACCTAGACCATGGAAGGTTGGTTATAGTCCCATTCTATTAGTGGGATCCATAGCCCGCGGGTCTTTCCCAAGCCAGCAAAGAAGAAGGTAGTCTAGGACTACCCTAAGCCTAGAAGAGAAGTAGGCAGGACTTTCAGTTACAATGTCTAGGTTGGGCAAGCTGCCTTTAGCCTTTCTAAAGCCAATCGATTATCGGATTTCACCAAGCAAACTACCAATACCTAGGGATTTCTAGATCCGCTCTAAGTATAACATTAAGATTCCAAAATCCATGAAAGCAGGAGATTGATTAGCTATAGTCAAATCTCATGACGGTGATCAAAGAGCATTGGCTACGATACTACAACCTCTGCTCCTGACCCCAAGATCGAAACGTTACGATTAAATCCGGTGCTGCTTGCTGGTGGAGGTTGGGAGCATCTCAACTACGAATAAGAAGTCGAAGAAGCCCTAGATCCGCCTCTTACTTACCTACCTTCCCAGACTAGCTAGTCAGGGCAAAGCATTCTTAGCATTAGTAGTTTTTGCACGATAGACTCATGAGATGTGACCTCATGATGGGTCGGTGGGAATGGCTCATGATCGTGCATTCAATCAACTTCCCTTGGAAACGATGGTCAAGGTTTGCCATAAATAAATAGATGAGTTCGATTCAAGTATCCGAATAAGAATACGGTTCAGATACCCCAAACAAGAAGCCACTTAGGATTTTTTCTTTTTATACCCCAGAGGGCGAGTCTCATGACAACGGCTTCCTCTGCGGTCTCTATTTGTAGGAATAGAATCGTCCAAGTAATTGCGTCTATCACTGAAGGCAGCCAAGAGTCACTCAGGGCTATTGTACTTGTACTACTCAGCTGTTATAGTCCATTAGAGTGTTTGAAATCCCTGAATCCTGACTCTGTACAGAGCAGTAGGCTTGAGTTATAGTCCGTATCCCGTAATACTTTTCTGGAATAGGAAAGAGTGTGATCTCAGTTTCCTAGCAAGTCAAAGGGAGACTAGAGGGTCTTCATTATGGTTCGCTATAGTCCATTAATAATTAATAGGTCTAATAATCCTTCTTGTCCGGTAAGCAAAAGCAAGCAAGGGAGCCTCTGGCTTCGTCCGTTCGTCTCGCCACAACACAAGCTGTGGTATAATCTGTCTATACCTCACTCGGTTCAGTAAGATAAAGATATGGTTTGATGTGTGAGGCCTCTCTTCACTAACAAAAGTTGCTTCCTCGTGAACTCGGTTAACTAGGCACCCCTCTCCAAGTAGTCAGTCTGTTCTCTCGTGGAGAAGGCCTTACTCTTGTTTCGTTCGAACGTAGCCCACAGGAGTCAAGGGGTTGTAGGGGCGACTTCCAGTGATAATTACGGCGAGGGGAGATGAAGAGCATTCTTCCTTCGCGAATACCGACTTTACCAACCCCCAACCCGGCTAAATGGTTTGACGCCTGCATTTAAACTAACTCACCCTATGCTAGTATGCTAGTGTGCAGCTGAGAAAGTATATAAAGTATATAGAGGGCAAAGGTTTTCAAAAATCCATTCTCGGTGACGACATTGTTATCACTGACAAAAAGGTTACAAAAGTGTATACGGACCTCTGATAGGACTGCGACCTAACTATGACCTAACTATATCGGTTGAAAAGTAGCTAGTCTCTGACAAAGGTGCTCTTGAGTTCGCTAAGCCATTTATATGCGATGAAGGTGGAACGGATTTCTCTCCAATCTCCTTTCGCCCGTTCACTCAGTACTCAGTAGCATCTCCCGTATTCGCGATTCGCGAGGGTTGAAAATGGATTTTAGACAATATGAACAACAATAACTCGACATTCTCAAGTTCAACAATTGAGCAAGTCCGGCATATCGTCGCAAAGTAGTACACTCAAGTGGACTCTACCTAATGGACGGATATAGAGATAGTATCCAGAAAGAACTTGGGATTACATTCTTCAAACCAAATATCTTTAGCAGTCACAAAAGAAGTGACGGGGCTCAAAGGAAGTAACCAAGTCATCCTTTGAAGCTAAGCACTTTTCATCTTTTGTAGGAAAATCCCCTTCTCTAGTCTTGGGAAATTGAGCGACGCATCCACATAAGCACAAGAATTTTGTTCTTTTGAAGAAGCCTTCTAAATCCAAATTTTTTGTCCTTTTATTTGAGTTCATAATAATAATAACTGGCAGGTTTCATTAATGAAAAGAAAAGCGGAGGCCCGCCATCTGCTAGCATTGTGGTTTTCAATCGATTCTTTATCAATGGCCCACCCTTTCTTTGAACCTTGTCAATGATCGAACTTAAATATATGAACTGAGTGCCATTTGATGAGTAACTGAGAACAAAGGAGAGGATTTGGAAAGAATGAAGTAATGAAAGAGGAAGTCATTGTAGTAACGACTTGTCACGATCAATTGGTTCATATAGAATCCATGTCCTAGGTGTATCAAAAAACATTCTTTTCGCTAAGCGTATATAATAAAATAGAGTGAAAAGGTACACCCCGAAACCAAGGGGGTACTAACTAACAGTTGAGTCCTCTCCGAACCGCAGGAGATAGTTGCCCGCCATACGGCTCACGAACTTCACTTGCCTCTATGGGAGGATCGCTCCGGGCAGGTTTGGATCACTTACAATACACGGGCTCTACGAAGGAAGAGGTTGGGTTAGGAGCGTTTTCAATATGATTCTTTTCCTGTATTTGTTCAATGAGAAATGCGAGTCTGTTTTTTCCACTTTCTTCATCCCCCTCTATCAAAATGATCAAAAAGGAAGGCGAGCATGCTTCTTATTCCCGTGTTTGATCTATTCCATCTCTGCCTGGCTCGTTGTCACCTATGTTGAAGAAAGGTTTGGAACCCTGTAGAGAATGAAGAGGGGCCAAGGATCTTCCTCTCAACAGTGCTTTTTGAGGATCCACTCTCCCCCCTGAATAAGTAAGGCCCCGTTAAGCCTGGGCGAAGATGGGGATAAAAAGTAAGGATTGAAGCCCCCTTAGCTCTGCCAGGCACTGGACAGGGGTTAGCACTGTAAATGTGTAGAGCCATGTGTAGTGTGGTGTAATAGTAGGCACTCCAGTGCTTCGGGTACTACGGACCCTCTACCATCCATTGCAGCAGAGCCGTTTCATGGGCGGGGGCTAAGCGCAGTTCTTTGAATCAAAGGTTGAATGAAATCGATTCTTTTTTAGATAACAAAATAGAAATCGGATAGGATAGATGGATGGATCTATCTTTCTATTCATATATATTACTAAGAAAAATGGATTTCTATAGTGTTGTAGCGTAGCAAGAAGCCCCAAATCCTTGATTTGGCAAGGAAACACTGGACTGTTTTGGGCCCAGGAAGAGAAGGGAATGAGCTCGGCTGCTTCTCCTCCACACTTCTTTTTATCCGTGCCCGTTCCGCCTGCGCTTCGCGCGCCATTGGCGCTTTTCTCTCCTCTTATTCTTCATTGGACGGTTCGAATGGACTTCGCCGTTCTTTCCTAACTAAAATCGAAAGGGCTGTATCACATCGATATGTCGATTCATTTTCCGCCCCCAATGAGATAGGGAATGTTTCACCCCCTATTTAGAATTTTGGGCCGTTCATCTTTCTAAATCGAGACCCGGCCCGGCTCGCGTCGTTCCAACAACCGGCGGGGAGCACCTCAGTATACGATCGCGCGCAGTAACTGGGAGTCCTATTACACCTAAGGCCAACTTCAATTCACCAAACCAAGGTTCATCTCGTGTAGTCATTGTGGACTCGTACAAGTATATTGAGTAGACGGTTGATGTATCAGACTTGACCATATCTTTCGTAGCATGCATTCCCATCCGTGTCGCAACTAATTCGGTAAGCTACGTGTCTGGTGCACGTAGAACTGCCTTCGGTCCCCCTAACTTACTTACTCGTGGCAACCTTCCTGACACCCAATGACCTATAAACGCTAGTCACTACTCCCACTGGTGCTAGAAAGTAAGCCCCACAACCCAAAGCGGCGAAGAACAAATAGAATTTTCTACAAAAGCCGTCTAACGGGGGTATTCCTACGTATGATAACATAGTAATGGAGAAGGTAATAGCCAAAATAGGATTTGTTTTGGCTAGAGCGCCCAAATCAGCTATATATTTGACACGGGTTTGCCGTAATGCTAAAACTATGGCGAATGCATCTATCGTCATTGATACAAAGATACCAATTAGTAGTGATTGAATTCCTTCTATGGTTCCACATGAGAAACCAGCAGAAATAGAGATTTTAGGAGCAATAGAAAAGAATGTTGTAACCGGGGTGGGTGAACCCTCATAGATATCAGGTGCCCACATATATAGAGTCAAAAGATATATGGAGTCCGAAGGGTAGGGGGTTTTCTTCGGGGCTCGAGAGATGAATAGATAGGGCCCCACAAGTTTGAAATTCGCCGCTAGGGAATTCACATGAAAGGGAACGAGGAATTCTCAATGAAAAAAGTGCTCTCTGAACCGAACGTGAAAGTAGTTTTCCATCAGACGGCTTTTCCTGTAACTCTACTCTTGACTTAGATTATATATCCAAAAAGTTCCTATCTTGGCCATTCCACACGCTGCCTAGCAGAGACGTGGTTATCTGAAGTGGATTCTCTCTTTTGTAGTAGATGCCGAACCTGCTGTGCCCCATTAATTAAGAAGGGGGCGGACACAGCAGCTACATGGACCCCTTTCTTTCAGTTGTTGCCAGCGCTTTCCCGGGCCGAGCCGGAATTTTTTATTAGAAAGGGCAGGCAAATCCCGAAGGCTGCTATCCCAATAGGAAGGGTGGAACGAGGAGAGGGGCGTTCAGTCACTTGACTGTAAGGAGATGGCCCGGCAATCATACCACAGCGGTAACAAAAGGGTGTTCCCTTCAGATAAGACGCACCGTAGGCCATCCTCGTCCTTCTTCATTTTCGATAAAAAAAAATCTCGATCTCCGAACGCATTTTCCTTCCCCCACAGCACCTCCCTCCCTTCATCGAGCCTTTACTTTAATGGTTGGGGAAAGCATTCCCTTATTTGAACTTGGTGGGCATTCTTTCCAGCCTTAGTAAAATAGGGGTGGGTTTGGCTTGAACATAGGCTCAAACAAAATTTGAAGGGTCCTAGCTACGCCATGCGTTCAATACAAAATCTGGAAAGCTGCAGGGATGACAAAAAGAGGGCGCTTTCCTGTGTTGCACCAAAAAAAGGACCTAAGAGACGAGCATCTTCTCTTAGGTTTCTTCCTCCCGCGCCCGTCGCCGACCGGCCCGCGTTAGAGGGGAAGATTAGCAAAGCGAGAAAAGAAAGAGGGAAGGGGAGCAGCATCTTATTCTCTTCGCGAGAACTTCCGCGTTCATTTCATTGGCAGAAACGATCCATTTCATACGGGGCTTCGGGGAACCAAAAAAATGGACTTGAGAATCAAGGATAGATAGACAAGAGATAGATAAACGATATATATATATTTCTCACAAAACAACTGTGAGATAAAGAGCAGATGGATCCTATCCCCTATATCGAACACTCATTCCTATCTATTGATAGAAAGATCTTCGTCAAATACCGGACTTTGCCTTTTTTTAGGAATTACTCATATCCAAAGCAGCTTTTCACAAGCACCCCACCCCATACAACTAGTTAGGGGGGCTGTTCGCCTTTTGAATCAAACAAAGTAAGTAGTAGGGGCGTTCAGCCACTTGACTGTAAGGAGAGGGGCTTCATAGCAACTTTCATTCTAAAGGAAAGCGAAGAACCAACCTTTAGTCAATAGGAGCCCTACTTCCCTCTTTCCAACCTCATCACTTCAATTCAAGGGCAAACCCATTTCCTAGTCACCAGGCTGAGCGCACCTTTGGTACTTCAATAGGGCGAGCAGTTTGATAGTGACTTCTTTTGTTTGGTATGGCGACGAAAGGCTACTTCAATGACGGAAACAACCGGAAACTCGAGAGGGTCGCATTTGGAGAATCATTTGCCGGTAACCAAAGCCTCACTCTGATTTTGTCGTGAGGCTGACGGAATCCAATCCATAAACCCAAAAATGAAACGTTGTTCGTTCCCTTTCGTCAAGTAGGTAAAGTCGGCATACGAACCACTTTGCCTTAGACTTTATTGGAACAAAGCAAAGAAGGAGGCGGAATGGAGAAAGGAAAGGGACAAGGGCGGTCTTGCTTGGCGCAAAGGCTGCTGGTTCGGGGGTAGAGTACAATACTAAAGGTCCTCGGACTTCCAGGCGGTTTTTCTTTTGGGCAGATGTTCACCGTTGGATCTCGCCAATATAGCCCCCTATAGTTTTTACTACTGAGATATCTTTTTTTTCATTGTTCCCAGGGATTTTTTGGGGAATTTACTCCCATGCTGCAAATAGTCAAATATGAACTGAACCCTGTTGCTCTTCTTTCTTTCCTCGCGAGCAGGAAGCATACCAGCAGCGTGCGTTGCGTGATTCTACTGTGTTTTTTGCACTTGACTAGGTGGACAGTTGATCGGAAGATAACTTCGATTCGCCCGGACAGCAGGCGGGCGGCGTGCTTATCTTGTGTGACAACACTATAGAGTGAGTTGCTCTTCTAGGCGGGCAGCTGTGTGACAACACAATAGAGAAAGCAGCGCTTTCGTGTAACATGCTATGGTCTCAACGCCCTTATAAGGTAGTGATGAGTTTCACGCGCTCTAAGCCCGGCCCACGCGCGGTTAGGAAGATTGGCCGCAGAGCGGTACCACCCACCCTACCCTACCACCTATAGGCGGCCGTCCTACAAACGCCCAAAAAGGAACTGCAGTGGGATCCTATAGCGATAAATGGAATCCCCATAAAAATACCACTACATCGAGCACCAATGATTTTGTATCCGATCAAAATTTTGGCTAATTGATCGAAGTGGGTAGCTCCAATAGACCCACAGATAATGGAACAAATAGGGTGGGTAGGCCTAAGCACCACACTACACGTATAGATACGAACCCCCCTCGTTACCGTACGTGCGATTCTCACCGCATACGGCTCGCACAAAGACTCAAAAATCCATCCCGAGCCCTTTCTTCCACCTCTCCTCTCCAATCCTCGATCAAACTTGCGTTCCCTAGGCGCTATGAAATGGGGGTCTTTCCTTCGCCTATCGTATGTATCGGCTTGGCTTCGTCCCGAACCAAGGAGGCATTATGGAGGACGCATGCGTGTAGGAAGGCCGACGACTACATAATCTAAAAGACTACGACTACAAGACAGGCCGGAAGCGACTCGCTCCTATTCTCGTTGGGATTGGATATTGATGGGAAATCTATAGATCGTAGTAGTTCGCCAACCTCTCTTTTGGCATAAGCTAAAAGACTACGAAGAGAAAGAGGTCTTTGCTGCTTTACTGCGTGAACCAGGTCCAGGTCTTGCTTTTGGCATTCCCGCTGTTGACGTCCCATCGAGTTAGATAGATAAGGGTGAAAGGGATTTAGGAATGAATAGCAGGCAATGTCCTTCCTAGGAATTCCGGGTAACTTTCTGTATTCCTTAAGGTTACAGGTGAAGCTTACTTCCTGCGGTATCCCCTTGGACCTTAGCCTCTTAAGGGTTGGGTTCTAGTGGCGGGCTCTTGGGTCGTACAGACCCATATCTGGTAAAAGTGGTGGCCTGGTTGTCCCCACACCCTCTTATCATGCGTGTCTGTGGGAGCAGTTTGTGCTAGCGTTTTGGCGCTCGCCTTATGGTTCTCAGTCCTCTTTCGCCGAGATGCCTTTTAAAAAGATTTTTTCCCTCATCGGAACAAGACCCACTATACTAGATTTAGCCAATTCGAGTGCGGATGGGGATTCCCCAATAGATTCTACAGATTCGGATTTGGATGCCCCTGTGCATAAACATATGGATAGGGATGCCGATTGAGATGCGGCTAGAAAGACTCGTTTGAGTGAATCATAAACCCTCATCGCGGAACCCTAACTCAAACAATTAGCTTTCCAGAACGTGAAAATCGGATCCGATCCAAAGTTGTGCGGGAACATGGCAACCCGTTCCAATAGTTGTGCCTGAACATGGTAACCCAATCCAAGTTAGCGTGCCGGAACGTGGAAATCCTATCCCCATTGACACACCACAATCACAATCATAATCTCACAATGTATATTCACACAATCATATAACAAGAGGTGATTCATGGCATACAATTATTAAATTAACCTCATTTACAACAGGTGTGATCGATAATCAAACATTTATATACATAAATGCATTATAATTGAGCAGTTACAAACATATATCACACAAACATGAAATAACAACCATCATATACGAATTACCCTCAATTCCTAACTTGCAATTGGCCAAGTCCATTCATAGTTCATCATTAGGGTTCGTTATTAGGGTTTAATCTTAATTGACCCAAATCAATCAATCTCATAACTTTAATAGATCGAACAAAAGGTACACCCATAATCTTGTTCTACCTTACCGGAAACCCTTATTTTTTAAGCAAATCAATTCAACAAGGAAATTTTGGAAACCTTGACAAGTCATCAAAATCACTACTTAAGTACTAACCTAATTACATTAAATTATAACATTTTTCACAAAATTCACTCGGTGAATGAAGGTCTACACACAACCATACTATTGATTTCATACACATGGTAGGCATAGATTTGCAACTACTCATTTCATAAACCTAGTCTACCTGGGCACTAAACAACTGAACAAGGGTTTTTACTTCGTTTCCAGCTTTTCTCGGATTGGAGACGATGAATTTGACCAAGAATTTTCAAGATTCCCCCATTGCCCCGCTAGAAATATCCTTCTCCTTCCTTCCCATCCTTAGAGCAATATTCGTGAAGTTTTTAGGGTAATTTATGATCTATCTAGGTATTTTAGGAGAATTGAGAAAATATTATTTCCTGTAATTACATTTTGTCTCGCCTATCCCGCTGTAGCGACAACTTATCCCGCTGCATCACCGCTGCACCATCGGCATCTAGTCCGCTATAGCGGGACACTATCCCGAATATTTCAATGATGCTTGTCTGTCCTAATTAATGATAGTTCGGGTCATTACAAGCAATACAAATTTATCTCTTGTTCGTCCTCGAATGACTAGTGTCAGTCCAACACATGTTATCATTTTGGGACACTGCAATTTACCAAAATGGACCTTCATGAAACTACAAAAGATGGCGACCTATAAGTTAATTTGAACACATGAAAAAGTACTAGACTCCCAAGATAGGATAGGTTAAATGCAACACACGACGATTGAACATGTTAAAACTACACGACATGGCTCGCCAGAGTGGCAGTCCTCCTGGTGTAGCGGAGCCGCTATGACGGGATATCCTCCTGCTATAGCAGGAGATTGGGGACAGTAAATAGGGAAAAGGGACAAAAATTTCTATTTCCTCCTAAACTCCGCAAAACCTCCTAAAAACTCTCCCAAATTACTCTCCTCCAAACGTCAAAACTCACGTAACTTCTCATTTTTTGCTCTCATTACTTCATTACTTGATTAATCAACAATAGCATGCTAATTAACTGATCGAATCGAAATGGTTTTTGGGTAGTTATTTTGAAAATTGAACTAGGTTTCTAGGTTTTTTAGAAAAATGAAATGTGGTTACTTTCCGTACGTCCCAAAGTTTGCACAACATTTTAGGCATAAGGATTTCGTAAAACATGGTTAAATCGATACAATAACGGGTGGGGGAAGTTGAGAGGTTTTCTTGACATAAACACGAAATGGTAAACTATTTACGGGGTTATTTGTTGAAATCGTTGCTGATTCATGTTTTAGGATAGTCAACATACTCTGATATGCTAAAATTATGAAAAGACGGGAATTTTGGGATAGAAAATGCCATTTTTGAGTATGGTGTTCATCCCGCTGTAGAGACCTGCAACATCCCACTGTAGCAGCCTGCTACATCCCACTGTAGCAGGATTTTTAGTCCTCTTTAGCTAGAAGTCCTTGACCAGTAACCCTACCCCTTAACACCAAACCTTCTCTCTTTTTTTCTAGCCTCCTCCGACTAGTCTACACTATTATGACTTACTCTTAACTCAATGGAGGATTTCTAAATGGATGGACATAACGATGTGAACTTGCCTTTTGTACGGTTTCCTGATGTCTCTAGTCACAAGAGACCACGACTACCGCAACACAGGATTCTACTGCGAGAGGGCATTTGTGTTACATAAGCTGGTAGAGTAGGCTCCTGCCTTTTATGACCTCCTCATCGAGTTTTAGTAGCTACCACTGACTGAGGCTTCCCCAAATGCACGCTCTACTTGGGTGAGAGAGTTCTATGCCATCCTTCCTACAATCTCCTGGGAGGAACCTTATCCAGTCATTAACATTTGGGGAGTCGACATTCCTTTGAATTCCACTACTATTAATGAAGTATTGGAGGTGCTAGAGGTCCCAAATCTAGAGTACGAGCCCAAGCTTAGGGAGATGGATTTGGAGTGGATGAGGGACACTATTGTAGATCCTAAGAGACGGGAGCAGGTTTACTGAGCTACATGAGAGGGAATTACCAGTGATGACTGTTTATTGGATGCTAAGAGGTAGCTGAACTTGGTATTTAGGATGATCTTCCCATCGGGCAACCGTACCGACATGACCTTTCCTCAGGCCTTGGTGGTAGCATGCGCTATACAGGGCATCTAGAAGATGTTCTACCGGGGAAACAAGAAGGCGTTATTATTTCCTGGGCTTATCACTGCCCTTTGAAAGCGGGCAAGAATGCCCTCACTCGATTCTGACAAGGTACTTCCTACAAATCCCCCTTTTCACCATCTTTTTGTCAAGTCTGGCTCTTCTTCTAGAAGTAAGAAGAGGAGGACTGACAGGGCTAACCGCAGCAGGTCAGCTGCATGTTTAGACGGTGAGGACCCCCTTTCAGGTGCAGGGGTCGAGGTAGATATGTGAAAGATAAGAGGAGGGGGCTGAATTAAAATTAGTTGTCCAGTCAACTGCCTAAGTGCAGTAGTCGACTTCCCTGCAGGTTAGTTCAGTAAAATATAATAAAATAGTATACTGAAAACTAACTGAACATAGAAAGCTTTATATTGGTTCAAATCACTGATGTGGTGCCTAGTCCAGTCCCCTTAGCTTTCAAGGGTTTCTTTAAGATCTTGATCAACTTTGTTTACAAAATGGGTAGACTTTCGATCCTATTTGATGTGCAAATCAGATCTTCTATACTTGACACTGCCTCTACTTGTATAACCTGAACTCAAAATCTTTCCTTCACTTTTTCTTTTACAATTGTTCACTCTCGTGTACAAAGTTTTATCAAAGATGAAAGAAGATTACAAATAAGTTCAAGTGAAGATGCATACTTCTCACTAATAGTTAATATAACGCCCCAAAATGAACTAAGGTGAAATTGAGCCTCATGATTTTTTCTTGAGTTGTTTCTAAGTTAAACGGAATTAGTTTAGTGTCCTTAGGCAGTGTGCAAAGTTTCGTGAAGTTTGGAGGTCAAATGACCAAGAACGTCCAAGGCATTCGAAAGATATGCCTTGAGTCGACCTTGTACGTCTAGACGAGTTTCGTCAAGTTTTATGTGTTCATTTTGGATGAAATTCGTGTGAGAGGTGTTAAACTTATATATGATCATATTTGTGTTGGAAACATCCGGGAAATTATCCCCAAGGACCATCGAAGGGTCCTTGAGGAAGGACCCAAAACCTGGTAAGCAGGCTGTCCTAGGCAGCCTTGGTGACAGAGCAGTCGACGGCCAGTCCTGGCTGTGACGCCCCGTCACAAGGTTTCGTCGTGGGTGAATTGTTCGAGGGTGTAGAGGGGACCCTTGGGAAGCCTCTAAAGTTTGGAACGGATGGTCAGGACGGGTAGTTGCACCCGTGACGCCCCGTCACAAGCAGGTCATCGCAAGTCTGTCCCTGTGCGCAGTTTTTTCTGCCAAGTTAGGGATGAACTTGTAAATTCACCCCACGTCTAAATAAGAGTTTGGACTATTTATTAAGGGATTTTTCGATATATTAAATGAGTTTTAAACCCTAGACCTAGACAAGACCCCCTCACTTCTAAATTCAACACTCTCTCTCTCTAAAGAAACTCTCTCCAAGACTGGATTGAAAGCTAGAGGTCAAGGAAGGATAGGAGTGCTGGTTGGACGTTTCTTTTCATCAAAAACTCTTGGATTTGGCTTGCTTAGTGAGGTATGGTATCCATTCTTTAATATCTTTTCATTCAAGAAGCCAATTTCCAAAAGGGTTTTCAAAAGGGTTTCTAAACTCAAACTTCTTCTAACTTTGATTTCTAGTATGGGTCTTCTTGTATTTAAGTTCTAATGGTTTAAATGTATTTATCTTGGTTTGAATTGATGATTTGGATGTTAAAAACTCCATGAAACTCTTGTATATGCATACTTCAACTTTTGGCTTGAAAATGGGTTATGTGAGCATGATTTGAGTAAGGTATGAACTTGGGTCTTCTTGTGTATGTCATGTTGGTGTAGCTACTGCCCTAAGGGCTTTAATATGGTGGAATATTGATAAATTGCTTATGGGTGGTATATTTCTTATTATGAATTGCTATTCGAGTGGTATGGTCCACCTTATGGGTGGCGGTGCTAATTGATGAACTTGATGTTACTTAGTATGTTTTGAGTATGTGATCTTGAAGGTCTAATATGTGAAATGAAGATATATGGGAAATGGGTCTTGTATTGTGTTTGATGTAGCTTGAATTGAATGTTTGACCTAGTTTATGTCTAAATGAAGTGTATGATTATGAGAAGCATGTAGAGTGTGTAACTTGATGAATTAAGGTTAAAGTATGTTTAGAACTTGATGATAATGAAGTGATGCTTATATGCAAGGTGTGCACATGTACACACACACACTCTTTTAAGATTTGTATTATGCCAAGTTGAGCAAAAAGGGGAATCTTGAGGTGGACACAATTCGTGAGTTGAGATGTGGTGTCTAGTAGCAACCTCTCCATTCCTAGTGAGCTTTCTAAGATAGACTATTATGTTGAGAAATCCTTGGGGAGTTAAGCCTAGCACCGAGAGGATATGAAGGGGAAGTGGATTCCACTTCGTGAGTTGAGATGTTGTAATCCAAATTACCTCTTCAGATGAGTACTCCTCGTTAGTAGAGAGTGAGTTACTTCATAGCAATCTCCTTATCCCTTAACTATGTGCCCGTATAGGTGTAGCTATTGGAAAATCCATGTAAACGCTAAGAAGCATGACCTTACACTAGGCAAGTAAGGATCCCTCATCCGATAGGGGTGAATATCGGGATTCCATGTCTAGCTCTCATAGTCTTTGTCGGTTAAGCTAAATCCCACAAAGAATTGATTTAAAACTAATTATCTTGTATATTGTTGAATTTGTGTATGTATGTCATGAAGTGATCAATCCACATTAGTTACCGAGTAGGAGCATTGAGTGGGAGTAGTAGTATGGGATGCTATTCTCACATTGCACTTGGTGTGACCTATACCTACTATGGGAGAAGAGTACCTTCATGAAGTCCGTGTGAATAAGTACTATGGTGTAGTGTTATGGAGGATTATTGTGGAGTACTTGAGTAAATGGAATCCATTAGTAGTACTAAGTGGGAGTGGTAGTATGGGATGCTACTCTCACATTGCACTTGGTATGACCTATATTTCCATGAGTGTTTTGCATATGTTAGCCAAGGGCGTGGATTTGATATCCAACGAAGTAAGCCTAAGATTTGGTAGTTTTAAGGGTCGCTTTGGTGTGCTTTGAAGGGAGGTGTAATGAAAATCCCTTCTTAGCTCACTTTAGGGAGTCTTAGGATAACCTTGGGTTAGGGCAACTTCATAGGAAAAAGAGTTCATATGACTTTGACCGTGCCATTCACTGTAAGGTCTTCATTGTAAGAATCCAATATATTCACTGTGATGCTTTATTCAATTGTCATTGTAAGTTTAGTAAGTTCATTGAAATGTTCCTTTTGATTACTCTAAGTTTTGGTAAAGTTGCCATAAAGTGTTGATTGTCGATTCTTATGTTGGTTTGTTTCTAGATTCATGAATATTGCTTTAGATTGCATTAAAAGTTATTTTTACTAAAATGTCCCTTTTTGTATGTTTTTGCATATGTCATACTTAGTACATTGTTGTACTAACCCCATAATTTTATATACCTTATGAGTATAGGTTGGAAGCCTTTTGGAGGATCGGAGTTGAAGCTTGGGAATTCTATCTCTCAAGAATTGGGTATGTCCTCATATATTCGAGGACATAGTTTTATGTTTCTTAGTTTCTTAATTAAGACTTAAAAATGTATTTACTTTTATTGTAAAGGGCCGTGTCCCTAAGATTCCAAGTTGTGTGTTTAAGTTGGCTTGTGACAATAAGATTTCTTAGTATTTATGAAAAGACTCCTTTTATTATTATTATCGTGAAAAGTTTTAATTCTGCACTACTTTTCATGCTTTATGTTATGAATGCTAGTTAGAGGGCTTGTACGAGACCCCAAAGGGGTCAAGTAGGCCCGGTCATGATTCGAAGGTTTTCCCTAACTTTTAGGGGTTGCTTTCGGGTCGTGACAGACTTGGTATCAGAGCATCAGGTTTTGGGAAATAGTTTAAGGTCTGAAAGTCTCACAAACCACATCTAGTAGTATCTTGGTCATTGGTGTGAGTCGCGACACATCCATGGACAAGAGGCTATAGGATGCTAGAAGTTTCACTTTCTTCTTTATTCTCGTATCGTGCCTTAGAGTTGAGTATATAAGGTGTCTATTCTCAACCTCTTCTTTTTGTGTTTTTAGGACATGAATACGAGGAGATCGACCGCTAGAAGGGAGGAGGGAGGTGTACCAAATGAGAGAGTCCTTCCCCGTGTTGACCAAGTTCCTATTGTTGGCTTAGGGGAGGAAAATGAGGAGGTTCCTCTTCAAGAACCTCAAGTGCCTCCGGAACCTCAAGGACCTCAAGTGCCTCCTATGCCTCAAGCTCCTTTTGTTGAGGGTCATATGACTAATGCGGAGTTGAGGGCTGGCCTAATGAACTTGACCCAACTCATGACGGCTCAAGCTCAAGTTGTCAACAGTCACTTTGTGGGCCAAGATAACCTAGGAGATAGGCCCCAACCAAATGCTAGTACTCCCGCTTCTAGGATTCGGGATTTTATGAGGATGAACCCTCCTACTTTTCATGGCACTAAGGTGGATGAAGATCCACAAGGCTTCATAGATGAGGTTTTCAAGGTGGTAGATGCTATGGTGTGACCCCTAGGGAGAAAGCGGAATTGGCCGCTTACCAACTTAAGGATGTTGCTCAAGTGTGGTATGAGCAATGGAGGGGTGAGGGACCCTTAGAAAGAGGACCGGTTGATTGGGAGGAATTCAAAGAGGCTTTCCTAGATAGATTCTTTCCTTTAGAGTGGAGGGAGAAGAAGATGGTTGAATTCATGAACCTCCGTCAAGGGGGAATGAGTGTGCAAGAGTACTCTCTCAAATTCACCCAACTCTCTAAGTATGCCCCAACCATGGTAGCCAACCCTAGGGCTAGGATGAACAAGTTTGTGATGGGCGTGTCTAGCTTGGTGGAAAAAGAGTGTCGTACGACTATGCTTCTTAATGACATGGATATCTCTAGGCTTATGGTATATGCACAACAAATTGAGGAGTCCAAAATTAGGGAGATAAGGCAAGAGGGCAAGAGACCTAGGGATGATTCTAGTCACCAAAGGCCTAAGAAGAGGTTTTATCCCCAAGATTCTTCTATGGGAAACAAGGATAGGGCTCCAAATCAATCTTCTCAAGGTGGTGGTAATTCCTATGAAAGGGCTAGGTGCCCTACTTGTGGCAAGCAACATGGGGGTAAGTGTAGTGCCGGAACGGATGGTTGTTTTGCATGTGCTAATAAAGGCCACAAGATGAGGGACTGCCCAAACCTTAAATCAAGGGGGAGAGATGTCAATCAAGCTTCCCTAGATCCTAATGCTCCCAAGAAGAACCCTTCCTATTGGGATGGGGGGCTAGAAAGGATAGTTAATCCGGATTGATGGTTTCGGTAAGTATCAACTCTTTGTTATTATTGCTTTTGTGTTATGAGATGATTTTATATGGTTTTATAGTCCATATGATCATGTCATCTTGATAAATTGCTCAAAGAGTGGAATTTTGAAAGTTTTGTATGTTTGGCAGTGTTAGAGTGAATGTTCACTGTGAAAACAATTTTCAATTTGAGAAAAATTTGCCTTGCCTTAATTGAAGTTTAAATATGTGCAAAATTGTTGTATATGAGCATGTTTAATGTTGGAGAAGGTAGTTCCTCCATAATAGAAGTTTAAGGTTGAGTTTTGACTTTGTGAGTTTGGCAAAAGTTGTCTATGTTGATAAGTGTTGAAAGTGTGAAATGATGTTCCTTGCTAATTGATGCTTTGATTGTTGGTGTTTTGATCATGATCTAAGTGAATTATATGATGCTAAGAGATTCCTTGTTGTTCTTAAAAAAAAAAATTAAGTGCCATTCGAGGACGAATGTTATTGCAAGTGGGGGAGAATATAACGCCCCAAAATGAACTAAGGTGAACTAGAGCCTCATGATTGTTTCTTGAGTTTATTCTAACTTAAACGGAGTTATTTTAGTGTCCTTAGGCAGTGTGCAAAGTTTCGTGAAGTTTGGAGGTCAAACGACCAACAACGTCCAAGGCATTCGAAAGATATGCCTTGAGTCAACCTTGTACGTCTCGACGAGTTTCGTCGAGTTTTATGTGTTCATTTTGGATTAAATTCGTGTGAGAGGTGTTAAACTTATAGATGATCATATTTGTGTTGGAAATGTCCAGGAAATTATCCCCAAGGACCATCGAAGGGTCCTTGAAGAAGGACCTAAAACCTGGTAAGCAGGCTGTCCTAGGCAGCCTTGGCGACGGAGCAGTCGACGGCCAGTCCTGGCTGTGACGCCCCGTCACAAGGTTCCGTCGTGGGGGACTTGTTCAAGGGTGTAGAGGGGACCCTTGGAAAGCCTCTGAAGTTTGCAACAGATGGTCAAGACGGGACGTTGCACCCGTGACGCCCCATTACAAGCAGGTCATCGCAAGTCTGTCCCTGTGCGCAGATTTTTCTGCCAAGTTAGGGATGAACTTGTAAATTCACCCCACGTCTAAATAAGAGTTTGGACTATTTGTTAAGGGATTTTTGGGTATATTAAATGAGTTTTAAACCCTAGACCTAGACAAGACCCCCTCACTTCTAAATTCAACTCTCTCTCTCTCTAAAGAAACTCTCTCCAAGACTCGATTGAAAGCTAGAGGTCAAGGAAGGATAGGAGGGCTGGTTGGACGTTTCTTTTCATCAAAAACTCTTGGATTTGGCTTGCTTAGTGAGGTATGGTATCCATTCTTGAATATCTTTTCATTCAAGAAGCCAATTTCCAAAAGGGTTTTCAAAAGGGTTTCTAAACTCAAACTTCTTCTAACTTTGATTTCTAGTATGGGTCTTCTTGTATTTAAGTTCTAATGGTTTAAATGTATTTATCTTGGTTTGAATTGATGATTTGGATGTTAAAAACTCCATGAAACTCTTGTATATGCATACTTCAACTTTTGGATTGAAAATGGGTTATGTGAGCATGATTTGAGTAAGGTATGAACTTGGGTCTTCTTGTGTATGTCATGTTGGTGTAGCTACTGCCCTAAGGGCTTTAATATGGTGGAATATTGATAAATTACTTATGGGTGATGATGGTTTGATTTGTTGATGAGTTGTTCTCATGGTATATTTCTTATTATGAGTTGCTATTTGAGTGGTATAGTCCACCTTATGGGTGGCGCTGCTAATTGATGAACTTGATGTCACTTAGTATGTTTTGAGTATGTGATCTTGAAGGTCTAATATGTGAAATGAAGATATATGGGAAATGGGTCTTGTATTGTGTTTGATGTAGCTTGAATTGCATGTTTGACCAAGTTTATGTCTAAATGAAGTGTATGATTATGAGAAGCATGTAGAG
This sequence comes from Solanum sitiens, assembly GCA_016801875.1. Classification (NCBI taxonomy): domain Eukaryota; kingdom Viridiplantae; phylum Streptophyta; class Magnoliopsida; order Solanales; family Solanaceae; genus Solanum; species Solanum sitiens. The sequence goes on along the minus strand of JABWTJ010000140.1, from coordinate 1,667,813 downwards.
TGTGTAACTTGATGAATTAAGGTTAATGTATGTGTAGAACTTGATGATAATGAAGCGATGCTTATATGCAAGGTGTGCACATGTACACACACACTCTTTTAAGATTTGTATTATGCCAAGTTGAGCAAAAAGGGAAATCTTGAGGTGGACACACTTCGTGAGTTGAGATGTAGTGTCTAGTAGCAACCTCTCCATTCCTAGTGAACTTTCTAAGATAGACTATTATGTTGAGAAATCCGTGGGGAGTTATGCCTAGCACCGAGAGGATATGAAGGGGAGGTGGATTGCACTTCGTAAGTTGAGATGTTGTAATCCAAAGTACCTCTTCAGATGAGTACTCCTCGTTAGTAGAGAGTGAGTTACTTCGTAGCAATCTCCTTATCCCTTAACTATGTGCCCGCATAGGTGTAGCTATTGGAAAATCCATGTAAACGCTAAGAAGCATGACCTTACACTAGGCAAGTAAGGATCCCTCATTCGATAGGGGTGAATATCGAGATTCCATGTCTAGCTCTCATAGTCTTTGTCGGTTAAGCTAAATCCCACAAAGAATTGATTTGAAACTAATTATCTTGTATATTGTTGAATTTGTGTATGTATGTCATGAAGTGATCAATCCACATTAGTTACCGAGTAGGAGCATTGAGTGGGAGTAGTAGTATGGGATGCTATTCTCACATTGCACTTGGTGTGACCTATACCTACTATGGGAGAAGAGTACCTTCATGAAGTCCGTGTGAATAAGTACTATGGTGTAGTGTTATGGAGGATTATTGTGGAGTACTTGAGTAAATGGAATCCATTAGGAGTACTAAGTGGGAGTGGTAGTATGGGATGTTACTCTTACATTGCACTTGGTATGACCTATATTTCCATGAGTGTTTTGCATATGTTAGCCAAGGGCGTGGATTTGATATCCAACGAAGTAAGCCTAAGATTTGGTAGTTTTAAGGGTCGCTTTGGTGTGCTTTTAAGGGAGGTGTAATGAAAATCCCTTCTTAGCTCACTTTAGGGAGTCTTAGGATAACCTTGGGTTAGGGCAACTTCAAAGGAAAAAGAGTTCGTATGACTTTGACCGTGCCATTCACTGTAAGGTCTTCATTGTAAGAATCCAATATATTCACTGTGATGCTTTATTCAATTGTCATTGTAAGTTTAGTAAGTTCATTGAAATGTTCCTTTTGATTACTCTAAGTTTTGGTAAAGTTGCCATAAAGTGTTGATTGTCGATTATTATGTTGGTTTGTTTCTAGATTCATGAATATTGCTTTAGATTGCATTAAAAGTTATTTTTATTAAAATGTCCCTTTTTGTATGTTTTTGCATATGTCATACTTAGTACATTGTTGTACTAACCCCATAATTTTATATACCTTATGAGTATAGGTTGGAAGCCTTTTGGAGGATCGGAGTTGAAGCTTGGGAATTCTATCTCTCAAGAATTGGGTATGTCCTCATATATTCGAGGACATAGTTTTATGTTTCTTAGTTTCTTAATTAAGACTTAAAAATGTATTTACTTTTATTGTAAAGGGCCGTGTCCCTAAGATTCCAAGTTGTGTGTTTAAGTTGGCTTGTGACAATAAGATTTCTTAGTATTTATGAAAAGACTCCTTTTTTTATTATTATCGTGAAAAGTTTTAATTCCGCACTACTTTTCATGCTTTATGTTATGAATGCTAGTTAGAGAGCTTGTACGAGACCCCAAAGGGGTCAAGTACGCCCGGTCATGATTCGAAGGTTTTCCCTAACTTTTAGGGGTTGCTTTCGGGTCGTGACAGACTTGGTATCAGAGCATAAGGTTTTGGGAAATAGTTTAAGGTCTGAAATTCTCACAAACCACATCTAGTAGTATCTTGGTCATTGGTGTGAGTCGCGACACATCCATGGACAAGAGGATATAGGATGCTAGAAGTTTCACTTTCTTCTCTATTCTCGTATCGTGCCTTAGAGTTGAGTATATAAGGTGTCTATTCTCAATCTCTTCTTTTTGTGTTTTTAGGACATGAATACGAGGAGATCGACCGCTAGAAGGGAGGAGGGAGGTGTACCAAATGAGAGAGTCCTTCCCCGTGTTGACCAAGTTCCTATTGTTGGCTTAGGGGAGGAAAATGAGGAGGTTCCTCTTCAAGAACCTCAAGTGCCTCCGAAACCTCAAGGACCTCAAGTGCCTCCGAAACCTCAAGGACCTCAAGTGCCTCCTATGCCTCAAGCTCCTTTTGTTGAGGGTCATATGACTAATGCGGAGTTGAGGGCTGCCCCAATGAACTTGACCCAACTCATGACGGCTCAAGCTCAAGTTGTCAACAGTCACTTTGTGGGCCAAGCTAACCTAGGAGATAGGCCCCAACCAAATGCTAGTACTCCCGCTTCTAGGATTCGGGATTTTATGAGGATGAACCCTCCTACTTTTCATGGCACTAAGGTGGATGAAGATCCACAAGGCTTCATAGATGAGGTTTTCAAGGTGGTAGATGCTATGGTGTGACCCCTAGGGAGAAAGCGGAATTGGCCGCTTACCAACTTAAGGATGTTGCTCAAGTGTGGTATGAGCAATGGAGGGGTGAGGGACCCTTAGAAAGAGGACCGGTTGATTGGGAGGAATTCAAAGAGGCTTTCCTAGATAGATTCTTTCCTTTAGAGTGGAGGGAGAAGAAGATGGTTGAATTCATGAACCTCCGTCAAGGGGGAATGAGTGTGCAAGAGTACTCTCTCAAATTCACCCAACTCTCTAAGTATGCCCCAACCATGGTAGCCAACCCTAGGGCTAGGATGAACAAGTTTGTGATGGGCGTGTCTAGCTTGGTGTAAAAAGAGTGTCGTACGGCTATGCTTCTTAATGACATGGATATCTCTAGGCTCATGGTTTATGCACAACAAATTGAGGAGTCCAAAATTAGGGAGATAAGGCAAGAGGGCAAGAGACCTAGGGATGATTCTAGTCACCAAAGGCCTAAGAAGAGGTTTTATCCCCAAGATTCTTCTATGGGAAACAAGGATAGGGCTCCAAATCAATCTTCTCAAGGTGGTGGTAATTCCTATGAAAGGGCTAGGTGCCCTACTTGTGGCAAGCAACATGGGGGTAAGTGTAGTGCCGGAACGGATGGTTGTTTTGCATGTGCTAATAAAGGCCACAAGATGAGGGACTGCCCAAACCTTAAATCAAGGGGGAGAGATGTCAATCAAGCTTCCCTAGATCCTAATGCTCCCAAGAAGAACCCTTCCTATTGGGATGGGGGGCTAGAAAGGATAGTTAATCCGGATTGATGGTTTCGGTAAGTATCAACTCTTTGTTATTATTGCTTTTGTGTTATGAGATGATTTTATATGGTTTTATAGTCCATATGATCATGTCATCTTGATAAATTGCTCAAAGAGTGGAATTTTGAAAGTTTTGTATGTTTGGCAGTGTTAGAGTGAATGTTCACTGTGAAAACAATTTTCAATTTGAGAAAAATTTGCCTTGCCTTAATTGAAGTTTAAATATGTGCAAAATTGTTGTATATGAGCATGTTTAATGTTGGAGAAGGTAGTTCCTCCATAATAGAAGTTTAAGGTTGAGTTTTGACTTTGTGAGTTTGGCAAAAGTTGTCTATGTTGATAAGTGTTGAAAGTGTGAAATGATGTTCCTTGCTAATTGATGCTTTGATTGTTGGTGTTTTGATCATGATCTAAGTGAATTATATGATGCTAAGAGATTCCTTGTTGTTCTTAAAAAAAAAAATTAAGTGCCATTCGAGGACGAATGTTATTGCAAGTGGGGGAGAATATAACGCCCCAAAATGAACTAAGGTGAACTAGAGCCTCATGATTGTTTCTTGAGTTTATTCTAACTTAAACGGAGTTATTTTAGTGTCCTTAGGCAGTGTGCAAAGTTTCGTGAAGTTTGGAGGTCAAACGACCAACAACGTCCAAGGCATTCGAAAGATATGCCTTGAGTCAACCTTGTACGTCTCGACGAGTTTCGTCGAGTTTTATGTGTTCATTTTGGATTAAATTCGTGTGAGAGGTGTTAAACTTATAGATGATCATATTTGTGTTGGAAATATCCAGGAAATTATCCCCAAGGACCATCGAAGGGTCCTTGAAGAAGGACCTAAAACCTGGTAAGCAGGCTGTCCTAGGCAGCCTTGGCGACGGAGCAGTCGACGGCCAGTCCTGGCTGTGACGCCCCGTCACAAGGTTCCGTCGTGGGGGACTTGTTCAAGGGTGTAGAGGGGACCCTTGGAAAGCCTCTGAAGTTTGCAACAGATGGTCAAGACGGGCCGTTGCACCCGTGACGCCCCATTACAAGCAGGTCATCGCAAGTCTGTCCCTGTGCGCAGATTTTTCTGGCAAGTTAGGGATGAACTTGTAAATTCACCCCACGTCTAAATAAGAGTTTGGACTATTTGTTAAGGGATTTTTGGGTATATTAAATGAGTTTTAAACCCTAGACCTAGACAAGACCCCCTCACTTCTAAATTCAACTCTCTCTCTCTCTAAAGAAACTCTCTCCAAGACTCGATTGAAAGCTAGAGGTCAAGGAAGGATAGGAGGGCTGGTTGGACGTTTCTTTTCATCAAAAACTCTTGGATTTGGCTTGCTTAGTGAGGTATGGTATCCATTCTTGAATATCTTTTCATTCAAGAAGCCAATTTCCAAAAGGGTTTTCAAAAGGGTTTCTAAACTCAAACTTCTTCTAACTTTGATTTCTAGTATGGGTCTTCTTGTATTTAAGTTCTAATGGTTTAAATGTATTTATCTTGGTTTGAATTGATGATTTGGATGTTAAAAACTCCATGAAACTCTTGTATATGCATACTTCAACTTTTGGATTGAAAATGGGTTATGTGAGCATGATTTGAGTAAGGTATGAACTTGGGTCTTCTTGTGTATGTCATGTTGGTGTAGCTACTGCCCTAAGGGCTTTAATATGGTGGAATATTGATAAATTACTTATGGGTGATGATGGTTTGATTTGTTGATGAGTTGTTCTCATGGTATATTTCTTATTATGAGTTGCTATTTGAGTGGTATAGTCCACCTTATGGGTGGCGCTGCTAATTGATGAACTTGATGTTACTTAGTATGTTTTGAGTATGTGATCTTGAAGGTCTAATATGTGAAATGAAGATATATGGGAAATGGGTCTTGTATTGTGTTTGATGTAGCTTGAATTGCATGTTTGACCAAGTTTATGTCTAAATGAAGTGTATGATTATGAGAAGCATGTAGAGTGTGTAACTTGATGAATTAAGGTTAATGTATGTGTAGAACTTGATGATAATGAAGCGATGCTTATATGCAAGGTGTGCACATGTACACACACACTCTTTTAAGATTTGTATTATGTCAAGTTGAGCAAAAAGGGAAATCTTGAGGTGGACACACTTCGTGAGTTGAGATGTAGTGTCTAGTAGCAACCTCTCCATTCCTAGTGAACTTTCTAAGATAGACTATTATGTTGAGAAATCCGTGGGGAGTTATGCCTAGCACCGAGAGGATATGAAGGGGAGGTGGATTGCACTTCGTAAGTTGAGATGTTGTAATCCAAAGTACCTCTTCAGATGAGTACTCCTCGTTAGTAGAGAGTGAGTTACTTCGTAGCAATCTCCTTATCCCTTAACTATGTGCCCGCATAGGTGTAGCTATTGGAAAATCCATGTAAATGCTAAGAAGCATGACCTTACACTAGGCAAGTAAGGATCCCTCATTCGATAGGGGTGAATATCGAGATTCCATGTCTAGCTCTCATAGTCTTTGTCGGTTAAGCTAAATCCCACAAAGAATTGATTTGAAACTAATTATCTTGTATATTGTTGAATTTGTGTATGTATGTCATGAAGTGATCAATCCACATTAGTTACCGAGTAGGAGCATTGAGTGGGAGTAGTAGTATGGGATGCTATTCTCACATTGCACTTGGTGTGACCTATACCTACTATGGGAGAAGAGTACCTTCATGAAGTCCGTGTGAATAAGTACTATGGTGTAGTGTTATGGAGGATTATTGTGGAGTACTTGAGTAAATGGAATCCATTAGGAGTACTAAGTGGGAGTGGTAGTATGGGATGCTACTCTCACATTGCACTTGGTATGACCTATATTTCCATGAGTGTTTTGCATATGTTAGCCAAGGGCGTGGATTTGATATCCAACGAAGTAAGCCTAAGATTTGGTAGTTTTAAGGGTCGCTTTGGTGTGCTTTGAAGGGAGGTGTAATGAAAATCCCTTCTTAGCTCACTTTAGGGAGTCTTAGGATAACCTTGGGTTAGGGCAACTTCATAGGAAAAAGAGTTCATATGACTTTGACCGTGCCATTCACTGTAAGGTCTTCATTGTAAGAATCCAATATATTCACTGTGATGCTTTATTCAATTGTCATTGTAAGTTTAGTAAGTTCATTGAAATGTTCCTTTTGATTACTCTAAGTTTTGGTAAAGTTGCCATAAAGTGTTGATTGTCGATTCTTATGTTGGTTTGTTTCTAGATTCATGAATATTGCTTTAGATTGCATTAAAAGTTATTTTTACTAAAATGTCCCTTTTTGTATGTTTTTGCATATGCCATACTTAGTACATTGTTGTACTAACCCCATATTTTAATATACCTTATGAGTATAGGTTGGAAGCCTTTTTGGAGGATCGGAGTTGAAGCTTGGGAATTCTATCTCTCAAGAATTGGGTATGTCCTCATATATTCGAGGACATAGTTTTATGTTTCTTAGTTTCTTAATTAAGACTTAAAAATGTATTTACTTTTATTGTAAAGGGCCGTGTCCCTAAGATTCCAAGTTGTGTGTTTAAGTTGGCTTGTGACAATAAGATTTCTTAGTATTTATGAAAAGACTCCTTTTATTATTATTATCGTGAAAAGTTTTAATTCTGCACTACTTTTCATGCTTTATGTTATGAATGCTAGTTAGAGGGCTTGTACGAGACCCCAAAGGGGTCAAGTAGGCCCGTTCATGATTCGAAGGTTTTCCCTAACTTTTAGGGGTTGCTTTCGGGTCGTGACAGACTTGGTATCAGAGCATAAGGTTTTGGGAAATAGTTTAAGGTCTGAAAGTCTCACAAACCACATCTAGTAGTATCTTGGTCATTGGTGTGAGTCGCGACACATCCATGGACAAGAGGCTATAGGATGCTAGAAGTTTCACTTTCTTCTCTATTCTAGTATCGTGCCTTAGAGTTGAGTATATAAGGTGTCTATTCTCAACCTATTCTTTTTGTGTTTTTAGGACATGAATACGAGGAGATCGACCGCTAGAAGGGAGGAGGGATGTGTACCAAATGAGAGAGTCCTTCCCTGTGTTGACCAAGTTCCTATTATTGGCTTAGGGGAGGAAAATGAGGAGGTTCCTCTTCAAGAACCTCAAGTGCCTCCGGAACCTCAAGGACCTCAAGTGCCTCCTATGCCTCAAGCTCCTTTTGTTGAGGGTGATATGACTAATGCGGAGTTGAGGGCTGCCCTAATGAACTTGACCGAACTCATGACGGCTCAAGCTCAAGTTGTCAACAATCACTTTGTGGGCCAAGCTAACCTAGGAGATAGGCCCCAACCAAATGCTAGTACTCCCGCTTCTAGGATTCGGGATTTTATGAGGATGAACCCTCCTACTTTTCATGGCACTAAGGTGGATGAAGATCCACAAGGCTTCATAGATGAGGTTTTCAAGGTGGTAGATGCTATGGGTGTGACCCCTAGGGAGAAAGCGGAATTGGCCGCTTACCAACTTAAGGATGTTGCTCAAGTGTGGTATGAGCAATGGAGGGGTGAGAGACCCTTAGAAAGAGGACCGGTTGATTGGGAGGAATTCAAAGAGGCTTTCCTAGATAGATTCTTTCCTTTAGAGTGGAGGGAGAAGAAGATGGTTGAATTCATGAACCTCCGTCAAGGGGGAATGAGTGTGCAAGAGTACTCTCTCAAATTCACCCAACTCTCTAAGTATGCCCCAACCATGGTAGCCAACCCTAGGGCTAGGATGAACAAGTTTGTGATGGGCGTGTCTAGCTTGGTGTAAAAAGAGTGTCGTACGGCTATGCTTCTTAATGACATGGATATCTCTAGGCTCATGGTATATGCACAACAAATTGAGGAGTCCAAAATTAGGGAGATAAGGCAAGAGGGCAAGAGACCTAGGGATGATTCTAGTCACCAAAGGCCTAAGAAGAGGTTTTATCCCCAAGATTCTTCTATGGGAAACAAGGATAGGTCTCCAAATCAATCTTCTCAAGGTGGTGGTAATTCCTATGAAAGGGCTAGGTGCCCTACTTGTGGCAAGCAACATGGGGGTAAGTGTCGTGCCGGAACGGATGGTTGTTTTGCATGTGCTAATAAAGGCCACAATATGAGGGACTGCCCAAACCTTAAATCAAGGGGGAGAGATGTCAATCAAGCTTCCCTAGATCCTAATGCTCCCAAGAAGAACCCTTCCTATTGGGATGGGGGGCTAGAAAGGATAGTTAATCCGGATTGATGGTTTCGGTAAGTCTCAACTCTTTGTTATTGTTGCTTTTGTGTTATGAGATGATTTTATATGTTTTTATAGTCCATATGATCATGTCATCTTGATAAATTGCTCAAAGAGTGGAATTTTGAAAGTTTTGTATGTTTGGCAGTGTTAGAGTGAATGTTCACTGTGAAAACAATTTTCAATTTGAGAAAAATTTGCCTTGCCTTAGTTGAAGTTTAAATATGTGCAAAATTGTTGTATATGAGCATGTTTAATGTTGGAGAAGGTAGTTCCTCCATAAAAGAAGTTTAAGGTTGAGTTTTGACTTTGTGAGTTTGGCAAAAGTTGTCTATGTTGATAAGTGTTGAAAGTGTGAAATGATGTTCCTTGCTAATTGATGCTTTGATTGTTGGTGTTTTGATCATGATCTAAGTGAATTATATGATGCTAAGAGAGTCCTTGTTGTTCTTAAAAAAAAAATTAAGTGTCATTCGAGGACGAATGTTATTGCAAGTGGGGGAGAATATAACGCCCCAAAATGAACTAAGGTGAACTAGAGCCTCATAATTGTTTCTTGAGTTTATTCTAAGTTAAACGGAGTTATTTTAGTGTCCTTAGGCAGTGTGAAAAGTTTTGTGAAGTTTGGAGGTCAAACGACCAACAACGTCCAAGGCATTCGAAAGATATGCCTTGAGTCGACCTTGTACGTCTAAACGAGTTTCGTCGAGTTTTATGTGTTCATTTTGGATTAAATTCGTGTGAGAGGTGTTAAACTTTTAGATGATCATATTTGTGTTGGAAACGTCCAGGAAATTATCCCCAAGGACCATCGAAGGGTCCTTGAAGAAGGACCTAAAACCTGGTAAGCAGGCTGTCCCAGGCAGCCTTGGTGACGGAGCAGTCGACGGCCAGTCCTGGCTGTGACGCCCCGTCACAAGGTTCCGTTGTGGGGGACTTGTTCAAGGGTGTAGAGGGGACCCTTGGAAAGCCTGTGAAGTTTGCAACAGATGGTCAAGACGGGCCGTTGCAACCATGACGCCCCATTACAAGCAGGTCATCGCAAGTCTGTCCCTATGCGCAGATTTTTCTGCCAAGTTAGGGATGAACTTGTAAATTCACCCCACGTCTAAATAAGAGTTTGGACTATTTGTTAAGGGATTTTTGGGTATATTAAATGAGTTTTAAACCCTAGACCTAGACAAGACCCCCTCACTTCTAAATTCAACTCTCTCTCTCTCTAAAGAAACTCTCTCCAAGACTCGATTGAAAGCTAGAGGTCAAGGAAGGATAGGAGGGCTGGTTGGACGTTTCTTTTCATCAAAAACTCTTGGATTTGGCTTGCTTAGTGAGGTATGGTATCCATTCTTGAATATCTTTTCATTCAAGAAGACAATTTCCAAAAGGGTTTTCAAAAGGGTTTCTAAACTCAAACTTCTTCTAACTTTGATTTCTAGTATGGGTCTTCTTGTATTTAAGTTCTAATGGTTAAAATGTATTTATCTTGGTTTGAATTGATGATTTGGATGTTAAAAACTCCATGAAACTCTTGTATATGCATACTTCAACTTTTGGCTTGAAAATGGGTTATGTGAGCATGATTTGAGTAAGGTATGAACTTGGGTCTTCTTGTGTATGTCATGTTGGTGTAGCTACTGCCCTAAGGGCTTTAATATGGTGGAATATTGATAAATTACTTATGGGTGATGATGGTTTGATTTGTTGATGAGTTGTTCTCATGGTATATTTCTTATTATGAGTTGCTATTTGAGTGGTATAGTCCACCTTATGGGTGGCGCTGCTAATTGATGAACTTGATGTTACTTAGTATGTTTTGAGTATGTGATCTTGAAGGTCTAATATGTGAAATGAAGATATATGGGAAATGGGTCTTGTATTGTGTTTGATGTAGCTTGAATTGCATGTTTGACCTAGTTTATGTCTAAATGAAGTGTATGATTATGAGAAGCATGTAGAGTGTGTAACTTGATGAATTAAGGTTAAAGTATGTGTAGAACTTGATGATAATGAAGCGATGCTTATATGCAAGGTGTGCACATGTACACACACACACTCTTTTAAGATTTGTATTATGCCAAGTTGAGCAAAAAGGGGAATCTTGAGGTGGACACACTTCGTGAGTTGAGATGTAGTGTCTAGTAGCAACCTCTCCATTCCTAGTGAGCTTTCTAAGATAGACTATTATGTTGAGAAATCCGTGGGGAGTTATGCCTAGCACCGAGAGGATATGAAGGGGAGGTGGATTGCACTTCGTAAGTTGAGATGTTGTAATCCAAAGTACCTCTTAAGATGAGTACTCCTCGTTAGTAGAGAGTGAGTTACTTAGTAGCAATATCCTTATACCTTAACTATGTGCCCGCATAGGTGTAGCTATTGGAAAAGCCATGTAAACGCTAAGAAGCATGACCTTACACTAGGCAAGTAAGGATCCCTCATCCGATAGGGGTTAATATCGGGATTCCATGTCTAGCTCTCATGGTCTTTGTCGGTTAAGCTAACTCCCACAAAGAATTGATTTGAAACTAATTATCTTGTATATTGTTGAATTTGTGTATGTATGTCGTGAAGTGCTCAATCCACATTAGTTACCGAGTAGGAGCATTGAGTGGGAGTAGTAGTATGGGATGCTATTCTCACATTGCACTTGGTGTGACCTATACCTACTATGGGAGAAGAGTACCTTCATGAAGTCCGTGTGAATAAGTACTATGGTGTAGTGTTATGGAGGATTATTGTGGAGTACTTGAGTAAATGGAATCCATTAGGAGTACTAAGTGGGAGTGGTAGCATGGGATGCTACTCTCACATTGCACTTGGTATGACCTATATTTCCATGAGTGTTTTGCATATGTTAGCCAAGGGCGTGGATTTGATTTCCAATGAAGTAAGCCTAAGATTTGGTAGTTTTAAGGGTCGCTTTGGTGTGCTTTGAAGGGAGGTGTAATGAAAATCCCTTCTTAGCTCACTTTAGGTAGTCTTAGGATAACCTTGGGTTAGGGCAACTTCAAAGGAAAAAGAGTTCATATGACTTGGACCGTGCCATTCATTGTAAGGTCTTCATTGTAAGGATCCAATATATTCACTGTGATGCTTTATTCAATTGTCATTGTAAGTTTAGCAAGTTCATTGAAATGTTCCTTTTGATTACTCTAAGTTTTGGTAAAGTTGCCATAAAGTGTTGATTGTCGATTCTTATGTTGGTTTGTTTCTAGATTCATGAATATTGCTTTAGATTGCATTAAAAGTTATTGTTACTAAAATGTCCCTTTTTGTATGATTTTGCATATGCCAAACTTAGTACATTGTTGTACTAACCCCATACTTTTATATACCTTATGAGTATAGTTTTGAAGCCTATTGGAGGATCGGAGTTGAAGCTTGGGAATTTTATCTCTCAAGAATTGGGTATGTCCTCATATATTCGAGGACATAGTTTTATGTTTCTTAGTTTCTTAATTAAGACTTAAAAATTTATTTACTTTTATTGTAAAGGGCCGTGTCCCTATGATTCCAAGTTGTGTGTTTAAGTTGGCTTGTGACGATAAGATTTCCTAGGATTTATGAAAGGACTCCTTTTATTATTATTATCGTGAAAAGTTTTAATTCCGCAGTACTTTTCATGCTTTATGTTATGAATGCTAGTTAGAGGGCTTGTACGAGACCCCAAAGGCGTCAAGTACGCCCGGTCATGATTCGAAGGTTTTCCCTAACTTTTAGGGGGTGCTTTCGGGTCGTGACAGTTAAGGAGGTTTATATAGTGATTGCTCTTGTCAGAAACCCAAGGGTGTTTGAGTTAAGGATATTTGATCTTATCCTGGATTCACCTTCTGATTGATTTGCTGAGTCATGTCAATATCAACTATGTGCATGAAAAATCAATTCTTTCTTTTGTTTAAGGTCTTGAGTCTTGGTTTGATCTTTATTATTGATTTGATTTCCCTTTAAGGTGAGCTAGCCGATTTGGTCTTGTATTTGATTTGTCTTTATTATGTTGCTTGATTGAATCTTCCTTGTTTGCATCCTTTTGATTGCAAATCGTGATGTTTGATCTGATTGATCAAATATTTACTTTCCTTATTCATCGTGATTCCTGTAATCATTTGATTTGCTGCCAGTTGTGTTTGGTTGATCTTGATTGATCAAATATCATTTTCCTTTTCGCTTGATTTCATTTTGATTCCTCCAGTCCGTCATAGTCTCCGTCTTCTTCCTATTCTGGATTGTATGACTTCGTGAGAGTAGTTTGTCATATTAAAATGTACAAGAGGTTATCAATCTCCCCCTTTTTGATAATGACAACTAAGTTCAAATAAGAGGATAAAAGCTTCCCTGAATTATCGAGATCCGTGATGTCGTTATATTCTCATTACTATTAAGGCTTTCCCTGAGTAAAAGCTCCCCCTGAATGGAGTTCCTCTTGTCCTAATGAATCTTCCTTAGACAGTAGTAATACATTCTCCCCCTTTGACATAATCAAAAAGTTAAGCATAGCAAGCATAATAGTTTAGATTGGACTAAAAGCAGTAGGAAGGCTGAAAGTCTTCAATATACAGTCAATATAAAATAGGGACACATCCCTGCACAAAGATGTCGAAAAGTAAGTGTAAAATGAACATCAACATATCAGACTTGGGTACCCCAAAAGTACTTGAGAGAGTTAATGATTCTCTCAGTAAAGGAGTGATCAGAGCGCTCCACATTCCTAGATAGACTAGAGTAGGAATTTTGAATAGAGATTGCCAGTTCGTTGTTAGAGGAGTCGACTCCCCCTTTGAGTCGGTTGAGTTGTTGGATAAGTTTGTTGAACATGGCAATACCCTCTTGCTTTATACCTATCATTGAAATATGAAGCTTAACGACATCTGTGTTGGGGTCTTTCCGGGGATGAAACACCTTTTCAACCGCATCATGAACTGTCTCTAGTCCATGATCCACATCCACGAGACGAGTTTTGAGTTCCTTGGCATCCTTGAGTAGAAGATATATAGAGTCTGCACAAATCTATGTTTGTTTTACTTCTTCGATCCTTTCTTGAACAAAGTCTTTCTTTATCCATCGATTTCCTATTTCGACATAGCCCATGCTTGAAAAGGTCCAGGAGTCATAGGTAGACTTTATCACAGTGGGGTTTGTACAAAGAGAGATAAATGAGATGGTCTACAACTATTCACGATATGAACAAGCCATACGGTAAACTCATCGAGGGATTTGTTTCCTCGGAACTCTCCCACATTTACTCCTTAAACCATTGTGCCCAGTTGATTCTATATTTTTTAGCAAGCAGTATAGAACATATACATCTCTGCTCTAGATGTTACTTGGGGACCTATTTCTAGGTAGTAAAGTAGTTGCAACAATATGACCCAGAATGTGATTTTCAAAACAGAGAGCCAAAGGACCAAATTCAGGTGGCTTGGATTCCGGTTCAGCCACAACGGCTTTATCCTCCTCCAGAGTTTATTTCAAAATCAGTTGGCCAACAACCATGCATGTAAGGAATAACACCAAAAACAATTGTACAATGGTTCGCTGATAACAAGACGATTTCCCAGGACTAAGGTTTCTAACTCTCCACTATCATGGGAGATATGGAGATTAGCATAGAACAGTCTGACAACTTCTTCAAAAACCTCAATACCACATAGAGTAAAAAATAGCGATAATTTCTGAGCTTTAAGGAAGGGGCTTACCGGACAGTTTGAGTCATCCAGTTGACTGAGATTAACCACATGTACAGGCACAATTGGATGAATTTTGAAGCATTCATACATGTTCTTATGATTTGGACCCCAGAATCGATGCATGTCGTCAGTAGAGAGAGTCCCAGTAAGGCTGGGTTTGGTATTATTCGCTTTCTTTGAACTGGTGACAGAAAGCTTTTGCTTTGTATAGACGGGAGGAGATTCTTGTGATTTATTGGATGAATTAGAAGACAAAGAACGAACGTCAGGAGGGAGAGAAGGGCTAGGGGCAGAGTTTTTTTAGAGAAGACATAGAGCGGGTCTTAGTCATGATAGAGGAGAGAAGAGAAGAAAAGGGGAATGTGTAGAAGTAAGAGAGGATAAAGGGTTTTATGAAAGAGAGAGGAAGCAAAGAAAGCGGAAGAGGAAGAGACAGAAGAGGGGTGAAGAGACGGTTAAGGGAAGAGAAAGTTGTCCAAACACGCTAAACAAGGAAAAATAATATTAGTAACATATTAAATAAGACAAGTAAAATTAACTCAGTAAGGCAAGTAAAACAAATAAGTAAAATAAGGAAAATATTTAAGAGGGGAAAAAGTGATACCCAACCTTTCCCGTAGACCACAGAACCTTTCTTTGAGTAAAGGTTTCGTAATGATATATGCCAGTTGAATTTCAGAATCAACAAATTCTAATAGAAAATCACCACTTTTGACATGATCACGAATAAAGTGGTGTTATATCGATGTGTTTATCTCTGAAGTGATCCACAATGTATTTTGATAGACTGATAACACTAGTATTATCGCAGTAAATGGTAACACTTTTGAATGATAGATCATAATCGAGTAATTGATGCATCATCTTGTGACACATTTTCCTATAGCGAGGTATTTTTATTCTTTAGTAGAGAGGGCTACAAAAGCTTGCTTCTTGCTGTGCAAGGAGATAAGAGACTGTCCCAAAATTTGACAAGTGCAACTAGTACTTTTTCTATCATATTTGTCACCTGCAAAGTCAGCATCTGAGTAACCCATTAATTAAAAATGAGGGGAGTGAGGATACCATAGACCCATTTTGGTGGGTCCGATCAAATAACGGATGATTCATTTTATTACAGTGAGATATGATTCTTTTGGAGCGGCTTGATATCGTGCACATTTGGATACACTGAACATGATGTCTGGTAGACTTGTAGTAAGATATGGATCACTCCTCGATATATTATTTCGTCCACGTCTTTTCCTGCTGCATCTGTTTCAAGACACAAGGAGGGGATCATTGGAGTTCCAAAGGCTTGTACTTTCTCGAGTCTAAACCTTTTGATGAGTTCTTTAGTATATTTGGATTGACTATTAAAGGTTCCAGTTGAAGACTTCTTAATTTGTAGTCCAAAGAAGAATGTAACTTCTCCCATAAGGCTCATTTCAAATTCTCCTTTTATAAGGTTTGCAAAATTCTAAAAAAAAAAGGAGTTAGAACTACCAAAAATAATATCATAAACATAAATCTGAACAATAATATTATATAAGCCAGATCTTTAAATAAAAAGAGTTGTATCAATTTTTCCTCTTTGAAAATTATTCTGGATTAGAAAAGTGCTAAGTCTTTCATACCATGCTTTTAGAGCCTGTTTAAGGCCGTAAAGCGCTTTTGAGAGTTTATAAACAGAATCAGGACAAGAGGAGTTTTCAAAACCAGGGGGTTGTTTGACAAACACTTCTTCTTTTATAAATCCATTTAAAAAAGCAATCATCACATCCATTTGAAAAAGTTTAAAACGTTTGAAAGATGAATAAACAAGTAATATTCAAATGGATTCTAACCTTACTACGGGAGCAAAAATTTCATCGTAGTCAATACCTTCATGTTGAGAGTAGGCTTGAGCGACTAATATAGCCTTTTTTCGAACAACCTTCCCGTTTTCATCTAGTTTGTTACGAAAAACCCATTTTGTTCCTATGATGGAGCAATTTTTTGGCCTTTCCATGAGTGTCCATACTTGGTTTCTTTTAAATTGATCAAGCTATTGTTGAATTTCCTTTACCCATGATTCATCTTGCATAGCTTCATTTATTCTCTTTGGCTCCATTTGAGATATAAAGGCCACATATGCTTGTTTTCTGAGAAATGATCTTGTCTGTATTTTGTCATCAGGCTTTCCTAGTATGTAGTTCTCAAGATAGTTAGCATTATGTCTCCATTCTCTGGGAATATTGGTTTTATCAGTTGGTGTAGTGGACTCATTTTCCACAGTAGTTGACTCGCCAGTGTTTAGTTCAATAGAGTCGCTTGTGATGTTTTCTGATAACTGAGTAATTTTTGACGTAGTTGCTTCATAGACTGTGACATCATCAACAATAACTTCACTTCGTGAATTTTAGGGTTAGTATCATCAAAAACAACATGAATAGATTCTTCAACGCTTAAAGTTCTTTTATTGAAAACTCGAAAGACTCTGCTAAGAGGTGCATAACCTAGGAAAATACCTTCATCGCTTCTCGGATCAAATTTTCTAAGATTGTTCTTACCATTATTGTGAATGAAACACTTACAGTCGAAAGGATGAAAGTAGCTTATGTTGGTATTCTTTCATCTCCATAATTCATATGGTGTCTTCTTTATAATTTGTCTGATTAGACATCTATTAGGAATATTACAGGCAATAATGACGGCTTCTGCCCATAAATGATCAGGAAGACTTCTGTCAAGAAGTAAGGTCCTTGCTGTATCTTGTAGTGATCTGTTTTTTCGTTCAACCACTCCATTTTTGTTGAGGAGATCTTGGTGCAGAAAAGTTCCTAGTGTATCTATTTTGAGTGCAAGAATCTTCAAATGATTTATTCTCGAATTCGCCAACATGATCACTATGGATAGTAGTAATGAAATATGCTGCTTCTCTTTGAACTCTTCTACAGAAGGATTCAAAGTTGGTGAAGGCTTCATTTTTATGAGTTAAGAAGATTTCCCATGTAAGCCCTGAGAAGTTGTCGACAATTACAAAAGCATATATTTTACCTCCAATGCTGGTTGTGCGAGTTGGACCGAAAAGGTCCATATGTAGAAGTTGTAGGGATTTAGAAGTACTTACAATATCTTTTCCTTTGAAAGCAAAGCGATTTTGCTTATCCATCTGACAACTGTCACAAATGTGATCTTTTTCAAACTTTACTTTGGTAGACCGATGAGTTCTAGTCTTGACAATTTTTCAAGAGCGTGCATGCTTGCTTGTCCAAGTTTTCTGTGCCATAGCCGTGGATCGCTTGCAACTGCAGTAAGACAAGTGAGATGGAAAATCAACATTATTTAAGATATATATGTTATTTACTCAATCTCCGATAGGAGTAAGCCTTTTCTCTGGATGCTAAATGATGCAGGTGGATGTATTGGAGGTGACTTGAAAGTCGGCATCACATAGTTGACTAATCTTGAGAAGATGATGTTTGATTCCTTCAACTAAGTAAACTTCGACCAAATCACATGATGAGCTTAATGAGATGTTTCTGATGCCAGACACTTCTCCCTTTACGTTCTCACCAAATCTAACACATCCTCCTTCAATTCTTTTTAATGTTTGGAATTTTTCTTTCTTTCCACACATACGTCTAGAGAATCCACTATCAAGTACCCACATTCCCTTTTTGTAGGTTTTGTTTGATTGCTCCAACAAAACAGTGAGACTAGTTTCTTTTACGAACCCAAGTATTTATGGGTCCTTGATGATTGACAACTTTTGATCTCTAAATCCATTTCCCTGAGGAAAAATTTCTGCAATTAAAGGATTTGTGACCAATATTACCATAAGTATAACTAGTAATTTAAGCAGAAAAATTAGCAGAGCTTGAGTTAGATGAACTTTTATTTGATCTAAAATTTGGAGAACTCTTTCTATGCATCATTGTTCCGTTGGATTGAACAAAACTTTGACTTAGAGATTTTCTAATGCTATTCAATTGTATTTTTACTTCCTCTAGTTCTTCTATCAGTATGTCAACTTCTATGTGACTTGCTTCAAGAAGGATCTGCCAGTCTTTCTTCTCTTGAGCAAGTTTATTTATTCATCGTTGACTTTCTGCAATTCATCAGTGACCATATCCAAAGAGTTTTGTAAGTCATGACAATTAGTACAATTGTAAGTCATGAAATATAAGTTTGCCATTTCATCATAATCATCATCAGTGGTTTCTCCTTGTTCCCATGCTCAAGACTTTTTGGATCTTCATTTCTTCGATTGTTTCTCCTCCTCCGTTTTGGACAATTCTGTTTGATGTGCCATGGTTCTCCGCAGTAGTAACAACGATCGTCATTCCTTTTGAAATCATTAGTTCTAAAGTCCTGTTGAGGTCTTTGTCTTCACTGTATAAGCATATGTCTTACTCCACGGGTTATGAGTGCCATTCGTTCGTCTTTATTTTCATCTAACTCTTCAATTATTTCAGATGTCTCAGCAGTGAATGCCACAATTTTCTTTTTGTCATCCTTGTTGTACCTATTTATGTGATTTTGTTCATAAGCCATTAGATTTCCTCGATACTCATCATATGTCATATTTTGTAGATCTCCATCTTCGAGAATGGCAGCCTTAGTTTCCCAAGAATTAGGAAGACTTCTGACTAATTTGCTGACTTGAAGAGCATTTTAGTAGACCATTCCAAGTGATTTTAGTTCACAAACAATTTTAATGAATCTTGAGAACATGGATTCAACATTTTCATCATCGGTCATTTTGAACTCATATTCATTTACGAGTGAGCTGATTCTTGCCTCCTTTACTTTATTAGTTCCTTCATAAGTTACTTCTAGCCACATCTCTTTAGCAGTCTCGCAGGTTGATATTTTGTCATATTCAGCTCCGTTTACTGCATAATATAACAAACTTATGGCTCTAGCGTTAGTTTGAATTACCTCTTCTTGTTCCTTTGTAATATTGAATGATTCTTGTCAAAAGCTTTTTCAGTTCCACCTTTTTCAGTGAGTCCAAGAATAGTCTTAAGGGATTTGTTGATAACTATCCACGCTCGATGATCATTTGAGGAGACGAATATTCTTAATCTATCCTTCTAGTGAGAATAGTGTTGCCCATTAAAGTAAGGTGGTCGATGTGATGAATGTCCATTCTGATGTAAAGCGTCGGGGATTTGGTAGTGTGCCATTTGATATTTTGATCACGTATGGTTAAACAATTGATTTGTGAGACATGCTCTGATAACAATTGAAAGATAAGAGGGGGTGAATTAAAATTAGTTGTCTAGTCGACTGCCTAAGTGTAGTAGTCGACTTCCCTGTAGGTTAGTTCAGTGAAATATAATAAAATAGTATACTAAAAAGTAAGTGAACAATGAATATTTTATACTGTTCGGATCACCGATGTTGTTCCTAGTCCAGTCCCTTTAGGTTTAAAGGTGTTCCTTAAGATATTGATCAACTTGGTTTACAGAATGGGTAGACTTTCGATCCTATCTTATGTGCAAATTAGATCTTCTATACTTGAAACTGCCTCTACTTATATAACCTACTCTCAAATCTTTCCTTCTCTTTTTCTTTAACAATTGTTCACTCTCGTGTACACAGTTTTATCAGAGATGAAAGAAGATTACAAATAAGTTCAAGGGAAGATGCGTACTTCACACTAATGGTCAAAGAGGTTTATATAGTGATTGCTCTTGTAAAAAACCCAAGGGTGTTTGAATCAAGGATCTTTGATCTTATCCGTAATTCACATTGTGATTGATTTACTAAGTCATGTCCCTATAATATATGTGCATGACAAATCAATTCTTTCCTTTGTTTAAGGTCTTAAGTCTTTGCTTGATCTTGATTCTTGATTTGATTTCCCTTTAAGGTGAGCTAGTCGATTTGGTCCTACATTTTATTTGTCTTTCTGATGTTGATTCATTAAATCTTCCTAGTGTGCATCCTTTTGATTGCAAGATGTGATGTTTGATCTGATTGATCAAATATTCACTTTCCTTATTCATCGTGATTCCTGTAATCATTTGATTTGCTGCCAGTTGTGTTTGGTTGATCTTGATCAATCAAATATCCTTTTCCTTTTTGCTTGATTTCATTTTGATTCCTGCATTCCATCATAGTCTCCGTCTCTTCCTTTCCTGCATCGTATGACTTAGTTAGTGAGAGTTGTTTGTCATTATTAAAATATACAAGAGGTTAACAATATGGAGACGGTCTGAAAGAAGATGGGGAGTGCATATGCTGACATCACTCTGGTTCCTCCCAGCACTGTCCTTGAGGTAGAGATGCTTCGGTGCCAGCTTGGCCAGGAGAGGAGGAAGGGCGTGGAGAGGGATCGCCTGATAGACCAAATGTGGAAGACTATGAAGGCCATTTTCACATGTGTTTCCCCTGGCAAGGAGATTACCCAACTTCATTCAAAAGACTTTCTGTAGTTTTCTATGCTGAACGAGGCTTGGGCTAGCCTTGAACGCCCAGAGGATATGGACTGTGACGTGGACATTACCTAGTTTAAGAGTTCTAATTGGTCATTGTTTCGATCTTTTTTCTTTTACTTGTGAATTTAAGACAATCTTGTTTTATGTTTACCTTTCAACATTTCTCTGTTTTTGTAGCACATGTATGCTTGTTCTTGGTTGTCTAATGCAACTCTGTTTTAAAACTTAAGTTTTAATTCTCTACTATTGTTGTTGAACACTGTGATGGGTTCCAGGGATTTGTTCGGATCACTTTAAAGTTGACATTTTGAAAATAGGGAAATCAGGGAAAAACTGGAAAGGTTCTGTCTCCCTAAGTCACGCTCTTGTGTGATAAATACCGTTATAGCGGCACCACTCTGGCGGAATAATCCCGTTCTAGTTGTTGTGACGAGCCCAGAACCTAGGCCAAAATTTTATGGGTTCTTTTTCACTTCGAAAGATTTTCGAGGGTCCCCATTTCAGCATTCCATCGAACTACTAAATTTTTTTGAACTAGAGTACACGATATTCAACCTATAACGTCATAAACCATTTAACATTACAGCCCGCACACACCAGGATACACCCAGACATTCATATACTTAATGATTAGAGCTTATCTCAACAGATTTTATGATGTTCAAGAAGTTACACTTGCATACTCTAACGATTAATCCAACAATTAACACAACATCAAAATCCATACACACAACACTGTGTCCTTAATCCTGTCACACACATACCTCATAACACCTCCACATACCCAGTCATTTGACACAACAAGGAGCATACCCTCATAGTTAATTCAAACAACAAAAAGCGCACACACTCACAACCATAAATCAGACACAAGTTCTCACAATCATAAGCATAAATCACCCATCATAACAACGTCACTTTATAGGTTAGTTTTTCCCATAGATGACAATTATTCGTTATCTATGCCTCGTACACGCCTTAAGGCCAGATTCCAATTGGGACCCTCTCACTTCCAATTAACTTTTACTTGTATCCCTTCCATCGTAATCACGACGTCTAGTGTACTTTGTTGAGATACCAATTGAAATTGGGATATACCAATTGGAATCAACCCATACCACAAGAAATACATCACACATAGGGTAGAATGACTGAAACAACTTAATAGAATGATTTCTAGCTTCCTGAAGATAAGATGTGGACGTTAACACAGCAATTCGTAGAAGTCTACTTGAAATTTTACTCTTGTATGGGAAGACCAGTAACCTAGGCTCTGGTACCAATTTTTCACGACCCAATCCACCGGACCGTGTGGGAACCCACTCTAACACCTAAGTAAGAGAACCCTTATACCCGAAAGGTTAAACATACGGGAAAATTAATGAAGAATAGATATAATAGGGATCAATATTTTATAAAAGAATCCTTTACAATGAACTATTAAATACTTGTAAAGTAATTAACAACCCCATGGATCTACTATAACATGTACAAGAGCTAGTAAGAGTAAAAGTTGGACAAAATAACAAAAGACATAACTCCCACCATGCGGAAATAACATTAGAAGCTGCTGGAGAGTTTCTTCGTCTTCACCTAATGAAACAACACCAATCCTGCATCCTGACTATGTCAAAATACCTAAAAAGAGTAGTATCAATATAAACACACGTACTGGTAGGCATCATTGGTCAACCCGAATCCCAGCTCATAAGATAAGAAATAAATAGTAAGATCATGCATTTAACCACTCACTTCTCCACGCTTGTTCTCTCTTATAACACCTTCAATTTACACCAATGCTCTAAATTCTAACCACTTCTCGCGCAATAACACTTCTGGTTTTATTAGATCATAGCCTAAACATTACTAACCCATCGAATGTTCCATGTACTTACCACCTTATATTCCTACCAATCGATAGTATCATACCCCTAAATTCTCATCACCTTCCCTAACCAAGCCATGTAGTTTTGTTACCTCCAACTATAACCATATACAACTCTCTCCCTAGGTACTTACCCAAACACATACCCCTCGCTATGCCTCACTCGCCTCAAGAACACATTGACCTTCCACTGTTTCCCAACTTATAGAAAACATCCGCGTCACCACATATTAGCATACATACAAATAAATCCACCTACACCCGATCGTCAAGGATTTCACACACGCACAATATTGAATATAACATGCTTCATAGTACACATTTATCAGAAGTACTTGGTCCTCTCACGGAACCCAAACTCAAATATTTATATTGCCAGAACGTGTAAATCCGATCCTAAGTTGTGCCAGAATGGGGCAACCTGATTCAATAGTTGTGATAGAACGTGGCATCCTTATCTAAGTTAGCTTGCCTAAACGTGTCAATCCGATGCCCATTCAAATACCACAATCATAATCACAATTCATATTCTCACAATCGTACAACAAGAGGTGATACATGACATACAATTATTCAATTGTCCTCTTTTACAACAACTGTGATCGATAATCCAACATAGACATAATTGAGCAGTTACAACCATATCTCAAAAAAATATGAAATCACAACCATTATCTATGAATTACCCTCTGCAATAGGCCAAGCTTAGTCATAATTCTTTGTTACGGTTCGTTATAAGGGTTTAATCCTAATTCATCTAAATCCATCAATTTCATAACTTTATCAGATCGAACATAATGTACACCCGTAATCTTGTTCCACCCTATCGGATACCCTTATTTTTAAAGAAAATCATTCAAGAAAGCAATTTTGTAAACCTTGACAAGTCATCAAAATCTCTATTTAAGCATTAACCCAATCATTTTAAATTATAGCAATTTCCCACGGAATTCTCTCAGTGCACGAACATCTACACATACATACTATTGATTTCATAAATTAAATGGTAAACACATATTTACAACTACTTATGCATAAATCTAGCCTACATGGGCGCCAAACAATTTTAAGGGTTTTTTTACTTTGTTTTTGGCTTTTCACTGATTTAAGACAGTGAATGTGGCCAAGAATTTGCAAGATTCCACCATTCCCCCCTTTAGAATTCTCTTTCTCCTTCCTTCCCAAGATTTGAGAATCCTTCCTGATGTTTTTAGGGTAATTTTAGACATATCTAGGTATTTTAGGAAGATGGAGAAAATAGGATTTCCCGTAATTACATTTAATCTCGCCTATCTTGTTTTAGAGACAACTTATCCCGCTGGAGCGCCGCCTACCAACGACAATCTTTTCGTCATGATTTTGAGACATTGTTCATGAAAAACAATGAATCCATGCAAGACTTTTTATCAAGAGTTAGTGGAATTGTAAGTCAAATGAAATCATACCGCGAAGAGATAAGTGATAAAATTGTAGTTTCAAAAGTTTTATGAAGTTTACCTCCAAAGTTTGATCATTTGGTTGCAGCCATAGAGGAATCAAAAGACTTATCTAAGTTTTCATTAGATGATCTAATGGGTTTTATGTAATCAAATGAGTCACGTATCAATAAGTCAATAGAGAGAACTGAAGAACAGGTGTTTCAAGTGCAGGAAGAGCATCCAATTCAAAATGAGAAGTCGTTTGAAGAAGGAACTCGAGGACATGGCAAAGGCTCTTTTAGAGGCACAGGACGTGGCATAGGATCTTTTAGAGGCACCTAATGTGGTAGAGGCAGAAGCTAATCTGGGTAGACAAATTGTCGCAGAAGTGGAGTGGAGTGTTACAATTGTCATAGGTTTGGCCATGTAGAAGCTAACTGTTTGTATAAAAATGATCAAGCTAGTTATGCTGGGGAAGAGAAAGAAGAAAGTGTGCTTTTCATGGCTCGCTCTACCACCATAGATTACAAAACTGATGTTTGGTTTGTGGATAGTGCATTCTCCCATCACATGACCGGTGAAACAAAAGGATTAAAAGAGTTAGATGAGACAATAAATAGGTAAATTTTGCTTGGTGGTAACGAGAAGATTCAAGTCGAAGCTGAAGGTACAATTGCTTTCCAGAGTAGCCAAGGTAAAGTGAAATTTATTCAAAATGTGTTATTTGCTCCTAGTTTGACACATAACTTACTAAGTGTTGGGCAATTGTTGAGTTGTGGATTCTCTATCTTGTTTGATGATGACTCATGTGTTATTAAGAATAAGAAATTTGGTCAAATCTTAGCAAATATTCAAGATAGCAAATATTTCCATTTGAAGTTTCAAAAGTGGAACAACCCTTGATTGTTAGTGAGAAAAATCTTGACGAATCTAAGTTGTGGCATTTGCATTATGGACACTTGAATATGAATGGATTGAGATTGCTATGTCAAAATAAGATGGTTCATGGTTTGCCAAATGTAGGATATGTTGAAAATACTTGTGAAGGTTGTATATATGGCAAAAAACATAGAAATTCTTTTCCTGTTGGAAGATCCTTAAGAGGTACTAGCTGTCTTGAAATTGTTCATGCAGATTTGTGTTGTCCTATGAACACATATTTTCTTGCTGGTTCTCATTATTTTCTGTTACTAACGGATGATTATAGTCGGATGATTTGTGTAGGTTTTTTGAAGCTCAAATCCAAAACTTTTGCAAGCTTCAAAAAATTCAAGGTGTTGGTTGAAAACCAGTTGGTATCAAAGTTAATATTCTGCGTACCGACAGAGGAGGTGAGTTCTTATCACAAGAATTCAAGTTATTTTGTGAAGTAAATAGAATTCACAGGGAATTGACTGCACCTTACACACCAGAGCAAAATGAGATTGCTGAGTAGAAGAACCGAACTGTAATGTAGATGGTCAGGAGTATGTTAATGAGTAAAGATCTTCCAAATCAGTTTTTGGTCTAAGGTTGTTCATACTACAATTTATCTTCTTAATATCTCATCGACCAAAGCAATCATGGGTTAGACACCTTTTGAAATTTGGAAAGGTAGAAAGCCATGGGTAAGTCATTTGAGAATTTTTGGTTGTATTGCATATGCTCTATTAAATACTCAATATCATAAAAAACTTGATGAAAAGTCTGAAAAATGCATATTTTTCGGACATGGTTTGAATCTAAGGCTTTTCAATTGTATAATCCCACAAATGGTATGGTGATTATCAGGAGAGTCGTTGTATTTGATGAAAACACTTGCTTAAAATGGGACAACAATAATAAGAGTTCACAAGTTACAATGGAAGATGAAGCCTTTCCTAGGGAAGAAGTAAGTCAATCTCTTGCTAATAGTTAGTCTCTTACTAATACACCAAGCCACTCTTCAGTAAACCTCAACGACACACGTACAAGGTGTAGCAGCCCAACATTGATGGTGCATGACTCAGAAGGTTCCAGTGAAACTCCTTCACGGAATTTTAGATCACTTTCAGATATTTATGAAACATGTACTATTGCTCTATTTGGTGCAGACCCAGCTAGCTTTCAGGAAGCTTAAAAAAATGGAATAGAGTTGTGCAGCTGAAGAAGAGCTTATGGCAATAAGGGAAAATGGGACATGGGACTTGGTGGACCTTCGAGATGGAAAAAATGTTATCGGAGTAAAATGGGTGTTCAAGACAAAGTACCATGTTGACGGAAGTGTGCAGAAACATAAAGCTAGATTGGTCACAAAAGGATATTCGTAGCAACAAGGCATTGACTTTGACAAAACTTTCTCTCCAGTTGCTTTCTTTTAAAAGTAAGAATCCTTTTAGATTTGGTTTTACAATTAATGTGGAAGGTTTATCAATGTGATGTTAATTCTGCATTCCTTAATGGTAATTTGGAAGAAGAAGTGTATGTAACACAACCATATGGTTATGTGGAGAAAGGAAAGGAGAACAAAGTATACAAGTTAAGGAAAGCACTCTATGGGCTAAAACAATCTCCTCGCGCATGGTACAACAAAATCGATTCACATGTAAGAGAAAATGATTTTAAAAGAAGTAAGAACGATCCAACTTTATATGTGAAGAAATATGAAAAAAATGATTTATAGTTGGTGTGTCTGTATGTTGATGATATGATCTATATGGGTCATCGTACTCTCTTGTATGTGATTTTAAATCTTCTATGATGAAAATATTTGAAATGGCGGGTTTATTAGTGTTGCATTGTTTTCTCGGACTTGAAGTGAAGTAGGAAGAAGATGGAATTTTCACATCTCATAGGAAGTATGCCAGTGATCTTTTGAAAAGATTTAACATGCATAACTGTAAAACAGTGGCTACTCCTATGAATGTAAATGAGAAGTTGCAACTTGATGATGGTATTGAAAAAGCTTAACGAAGTTATTTAGAAGTTTAGTTGGAGGCTTAATTTATTTGACGCACACTAGTTCTGATATGTATGCATAGGCCTTCGAAGCATCATCTTGGAGCAGCTAAAAGAGTCTTGCGCTCTGTTGCTTGAACTACATGATTTGGACTATGGTACTTTCAAAGTACTAATTTTAATCTCTATGGTTTTTCAGATAGTGATTGTGCAGGGAATGTGAATGATAGAAAGAGTGTTTCTGGGAACCTTTTCACTTCTGTAGCTATCACTTGGAACTAAATGAAATAATCAACAACAAAGTTGTCTCCTTTTGAGGTTGAATATGTTGCAGCAACATCTTCAACATGTCAAGTGTTGTGGCTGAGGAAATTACTTGCTGATCTTTAACAAGAACAAAAGAAAGCAACAAAGATTTTCTGTGATAATTTATCAACAATTGCAATGGTGAAAAATCCTGTTTGTCATTGAAGATCAAAGAAGATAGATATTAGGCATCACTGCATATGTGATCTCGTTGCAGAAGGGGTGATTGAGTTGAAGAGTTGTAGCACATAAGAAAAGGTGGAAGATATTCTTACTAAAGCAATTCTTCAAAGTATTTCCTTCATCTTATTTGTGCAGCTCTAAGTTTTGAAGCTAAAGAACCTCTATTTTTCCGACATTGTGGTATAAGAGAAGAGCCCGTCTCACCCGATGTTGGGGCCCCCAAATTAAAATATTGCCCACGCACCAGATGCTAAGCAATGGGCGTAAGGTGGGGTGTTAAAGAATGAAAAAGTCCTACATCAGTGATTAATGAGATGAGTGGAATAAACAATCAAATCTTCCCATTAGTATTATAATTAGCGTATTGCACTCCAAATATTCTTTGGTATCTTCAAATGTGTCTAGTACTTTAAATTGGTTCCATAAAAGCAATCATAGAAATTTGTGATGTGTACGTAGCGTTCATACCCTATGCAAGGCATGTTGTGTTCTAATATTCTACAATAAAGATTTGAAACTCATTCGAACATTGATTTTACCCCCCCCCCCTCCCTTCACTCCTAGTTTGAATTCTTGTAGAGACTAAGCTATTACTATCTCTGTTACCCTTGACTTTCCTTATTCTTTAGGAGATCTGTTGTAATAGCCCTTCCTCTTTACTGATGTTTTGGTTATTGGAGACATTTTCTTCTTTTTTATCTTCCACTTAGTTTCTCTTCAATGAAATTGTCCTATTTACATTCTTAATCAAGTTATTGTGTGTGAACAGTTCATGTAACCTTTCTATTGACGCTGTCTTTTCTGTAATGACAAGAAGTAATGTTTAAAAGCTGAGTGACCTAAGTCCAAAAACTCTAGGTGATTTTGATCCCCATCTAGTTCATTTGACATCTGTAAAGATACATAATATTAAACATTTTTCAACTTTTTGTACAAGATCATATCCGCTTCACTTTCTTGTATAACTACAACTAATAAAACACTAATCATACTTGTTGCACAGATCCTACTTCACTATGATTTATTATCTATGCTATTTGTTCTTCGGCTTCCTCTTCTTTATCTTGTTGATCTTTTCCTGAAGTCTTGCCCAATTGAGTGTGTTGTAGCTCATCTATATCTGGATCTCCTATTTTCTCTTGAGCCCTATAATGTCTACTATTTAGGTAAAAATTGTTTCTCATTGTTACTCAACCCATCAGCCCTGTGTTTTCTTGTGCCTACAAATTTTTTTGATTGAGTTTCCATTGATTTTGTATCGACATTCTCCTTCTCATTAGCAGTATTCTCCCTGTCTATCTGTTTAGTATTTTTATTTCCTTTCTCTTCCTATATAACATTTATAGAAGTGATGTGGTGATTATCTTCATTTATATGATTCTCCTTGATTGCATTATGTGTAATACTTTCTTCGTCTTGAACATTATTATTTTGGATTGAAGATGGAGTGCATGCACAGACATCCTCATCTTCTACCTTTTGATTATTATCTTCATGTGTGGGATTATTTTATATGTAGGATTCCATTACTTAAACTGCATGCCCACTCTTATTAGGGCTACCTTTTGTGATGAATTGTCAACAATCCTATCATTATCTCCATTCCACTCTTCCTACTTGTGAGCCTCGAGTTATTGATGTAGAACCCTACATTCTTTTCTGCATGACCTTGTAGTTTATACTACTCTCAGTATACTGAAACCATGTCATATTGAATCTGAATTTTGTCCCCCCTAGAAGTCTTAGTATTATCATTCACGACTTCTAACTATACAACCTTAAGGAAAATAGCAGTAGATCCACTTGTATCTTGATCCTAGCACAACTAGGTCAAGTCTTATTGATCGTCACCATGTCTAGTTGTAAAGGTTTTCCTACTACTGATGCTAATTAAATAATGGATTATTTAACAAAGAAAGTTACTTTTAAGTCTAGAAAGGAGATCCATGTCATTGCCTAAGTTGTTTCATCCTCAATCTTAAACACAATATCATAAAGCAAAGGTCGCATCATATAAGAAGAACCATACCTTGATAATATATTGTAATTAGGTGTATACATCATATTGATAAAATCTTCCACGTAGAGAACCTCATTAATATGTGCCTGTTATGTGATAAACCAATCTTGCACTCCCCTTTAGGTTTAAGTCATACTTCAGGGGTAATTTAAGCAAGAAACTCTAAATGTTTCACTGATTAAATTTGTCTTAGCAACCTGTTATTGTACTTTTAACAACTTAATATTATCCCCTCATTAATGTCGGTAAGAAATTAGATTTAACATCCAAAAAAAAATTGTCCGTACAAGTGAACTTATAACAACGCTATTTAGGTCCCTTAATTAAGAAGTAGTCGTTAACGATCAAGTATCTTGTAGTGAAATGTTCTTGCTAAAGTCTTATAACCTCCCGAAGAAAAGTAAATATGTTCTCGCACCATCTCAGAAGACTCTACTAGATATGTCGTTGTGTGGTGAGATCGCCAAACCATGACTCTATTATCATGTTTTTCATGATCCAAAAAGAGCCATAAATGGAACCACACTTAACATCCTTGGTAGGCGAACCAATGGATTCAAATCCCAACTTATATTAATTTCATTTCTTACAAAATACAACCATAATGTGGAAGCTTAAAAATTATTGATGTAAGAAACACAAATCCACTAGATCTGTCACATATTATTTCCAAAACCTAAAAGTCATCACAACAAGGACATCAAATCCTTAAATACCAAGTCTAAGAGTATGAAAGACACAAAAATAAATCAAAAATAGTTTGTGATTAAGGACATCATGTCATGACCGAGAGAATCCAACATGAGCTAGAGGTTTCAATTCTTACAAATACTTTCTCTACCCTTACCCATTTAAACATTCGAGGAAGCTCCTCTTTTTATAGCCAACAAAGGGTAATGTATGAAAAACTTTGTATTGTGCCGTATAAAAAAGAAGTCAAAACCCTTCAAAAAGGTTACAACTCATCGTAAAAGTCAAAACACTTCGGTAAAGTCGTCACCCTTCAGAAAAGTTACAACTCTTTGGAAAAGTCGCAACCCTTAAGAAAAGTCGCGACCCTTCAAAAAGATCACAATTCATGAAGAAGTTATAATTCCTTGAAAATGTCACACTCCTTCAATGTCAAAAGGTGATTGTCTTTAATATAATATTATATCATATAATGTACATAAATAAATATAATACAATATAGAATATAGAAGATCTACTACATTTGGTGTTTTAAGTTTGGGGAATTATAATAATTTAACATTTAAAGTAAGTAGTTCATTCTTTTAAGGTATTATATATAGATAGATAAAAAAAAGATCGATATACATTGGTATAATTTTATTTTGATATGGCATATTTAAAAATAAAGTAGACTTTTCTTTTTAAAGATCATATGTAGAATCTATAAAAATGTCTTTCAACTTTGTGGTCTTAAAGATGCACCCCAACCCCAAGAAAAATGACATTATATATTAAAAAGAATAAAAATCAAAGTACAATAAATAATTTGGAAACAAAAGAGTACTTATTAAATGTACATTCAACTCTTCAAACAAGTATTTCATCCAATACTTGTTCTCCAACAGTTTGAGACTTTTGAGATTCAGAACACCAAGCTATTGTTTGTTCAATGAAAAATTGTTGAACTTCTTGTCAAGTAGAAGTTGCTATAAAAGAATATTTTATGGAAATGAAAATGAATACACATTAATTATTAAGATAATCTTCTCGTTTGAAGTTGAGTTATTTCAAGTTTCTTCTTGTTTCTTTAATTTTTTGTGATCTATCTAATTTACCCACAAAAAATATTATAATTGCATAATTGAACAACTCTCACAGCCTAGGAAGTCTCATAAGCCACGTCGAGTATAGACTTGTTCATGTGTGTGAAGCGTGCCACATTTATGGATAAGAGGCGATAAGATATTTAGGGAACTGCACTTCTTTTATTACTCAAAAGTCATGCGATAGAGTTGAACTTATAATGTCTCGGTCCTAATCCTTATCTGATGCTCTACGAGATATGGATACTATAAGAGAATATACTAGAAGGACTGCCGGAAAGAATGTGGGACGAGAAGCTCCTCAAGCTCTTCAAGTACCGGTCGGTCCTTTGGTCCAGCAAGCGACTAACGTGGATTTTAGGACTGCTTTTCAAGAGATGGCTTAACCCATGATGTCTCAAGCCAATATGCAGGTTGTGGTCCCCGTTAACCCCAATGTGAGTATGACAACATCTAGATGGAGAGATTTCACTAGCATTAATCATCCAAAGTTTCATGGTTTCAAGGTGAACGAATACCTCATTCATTGACGAGGTTTATAAGGTGTTGATGATCATGGGAGTGACGCCGGTGATAAAGGAAGAGTTGGCCACTTATTAATTAACGGGTGTTAACCAAATATTTTTCACCCAATGCAAAGAAGGAACGAATGAAGATGTGGGTCCTTTTGACTTGGAAAAGTTCAAAATTTCCTTCTTTGATATTTTCTTTTACCTTGAGATTAGGGAGGCAAAGGTACATGAGAGACGTGAATATGAAGTAATATGCTTTGAAGTTTACACAACTATCTCCATATTCTCCAACCATGGTTGTCGATCCGAGGGTAAGGATGAGTAAGTTCATTTTACGTTTATCCAAAAGGGTTGTTAAGGAATGATATACTATCATGCTCATTAATGATATGGACATTTCTCATCCCAAGTTTCATTCTCAACAAGTTGAAGATGAGAAGCTAAAGGAATAGTCTAGGGAGACGAAGAAGGCAAGAACTAGTGATTGTAACATCTTACTCTGAAGGTCCGATTGTCTTTCTAATTTTAACAAAGGTTCTCCAATCATGTTTTCTCCAATACTCAACCTATGTTCAAGAAAGATAGGGTGTCTAATCCTAAGACTCACGAATGATACGGTGGTGGATTCTCACTGTCTGATTGTGCTAGTTGTGGAAGGAAGTATTAAGAAAAGTACTTACCCGGCACATATGGTTTCTCCGGCTGTGCAATGTGTGGTCATAAAATAACGGATTTCTCAATACTTACGACTAAAGGGAGTGAAGGAAAACAATGTACACCTAGTGTTTCTAGTTCAAGATCTCCAAAGAAAATAAATTTTATGCACTTCAGACTCGTGGTGAACAAGAGGTTTCTCCGGATATGGTTATTGGTATGTTGAAAGTCTTATAGCTTGGTGTTTATGCTTTACTTGACCCCTCTGCTACCTTGTCGTTTATAAAACCATATGCGTCTATGAGGTTTGATATTTTTTCATGTGTTAGATCCTTTTTCATTCTCTACACCATTTGGTGATTCTATTATGGCTAAGAGAGTTTATAGAAAGTGTCCCGTATCCATGCCCCATAGAGTAACTTATGTTGATACTGCAGAGCTTGTTATGCTAGATTTTGATATTATCCTTGATATGGATTGGCTGCATTCATATAATGCTTTAAGTAGTTGTATAACCCGTGTAGTCAAGTTTAAGTTTATGAATGAACCCATCCTAGAGTGGAAATAGAAGAGTTCTATGCCTAAGAGTAGGTTTGTCTCTTGTCTAAAAGCTAGAAAGATGAATTCTAAAGGTTACATATACCATATGGTGAGGTGAGGGGATGTACATTCCGAGACCCCTACTCTTGAGTCGGTCCCTATTGTAAATGAGTTCCTGGAAGTTTTCCAGATAATCTTACACGGTGTTCGTCCCAAAGGGAAATAGAATTTAGTATTGACATTCTCCCTGATATGCAACCTATCCTTATTCCTCACTACCAAATGGCTTCGTCAGAACATAAGGAACTAAAGTAGTAATTGAAAGATTTTTTGGATAAGGTTTTCATCAGACCGAGTATGTCTGCATGGGGTGCTCTAGTTTTGTTTGTGAAAAGGAAAGATAGTTCACTCCATAAGTGTATTGACTATCGGAAATTTAACAAGGTTAGTGTTAAGAACAAATATCCTCTCCAAAGGATAGATGACTTGCTTAAATAACTTCAAGGGGCACGATACTTTTCTAACAATGGCCTCCAGTCGAGTTATCACCAATTGAGGGTGAAAGAAGATGACATTCCAAAGATAGATTTTCAAAATCAATATGGTCATTAAGAGTTGTTTGTAATATCATTTAGATTTACTAATGCTTCAGCAACATTTATGGATTTGATGAATAGGGTTTTTAGATAACATCTTGACATGGTTGTGATTGTTTTCATTGATGATATATTGATCTGTACAAGGAGAGAGGACGGGCATACTGATCATTTGAGGATTGTGTTTCAAGTCCTAAAGACAAACAGATTTTTGTTAAGTTTAGCAAATGTGAGTTTTGGCTAAGATCTGTGGCTTTTCTTGGTCGTTATTTCTTGTAAGGGTATTAAGGTAGATCCTAAGAAGACGAATGTGGTTATGAGTTTTCTTAGACGTCAATCCCCTTTGGATATTAGAAGTTTTTCTGTTTAGGTGGTTGCTACAGAAGGTACGTTTAAGGGTTCTCTTCAATTTCCTCTCCATTGACAACATTAAACTAAAAAAATATATGTTTATGAGATCCGAAACATATGAAAGAAGTTTACAAGAATTGAATGATAGACTTAATTCCACTATGGTGTTCACTTTACCCGAAGGAGATGATTTATTTTCTATCTATGTGATGTGTCGGGGTTTGGGTTAGGTTGTGACCTTATGAAAAATGGGAAAGTCATTGCCTATGCCTCAAGGTAACTTAAAATTCATGAGAAGAATTATGCTACCCAAGATATTTAACTAGGGCGGTTGATTTTGCCTTAAAGATTTAGAGGCATTACTTATATGATTTTATGTAAATATTTTTACCGATCACAAGAGTTTGCAATATGTGTTTAATTTAAAAGATTTGAATATTCGCCAAAGGAGGTGGCTTGAATTATTGAAAATTTATGATACGAATATTCTCTATCACCAGGTAAGGCTAATGTGGCGGTACATTCTCTTAGTTGATTATTGATTAGAAGTGTGGCTCATGTATAGGATGATAAGGAGTTAGTTAGAGATGTTCACAGATAGGCCCGATTGGGTGTCGACTAGTTGACTCTACCAAGGGTTGTAATATGATTCAAAATGGTTCAGAATCGTCCATGGTGGCGGATGTGAAAGCCAAGAAAGGTATTGATCCAAATTTGGTTGAATTGAAAGAAACGGTGCTTAAGAAGTCCGTAGAGGCTTTTTGTCAAGGGGAAAAGGTGTGCTTCGATATTAAGTTCATTTGTGTATTCCTAATATCAATGAATTGAGAGAACATATATTATTAGAAGCCCATAGTTCTTTATATTTATTCACCTGGGAGCGACCAAGATGTACTATGACTTGCGTGAGTTCTATTGGTGGAATAAGATGAAGAAGGATATTGCAGAATTTGGGTCTAAGTGTCCTAATTGCCAACAAGCAAAAGTTGAATACCAAAAGTAGGGAGCTTTATCTCAAGATATTAGCATTCCTACTTTGAAGTGGGATGATTTGAATGTGGACTTCATTGTTGGTTTACAATTCACAAGGAGACAACATGACTTGATGTTTGCTATCGTAGATCAAAGAACAAATCATCCCATTTCATCCCCATAAAAGTTTCTTATTCGGTGGAGGACTATGCTTAATTGTATTTGAGGGAGATGGAGAGGTTGCATGGGGTTTCCTTATCCATTATCTTTGATCGTGGTAATTATTAAAAGGTTCTTTGTACTTGTTTTAGGCTTAATATGGTCTTTCATCCACAAATCGATGGTCAAACGGATTGTACATTTTATACTTAGAAAGATATGTCGAGGGCATGTTAGATTGACTTCAAGGGTAATTGGGATGATCATTTGCCTTTGATTGTTTGCCTACAACAATAGCTAAGCATTGGTATGGCTTCATTTGTTTAACACCCCAGATTCGAAAATGGGCAAGATAACTATTTTAAAAGAAGAAGGTGACAACCCACGAAGGCCACCCACGAACCTTAGAAGAGATCACAGACCGTTGGTGTGTTTCGTGGTTGGTCACCCCCAACCTTGAATTAGAGGTCCAGAACCACGGCTGGACAACCAGAACATTGGTGGGACCATGGTCCATGGTTGAGGGCTTGTGTCCAGACCCCCCAAGTTCCAGTTTATAACCATAGTCAATGGCCGTATAGGACGGACCGTAGGTCAGTCCACGGTCCATTAATTGAGGGTCGTGGTCGGTAGGTCAACAATTAGTTCCAGGGTAGTTGGGTATTTTCCTAATTATTTTATCCATATACTATGTCATTTTTCCATGCACGAAGACCCCTATATAAACGTCTTAAACTCCAAATTTCCCCAAATGGAAATCATTCTCTCAATTGTCTAAAAGAAGAACAAGTCTTCCTTCCAAAATATTTCTCTCTCCAGAAAGCTTGAAGAAGGGTCCAAGCTAGGGTTTGCAAGTCAATTCTCCTAATCCACCATTAAATTTATGCAATTGACATTGATGTATGATAGTTTCTAATCTCCTAATCTCCTATTTTCAAAGTTAGAAATCCCAATTGAGTTAGGGATTTCTTCAATTACCATGAGTTCTCTTGATTATTGATTTAAATGATTAAATTATGTTCTCTTATGCATGAATTGATGAAATACTATAATTAGTGATGATTTCCCTATGAACCCATGTAATCTCCATGTTTTTCAAGTTATGATCATAAGATGTGGGATTTTGATTATGAAAGAAGAGTCTTGTGAACCAAGAATATATTGGTAGAGTTACATAATTTAATGATGAAATCCATATCTAATCCATGTTTTCTTAATGTTGATGGGTTAAGGTGGGTTTTCAACCTTGAAATGTAAATTATTGAATTATGCATGTTTCTATGAATTCTATACAAATGTTTTTAGGATGCTTTGAGAGTGAAGTATCAATGATGATGTTGTTGAAAGGGTTTTTCTCATAAACACATTGAAGCATGATTATGAAAGGTTTTATAACATACTAAGGTTTCTAAGGTTGAAAGGTCTAGTCACCTAATTGAATCAGAGATAAAGACCTATCCTAATGAAACTAGCTTGGATTTATTATTGAATGATACATTTCCATGAGTTGACTAATGACTTAGTTTGGATTGAAAGATGACATGCCTTTACATGGATAAATTAAAGAACAAATAAATGATTATTTCATGGGATTTATGCTCACTCAGAAAATATTGAGATAGAGGCATTCCTATTAGTAGAGGTCGGGTTTCTAACAGAAATTGCATTATCCCTTACCTATGTGCCCCCATAAGATGATTTTCTAGTTAGACATTAGCAAAGGTATCCACCTAATCTAGAATCTCATGGTCCTTACCTTGGCTAGTAGGATAACCCTATTCGGTGTGGGAGACACTATAGGATCATTTTATAGATCACATGTGTCAATTTTTTGCTGACTGACTCTCAAAGTGAGAGCCTTTCCATTATATAGAGAGAATAAAGATTACACATCCCTAAATATACATCATTCCTATCCCTAAAGATTAGCTATTCTATCTCTTCAACTCTGCTATTCAATCCCTATAAATCTGCTTTGTTATCCCTCAAAATGTGCTATTCTATCACAATATTTATTCCTTTGATTCTACAAAAAAATTATATGATCATGCTAATTTATATCACTATCTAATTACAATAATATATACAATTATTTAGATGTTCATCATGCTAACATCCCCCCTCAAACTGATGTCGGTAGATCAAGAAGCATCAATTTGCCTACTAGAAACTGATGGCCTTGTCGTGCCATGGATTTTGTTAACGCATGACCTATTTGAAGAGCACTGGACACATGTGGGAGAGTAATGACTCCTTTATCTACTGCTTCTCGTATATAATGACAATCTACTTGGACGTGTTTGGTCCTCTAAAAAAAACTGGATTAGTAGCAATCTGAATAGCACTTGTATTATCAGCATGGAAAGAAGTAGGATGAGATTGAGGAAATCCAATCTCAGCAAGTAATCCAAAAATCCATCAACCTCGGAGCAAGCAGTGGACATGGATTGATATTCATCCTCTGTTGATGATTTTTATAGATGATCTTTCGTTTTACTCTTCCAAGATATCAATGACTCTCCAAGAAACATGCACCAACCAGTTACTGAACGACGAGTATCATGACATCCCCCCCAATTAGAATCACTAAAAGTATTAAGACGAATAGGAGAACCACTTAGAAATAACAATCCACGGGTAGATGTTCCTAGAAGATACCCAATGATGCGATGAACAGCCACCAAGTGGAGATGACGGGGAGCTTGCATAAATTGACTGACTTGTTGAACTGCAACAGAGATATCAGGCCGAGTAATAGTAAAATAATTTAGACTCCCAACTAATTGTCGAAACATAGTTGGATCATGAAGAATATCGCCTTCCCCACGACGATACATCACATTCAACTCCAATGGAGTATCTACGGAGGAGGAATCTTGAAGACCAGACAAAGAAATTAGATCCTGAGCATATTTGTGTTGGTTTAGAAACACAACTAAAGCAACATTGTGAACTTTGAAACCCAAAAATTATGTAAGAGTACCAAGATCTTTCATATGAAAAGAATATTTAAGTTGCTGTTAGAGGCTAGTAATTTGTGAAGAATGGGTTCCTGTGATAATAATGTCATCGACGTACACCAAAAGAAGAACACAACCTGTAGATGTTTTTCAAGAAACAAAGATGAGTCATCTTTGCTCTGCTCAAAAGAAAAATGTAGCAAAGTGGATCGGAACTTATCAAACCAAGCTCTTGGAGCTTGTATTAATCCATACAAATACCACTTCAACTTGCATACTTCTGATGTAGGCGATGAGAACAAACCAGGTGGTAGTTTCATATAAATATCTTCCTTGAGATCACCATGGAGAAAATCATTTTTGACATCCATTTGATAAAGAGACCAGTTTTTTGAAGCAGCAATGGTAATAATAGTTCACACCGTGGTCATTTTTGCTACGGGTGCAAAAGTCTCTTCATAGTCCACCCCCATAATCCTGTCTGTTACCAAGAACAACCAATCGAGCTTTGTACCAATTAAGAGTTCCATCAGAAGGAAGGACATGAAACAATGTCCCATGTGTCATTTTCTTTAAGAGCCAAAAGTTCTTCCTCCATTGCTTTCTGCCAACATTCATGCTTGGAAACTTGTGAGTAATAAGTTGGAACAGAAATGTTGGATAAAGTAGAGGAAAAGCCATACCAATTGGTAGTACGCCATACTCTGGTAGAGCACCGAGTAGGCTCAAGAGGACAATATCTTCAAGAATTCTCATATTCTAGTTGTGGTACAGTTTCAGGCAGTGGATCAATGTTGGGATAGGATAAAGTTGGCCGACGTCGTTCAAATACAAATCCAGGTTTGAACCTCTTAAATGAAAATGATAATTCCTCAAAAGTAGGGAGAAGAGGAGAAACAGAAGAGGAATCTACAATCATAGGAAAGAAATATTGATTCTCAAACAAAACAACATTTCTAGAAATACAAAATTTGTGAAAACATGGATCATAGCAAATAAAACCTTTTTGTGAAATACTATAATCTATAATAGCACATTTAGTAGATTTCAAATAAAGTTTATTGCGCTCCGAGGGAGTCAAATGCACAAAACAACCAAAACCAAATGTATGTAAATCACTATAGATAGGTTTTTGGTGGTAAAGACGAAAATATGGAGACTCAAGATTTAGCACTTTAGATGGCAATCTATTAATTAAATAGGCAGTAGTAGACAACGCTTCCACCCAATATTTAGATGCTACAGAGAACTTACGTTAAGCATATCCATTTTGTTGTGGGGTATATGGGCAAGAGTGTTGTGAGACAATTCCTTTGTCAAGTAAGAATTTTTTCAATTCATAAGACTTATATTATCCACCAGAATCAGATTTTAATAATTTGATGAGCGTAGAAAATTGAATCTCAATGTAAGCCAAAAATGTCTTGAACATGGAAAATATCTCAGATTTGGATCGAAGAAATACACCCACATAAACCGACTATAATCATCTATGAATGTCACAAAGAATTTGAAATGGGTATGAGAAATAATTGGTGAAATTCCACAAACATCACTAAGAATGACATTGAAACACTTTATAGCACGACTACCAAAATTAGGAAAAGGAAGAGTTTTACTTTTGCATAATTTACAAGTAGAACAATCAATAGAATCAACTAAAAATTGATTTTTATTTCCCAATAAACCAGAATTTGATAAATGAGACAACATAACAGAATTTGGATGTCTTAGACGCTTATGTCAAACCTCAGTCTTACTAGTAGTAGAAGTACAAGCAAAAGATAGAACAGAAAGAATAGAAAAGTGTATTGGAAACAATCTTCCCACTTTAGGCCCCTTCGTGATTTTCGTCCCTGACACATGATCCTGCACAAGACAACCATTACGAGAAAAATTGACATCACAATTGATATCTACCAATTGTCCATCTGAAATAAGATTAGTTGAGAGCTTTGGTGAAACAAAAACATTCTTGAAAGTTGGAGTAATATCCCAACCTTGGTAATGGGTAAATTACTACCATTGGCAATCTCTATTTGTGATGTACATTGATACTTACGAACGTTTTTTAGGATGCTCGTTGAGTTGGTCATATGATTGGAAGCACCTGAATCAACAATCCAAAAATTAGATATAACATCATTACCTTGTAATTCCAATGCTAAAAAAACTGACACGATCATTTGTTGTACCATTTCAGGAGTAAGAACTTTTACTGAAGATGAGTTATCAATAGTGGAAGTATTTATCCCAGCTTGAAAAGCATTGACCCTATATTTTTAGGGCGCATGGGACACTCTTTGATAATGTGTCCTTGTTGTTGACAATAGTTACAGAAGTTGTTACTACAATTGCTAGAAATATGCCCATATTCCTTGCAACTGTAGCATTGAGTTATAGTTATATCCCTGCCCTTTCCTTTACCTTGAGCAGCAAATGCAATTGTGACATTATTTTTTTTCTTGAAAGCATTTTTTGTGACAAGACGTTGCTCTTCACGAAGTAATTCCCTAAAGAAAACATCAAAAGAGGGAGACGGGTCACGATTCATTATGTTAGAGAGAACACTCTCAAAATTAGAGCATAATTTCATCAAAAATTGGTCTCGCTTGCTTTGATCATGAACTCCCTGAAGCATTGATAGAGATTCAGTAGGTATTTTGGCATAGATAATATCAGTAAATTCAGCCCATAAGTTCTCAAATCCATAAAAATAATCCTGCACAGATAGACCTTCTTGAGAGTAATTAGCAATTTCATACTCTATCTGAAAGCGTCTTGCACTATTATCTTGGTTGTAAACCTTTTGTAAGTAATCCCACATGGCCTTAGCTGTCTTGTACAGCTAGAAATTAAGAACAATAAGAGGGTCAATTGATCCTAGAATCCATGTCATCAACCGAGCATCTTTGATCTTTCATTCTCCAAGCTTTGTTGTAACAGTAGGAGCAGAATCACTTCCATCCATATGCCCCCATAGTTCTTTGCCAGTGACAAATAACTGAAATTGAAACTCCCAAGAAGAATTTTTTTTCCGAGTGAAACAAACACTTAAGGATTCAAAGTGACGTGATTCATGTTTTTGAATAGCTATGAAAACTACAAAGACTCACGAAAGCAACGAGAATGAAAAAGATCCAAAGTACTAGGTGGTACTACTGATTGTCGACAAGCAATCAACAAAAAAACAAGATGTTTCAAAAAGATTTTGGAATGAACCACAAATGACTCTATAAAAAAATACATCCAAGAGAAGGCTCTAATACCATGTCAATTTTTTCTGACTGCCTCTCAAAGTGAGTTTTTCCATTATATAGAGAGAACAGGGATTACACATCCCTAAATATCCGTCATTCCTATCCCTAAAGATAAACTATTCTATCCGTACAAATATGCTATTCAATCCCTATAAATCTGCTTTGCTATCGCTCCAAATCCTCTATTCTATCACAATATTTATTCTTTTGATTCTACAATAAATATATATGATCATGCTAATTTATATCACTATCTAATTAAATTAATATATACAGTTATTTAGATGTTCATCATGCCAACAACATGGTCTATCTTTTGGATATATCTACTTCCCACAATCATATTAAACTAAGGTCACATTAAGAAGTATCAAATATATGTTCAAAGGTTTTAAAGATGTTAGATTTCATTGACCATGTTATATGACTCATGTTTCAACCCTTCTTATATCATGCTTTATCTTGATGTCACATCCGGGGAGACCCCCTAGAAGTAATCGGTGTCGTCGTCCTCGTAGAGGACTAATACTAGCCTCTTAGCATTAGTCAATACATTCATAGGTTAAAAAGTGCAGAAAATTAAAACTTTTAATCTACATCTACTTCATGAGGTTTACTTAGACCTCTCTCTTATGCATAATATATACATAGGGAGTGTACATAGACTCCTCCCTATAAGAAGCTTACTTAGTCTTCTACTTTTATGTCATATATATATATAACATACACAATATAGTCTTAATAGGGAAGTCTCATATTAAACCATCTAAACGGAATAGATCAATATGGGCATATCCCATACACAAATGTATGATTGACACTTAGGGCTTACAATAATTTCTTGAAACAACAAGAGTGAAATGATTGTCTTCAAACTATAACAATGTAGCATAGGTAGAGTGAGAAAATGCATCATCCAAAGAACTTGAGGACATAGTCACACTTGGAAAAATGATCTAAGCCTTCCTTCCAAAGTGGTCACGAACCCTTCAATGACCGGAAACTAAAATATTTGGGAAAAGAGATAAATATGGGTTAGCACATCACTTGTACTAAGTATGGAAACATATGCAAACACAACATAAAAATCATGCTAAAAAGGGACATTTGATAAAATCATGTCAAGTTTTTTAGAAAAGCCTTATGCACAACCCAAGAACACATATAAGACAATAATCATATATTCCTTATGATACAAGCATATTCAACACAAGAGCAACATACTCAAGTTAAGCCAAGTCAACATGTATATAGCAAAATAGGATTCATATGCAATGCAACTCTAACATCATATTATAACCACAAGGCATGTTCATGAGTTTATAACATTATTACCTAAGGAAACCCTTACTCATAACCCCTTACCAAGCCTACTAGTGCAATGGTCAAGTGAAGCCCCATAACTCTACTCAACCAAGCAAACTAACCAAAGGATCATGAATAATTTCTAACTTCACATAACATAGCATTATAAGTATTCATCCTCATATTTAGCAATATAGACCATTAACATGAAGAATCAACATAAGCAAAACATTTATTTTATAAGAGCATAAAAACATAAGAATCACCTCCTAGGATTACCCTCAAGGCCAACTAGTGCAATGTATAGGTAGAGTCCAATACCAAAACATAGACTAAGTCAAACCCCATAAGTCATCCTAGTTAGAGTTAACTTTATTACTTCATTTTACTTTTGCGAAAATCTTGCCTTAACCGACATAGACCATATGAGCTAATGTGGAATCCGGTATCATGGAACCCTACACCGAATGAAGGTGGACTACTTGCCAAGGTAGTACCAAAATATGAATATAACATCTATGTGGATCCACTCACTAGTATTCCTATGGGGGAAACATAGTTCAAGAACTAGGAGATGTATTTGGGACCCTCTTTATGCACCATACATTATAGTCTCCAATCGCAAGAGTACAATACTGAACCTACCTTCCATATTTGGGAAGGGACACTCCTAACTACTACTTCACTCGGTGCTAAGATAGACACTCTTTTGAAATTTATTTCTTTAAACATCATAACATAGTTTAGGTCATAGGAGACTACTCCTTATATAGTCATAGTCTTTAGCTTAATAAGAATTGCATGAGAACATCCATTCAATACAACCCTCACGTGTGAGATTAACACTTTAACATCGTCATATTATAGTAAGGCACATAGGTACTTCATAACCAACCTTATACATTACATATTAACATAATACCACAATATACATGATCAAGAAATTTCAATTACATCATCATACCAACACCTACTTAATTCAATCATAAGGTATACTTCAGTTTAACTTCATCACCAAGTACAAGCCACCATAATTGAAGTAACGGTTAGGAATCCCAAAAACTAGACCAATCTCCTTCACAAGACATCATCCAAGATTTTAACATCAACCATCCAATTAAACCCAACCATGGGTGTAATATCATAACACAATAGTAATTAACACAGTAATGAAGTCAATTGCATCACTACAAATCAATTCAACACTACTTCATAACCTAGGGTTATGGGCTTGGGTCAATTTCATGATCTATTCCACATACTAGGTTAAATCATCAAGAACTAGAATAATTGAATCACAATACAAGATAATCTAAGCATAATAATCAAAATAAAACATAGACCATAAAATTTAGAAGATCAAATTCGTATTAGAAAGAAACCCATATGAAATCATCTGTTTGAAAACCAATTTTGGAAGAACCATTTGGGGAAAGCAGTCATAAAGGTGAAGAGTTCTAATACCTTGACATTTGATGAACATTGATGGTGAAAATCACCCTTATTTCTTCCTTATAATCCATAGACTATGGTCTTCTATGGAATTTCCTTGGGAGAGAGAAAGTAGAGAGAAGGAAGAGCAATATAGTTTTGGGAATTTGGAAGTGTTAGGTTGAGTTTTAGGCTTAGAGTAGGTTATATAGTTGATTAACTTACCTAATTAACCAACCCTAATCACTAATTAAACCCCTAACTAACTAACTTAATTAAATGACCTAACTAAAACAAGGCAGCATAATTTCAGGCTAACCTAGGAGACCCCGACCTACTGGCCATAGGTTTGTCAACGCCCCCTTCCCCCAACGGTCTTGAAGGTCGTCATTTTGGTCAAAGATTTTAGATTTTGGACTTTTTTGCAAAATTACTAAGTGTTGGTCGACGGAGGCATCGATGCCCCGTCGATGAACCTACGCCTCGTCGCCTGCAACCATTGGTGCACACTGTCTTGTGATAGCTTCTTGGCCAAAATGGAAGGGTCCTCCTCAAGGACACTTAGAGTGGTCATTGGGGAGTCCTACCCAGAAGTTTTGACCCTAAACCTATTCTAATACATGTTAGACACCATTCCATCGAATTTCATAAATTTGCAACTCTTAAAACCTTGTA
This sequence comes from Solanum sitiens, assembly GCA_016801875.1. Lineage (NCBI taxonomy): Eukaryota > Viridiplantae > Streptophyta > Magnoliopsida > Solanales > Solanaceae > Solanum > Solanum sitiens. The sequence continues at coordinate 1,623,349 of JABWTJ010000140.1, read as the reverse complement.
AAATAGACTAAGGCACACTAAACTTCCTATATGACTTTTATGCATTATTATCGACCTTAAAATATTGTTAAAACCCTTATATACTCATATGAGGCTCTAGACTAGGTTTTAGACTTTCAGAGTGTTACACTTGGTCAATTTTATGTCATGAAATTTCCCATTTTAGCCTGATTTAAATGAATAATGCATGGTTATCATACTTGGTACGTTGTTTTGTAATAACGTGTACTCTTTTTTACATTTCCCTAAATGTAGGGTTTGACAATCAGGGTCGTCAGTAATGTGGTTAGTTGTTGATTTTGAGATGTCCGATCTTGGTTAGTCCTTATGCTTTAAGGACAAATTTTTATTGTTTTAGTGTCACGCCCGGGGAGCACCCCCTAGACGTAACTGGCATCGTCATCCTCGAAGAGGGATTAGAATAACCCTTAGCATTCATTATTACATGTCATAGGACAAAAATAAGGAAAAGTTAAAACTTTTACATAGTTAAGTATACTTAGACTTCTCACATATCATTTGGGAGTTTACATAGACTTCTCACTTATAAAGTTTATGTAGACTTCTATTTTATCATAAAGAAATCATATAAGAGTCTAATATCTTGTCTCACATATAAACCATCTAAAAAGAGTACAACATTTGGACATAGCCATAAAAAATACAATTTGCCATTATAGGCTTACATCGATGGTCTCAAATGATAAAGGAAGGAAACAAATGTCTTAAGATATAACAACTCTACTAAGCTAGATAGGTGGCTTAATCCTCGAATCATTGAGGACTCACCAATCAACTTGGGAAAGATGTGCATGTCTTCTTGCCAATGGCCTCTTAGCACTTCAACGACCCGAACCTACATATTAGTAGAAATATAAAGAATATGGATTAGTACAACGATCTGTACTAAGTATGGAAACATATGCACATAAAACCATTTGAAGACATGCATGAAAAGGACCATTTCTATAGAAAACATGCTAAGTCATTTTGATCGCCTTCATGCCCACACAAGAGAGTATATACAAATCAAGGATCATAATAACATAAGACCTGTTCATAAGTAAGGATAATATCGTCATAAAGTCATGTTGGCATTTCATGTTCATTAGTTCATATCATCAACATACAAGAACCTTACCAACAATCCCATCCCAATCCAACAAGTACAATTCTCACGTGAATCCCCATAACCCCACATAATCAACTAAACAATTAAAGAGATCATAAGTAATGTCTTGCTTCATATAAGATAACATGATGAGTAACCATCAACATATATAGTAATTTAGATCCATATCATATTCATCAATGTAACCAATATCACGTAAGAGTGACATCATCTATAACCAACATGTATACATTTCATGATATCATAGGTGCATAATTACATAAGAAAAACCTCCAAGGACTTCCCTCAAGGCCAACCTGTGCAATGCATAGATAGAGTCCCATACCCCTACCTACACTAAGTAGAACCCCTTAAGTCACCCTACCTAGAGTTCATCTTCATTACTTCATTCATTCATTTTACTTTCTGGAACAATCGCCTAAACCGACAATAGACCATGTGAGCTAAACATGGAATCCGGTGTCATAAAACCCTACACCAAAATAAGGTGCTCTATTTGCCAAGGTAGAACCAAAACATAAACATAACATTCTAGGTGGATCCACTAGCTAGTATTCCCATTAGGGCAACATAGTTCAAGAATTATGAGATATACTAAAGAGCCTATTTATGCACATTTGCATTGTAATATTTATCTCATGATAAGAATTGTGAACCTACCTTCCCACATTGGGAAGGGACACATATCACATCTAGTTCACTCAGATCTAAGCTAAAGTCCCTTTTTGAAATTCCTTTAAGTCAATCTTAATCATCAATCTTAGCATAGGCCATAAAAAACTAACCCCTTGTATAATGATGTCATTAACTCATTTGATATAGTATGAGAACTTCCATTCATCACAAACCATCATTAGTGAGATCATTACATCATAATCATATCATAATAAGGTACACAAGTGATTCACATTCAAACTTGCATGATCATACCCCTATCAAGATCTCACAATGCATCATACTCATAACATGGGTTCATAATCATCATATCGTCATATTATTAATCTAATCACATAATCACACTTCAATTGAATACCATCATAAAAAATAAACCATCATTATTGAAGTAGAGAACTCAAGATCATAAAGTCTTACCAAATAGCCTTCAAAAGCCTTCTGCAAGAGCTTACAATCATTCTAACAATATTTATCCATCAACTTACTTAATATTACTATACAATAGCAATCTATACAAGAACTAAGTCAATTGTATCATCACTAGTTAATTCAAGCTCAATTCATAACCTAGGGTTAGGGAAAAGGGTTCAGTCATGGAATGTTTCATAGAACTAGGTTAGGGACTAAGAAATACAATAATTAACCCAAAAACAATCATAATATATGAATAATAATCCAAGTAATTCACATCAAATCAACTTTAAGGATTATTCACGAAATTGGAAGAAAACCTATGATTTTGTCAACTTTAGAAACCAACTTGACGAGCTTCTTGGGGAAAGAGATCAAATTAGTGAATAGCTTCCATACCTTAAGATTTACTAGAGAATTGATGAAGAAAAAATAATGTCTTGAAGCCCTAGTGAAGCTTGAACCTTGGTCTTCAATGGTGGGTCTTTGGGAGAGAGAAAGTAGAGAGAAGTTGGAGAGAAATTGGTTTGGGAATTATGGGGTGTTAAGTTGGTTTTAGACTTACGGTAGCTTGTATAGTCATTTAACTATCTTAATTAACCACCCCTTAACCCTTACTTATTTAATTAACTAACTAACTAACTAACTAACCCACTTAACTCTATAACTTGGCAGTGAACTCGACCCCAACCAACGAAACCCCGCCTAAGCCCCGTCGACTGGACCATAAACAATCCTGTTGGTACATGGTTTTGTTCATAGAGGGTGATTTTATCCCTTCTAAAAATGTTTCAATGTCCCAACCAATGACCACCATCGACGGGACGGCTCGTTGATTGGTTCTTAGACTACCACTGTCAATTTTGATAATTTTGGGTCAAATGGAAAGGTCCTCTTCAATGACCCTTAAGGTGGTCCTTGGGGAGTTGTAGCCGGACGTTTCGACCCTAAACGCACTCTTCTATGTATTTAAAACCCTTACCATTTTTCACTAAATTGCGACTCTTAAAACCTCATGAAACATGCCAAGGCACACTAGCCTCAATTTCACTAGTCTCCGGACATCATGGTCATTTATTGACGTTTTGACTCTAACACTTATTAATTTGTTTCAATATATTAAATTAGGGTTAGAAACGGTGTTTTAAGTCTTGGTTCATCATATGAGGCTCTAAACTAAGTTATGAACTTATGGAGTATTATATTATCACCTCCTTTGGAACATTCGTTCCCAAATAACACTAAAATCTTTTTCTATGGAATGGATAGACTCAATACTAGCAGCTCAACCAACAACAACATAAAATCATAATGAACCACAACTCATAGGAGTACTTCACAACTCCATTCAACACACAACATAACAATACACATAGCAACTCAAATCTTAATTTATCAAATAAAAGAGCTCAACATTTCATAACATATAATTAGAAACTACCTTCTCAGGATCAACTTGAGCTCAAAATGACACTAAAAAGTTACCATGCTATTCATCAACACAAGAGATCTCAAGAGGCAAGAACATACATTACATATAAGTGCAAGCAAGGTACAAAAAGCCTCTATTATGGAAACTCATTTTTACATATAACCTTTAAAATGTTATAAACTTACATATATAAACAAGTCAAATTCATAAAATTCATTATTTTTATTATTAAAAGGAACTACTAACCTCAATAGGAAAAAGATAAGGACAACGAGACTTCATGTCGGCCTCGACCTCCCATGTCGCTCCCTCAACTAGATGGTTTCTCCATAGGACTTTTACGGAGGCCACCTCTTTGTTCCTCAACTTTTTTACTTGACAATCTAGAATCTCAACCCGAACATGTTCATAGGAAAGGTCCTCATTCACCCCTAACCCTTCAATAAGGAGACTAGACACCGGTTCACCTAAACACTTCTTGAGCATAGAAACATGAAACACCGGATGAACCGAAGCTAGTTCGCTAGGTAGTTTCAACTCATAGGCAAACTTTCCGACCTATTGCAACACCTCATAAGGACCCACATACGTGGTACTTAGCCTGCCCTTCTGACCGAATCTCATCACCCCTTCATAGGTGAAATTTTCTAGTACACTCAATCACCTATCTCAAACTCAAGGTCTCTTCTTCTATTGTCGGCATATGAGTTTTGCCGACTATAGGCTATTTTCAACCTATATCTTATCAACCTAACTTTATCAATAGCCTCATATACTATCTCGGGACCAAGGTGTGAAGACTCACCAACCTCAAACCAGCCAATCAGAGATCTACATTTTCTACCATAGAGTACTTCAAAAGGTGCCAAGGAAATACTCGAATGGTAGCTATTATTATAAGAGAATTCAATAAACGGTAAGTGATCATCTCAATTTCCTTTGAAATAAATAACACAAGCTCTTAATATATCTTCTAGTGTTTCAATGGTACGTTCCACTTGACCATCTGTATTAGGATGAAAAAGCGGTACTTAGTTTCACTTGAGTACCCAACCTTTTCCGAAAAGACCTCCAAAAATGAGAAGTGCATTTTGAACCTCTATCGGAGATAATAGACAAAGGATCCCATGTAAGCTCACAATCTCATTAATGTATATTCCATCATACTCTTCAGCCGAATGAGTAGACTTGACGGGGATAAAGTGGGCAGATTTCATCAACATATCCTTAATAACCTATATTGTGTCATTTTGCCTCTATGTTTGAGAAAACCCAACAACAAAGTCCATATTAATATTCTCCCACTTCCAAGTAGGAACATCCATTATTTGAGTCAAACCACCCGACTTTTGATGCTCGGCCTTAACTTATTGGAAATTTGGACACCTAGCCACAAATTCCGCTATGTCCCTTTTCAAACAATCCCACCAATAGACCCCTTGAAGATCACGATAAATTTGGGTGAAACTCGGATGGATAGAATATCGGGAACAATGAGCTTCTTCCAAAATTTGATTTGTCAAATCATCAATCCGATACACACAATCTATCCTGGTACCTATGAACCCCATCCCCCCTTGGGAGAATGACTCATAAGCTTACTTAGTACCGAATCCTTCAATTCCATTATTAGAGGATCAAGGTGTTGCTTAGATTTTACCTCAATGACTAAAGATGATTCAAAGTTATGATGAACAATACAACCCCCACTTGGAGAATCTTCCAACCGAACACCTAACTGAGCAAATCTATGAACAACTTTCACTAGCTCTTTCTTATCATTGGGAACATGTGCTACTCTACCCATAGTCAATTTACTCAAGTCATCCTCAACAAAATTTTCTTTGTCGGGGTGGTAAAGGACACTCATGTCATAATCCTTCAAAAGTTCCAACCACCTCCTTTGTCGGAGATTCAACTCCTTTTGAGTAAAGACATATTAAGACTCTTGTGGTCGGTAAATACGTCTACATGTACCCTATAAAGATAATGCCTCCATATTTTTAAGGAAAACACCACGGCTGCTAATTCAAGGTCATGAGTTGGATAGTTCTTCTCATGCACCTTGAGTTTTCTAGAGGCATAAGCTATCACTTTACAATGTTGCATGAGGACACAGCCCAAAATTATTGGGAAGTATCACAATACACCACAAACCCTTTGGTACCCTCCGGTAAGGTAAACACCGGAGCGATTGTAAGCTTCGACCACTCAAACTTAGTCTTCCTTTGAGTTAAGGTTGTCAAAGGAGAATCAATCGATTCAAACCCATCAACGAACCATCCATAGTACCCGGCTAGACCCAAGAAACTTCTTATGTCGTTTGGGGTTAGGTCTAGGCCAATTTCTAACCGCTTCCATTTTCTTTGGCTCTACCTCTATACCCCCGCAGGAATAATATGGCCAAGAAATGCAACCGATCTCAACCAAAATTCACACTAACTATACTTTGCAAATAGTTGATGTTCCTTGCGGACTTGCAATACTACCTTCAAAAAGATTATATGCTCATCCTCACACATAGAATACACCAAGATATCATAAATGAAGACGATTACAAAAGCATTAAGGTAATTCCAGAACACTCCATTCATTAGGTCCATAAAAGCCGTCGGAATATTAGATTAGTCAAAAGACATAACTCAAAACTCATAATGACCATATCTAGTACGGAAAGACTTTTTGGGAATATTTTCACCTCTCACCCTAAGTTGGTGATATCCCAACCTCAAATCAATCTTCGAAAAGCAACTCGCACCTTGGAGTTGATCAAATAAATTATCAATCCTAGGGAGAGGGTATTTGTTCTTTATGGTGACTTTATTAAGTTGACAGTAATCGATGCACATCCTAAGGGAACTATCCTTATTTATTAGAAACATAACTGGAGCACCCCATGGAGAAATACTACATTGAATAAAGCCTTTTTCTAGTAAATCTTTTAGTTGAGCCTTCAACTCTTTCAATTCGGTCGTAGCCATCCGATAAGGAGGAACTAAATTGGGATTCGTATCGAGTAATAAGTCCATACCGAAGGAAGTTTCTCGTTCGAGAAAAATTTTGGGTAAGTCATTCGAAAAGACTTTAGAAAATTCCCTCACTACGGGGACCGACTTAATAAGAGGAACTTCGGAATCTAGATCTTTGACCATTATTATATGGTATAGACACAATTTAGAGATCATCCTACAATCTTTTATACTAGAAATGATACGACCTCTAAGAGTTGAATTCCCCCCCCCCCCCTTCCACTCTAAGACGGGTTCATTAGGAAAATTGAACTTGACTACCCTTGTTCTACAATCTATAGAAGCAAAACTAGCATGCAACAAATTCATTCCCAAAATAACGTCAAAATCAACTGTATCAAGTTCTACCAATTCAACATGAGTAAATATATTGGATATCATTTCGGACAATTCCTATATACTTTTTTGCAACTACTAAGTCACCCACCGGGGTATACACCATAAAAAGTTCATTTAAGATATCGGACAATGCATCAAACTTTCCAGCACCAAAGGAGTAACAAATAACAAGGTAGCACCGGATCAAGTAAAGCATAAACATTAATAGAAGAGACTTGTAACGAACCGGTCACCACATTGGGAGAATTCTCTTGTTCACCCCTAGAGAGAACTACATAAAAGGAGTTCCTCTTTGGAGCATCGGAACTAGGACCGCTTGTTTGAGCTTGGCTACTCCCCCTTCTCTTGACCCCTTATATTAGGGAAATCCCTAACCTTATATACAGTGTTGCCATACACAAAGCAATTATATGTCCCAACTTGATACTCACCTACATGCTTCTTGCCACATTTTCCACAAGTAGGCTTCTTGCTTGGTGAATTATCACCTCTTCCCTTTTGGGACTTAGGGTTAGACACCCTATTATCACGAGCATTGGGGAATTTGGAAGGGACTTGGTTGGAGAACCTCTTTTTTAACCTAGGCTTGTCTTTAATTTCCAACCTTTCCTTAGAAGAACCACATTCATATGAACTCGCCCTCTTAGAATCTCTATTATTCCTCTATAGTCTAGTCTCTTCCACTTGTTGAGCATGAACCATTAAGCGGGATATATTCATGTCGTCATGAAGCGTGGCTGCATGACATTTCTTTACCAAGTCTTTGGACACTCCCGTCACAAAGCGACTCATCTCATCCCTTGGGTTAAACACCAAGGAAGGGGCATACTTGGACAGTTTAGTGAATTGTAAAAGAGTAGTCTAGCACACTCATACCTCCTTGGCGAAGGTTGATAAACTCTTCCACCTTAGCTTCCCTCTTATCTCTAGGAATGAACTTAGAAAGAGAGGCCCTCTTAAAGATCTCCTAAGTCAGGGACCACCTCATAGATCCCTATTATCCCTCTATTGAGTATACCAAGTTTTGGCCACATGCTTGAGTTGATAAGCGTCTAACTGAAACTTCTCACACGAAGTCACTCCCATAGCAAACAATATCTCGTAAACCTCATCAAGAAAGTCTTGGGGGTCTTCACCGATCCTAGACCCAAAGAATATATGAGGATTCATCCTAGTGAAGTCTCTCAAATGAGAAGCCATAGTGCTAGCATGTTGGCGCACACGAGGTCTAACTTCCCAGTTTACTTGTGCCGTCATAGCTTAGACTTGAGTAGTTACAGCACGAGTTTGAGAAGTTATAGCTTGGGTCAAATTTAGAAAATTCGACCTTATCTCTCCATCCATCATAGCCGGAGGATTGATCGAAGCTTGGTCGCCCAAAGGAACTTGTTCTTTTGGAAGAGCTTGATTGCCTTGCGGAGGAGATTTGTTGTACCAGGGATGAGCTCCCGCATTAGCAATCTCTTCACCAACTCTTATTGCGGCTGACCTTATAGTAGTCATAGCCTATAACCACAATAAAAAGGTTGGATGAAAAGGACACATAGATTTAAGACTCTTGAGGTAGGACATAAGTTTACTAAGAAGGTGAGAATTTCCTAAGTAGCATATAGTTTCTTATTCATAAGTGTGGTGGGCTTCACAATTATGAATAAGACTCTATATAGATGTGGTTTAGTGAGACATCAACCCTAGGTTACTTAACCTCATGCTCTGATACCAATTTTGTCAAGACCGAGGAGAACCCCCTATACATAACCGACGTCGTCGTCCTCGAAGAGGACTTAGACTATCCCTTAGCATTCATCTTTACATATCATAGGTCAAAATGCTGAAAATTTAAAACTTTTACATAGTAAAGTATACTTAGAGTTCTCACATATCATATAGGGAGTTTACATAGAATCCTCGCTTATGAAGTTACATAGACTTCTCGTTTAACATTAACAAATCATATAAGAGACTAATATCTTGTCTCACGTATAAACAATCTAAAAGGAGTACAACATTTGGACATATCCATTACAAATAAAATATGCCATTATAGGCTTACATCAATAGTCTCAAATGATAAAGGAAGGAAACAAATGTTAAGACATAAAAACTCTACTAATCTAGATAGGTGGCTTCATCCTCAAATCATTGAAGACTCACTAATCAACTTGGGAAAGATTTCCAAGTCTTCTTGCAAATGACCTCTTAGCACTTCAACGGCCCGAACCTACATATTAGTAGGTATATAAAGACCATAGGTCAGTATAACCATTTGTAATAAGTATGGAAACATATGCACATAAAACCATTTGAATACATGCATGAAAAGGACCATTTCTTTAGAAAACATGCTTAGTCATTTCGAAAGCCTTTATGCACACACAATAGAGTATATACAAAAAAAGGATCACAATAACATAAGACATGTTCATAATTAAGGATAACATCATCATAAAGCCATCTTGGAATACCGTTTTCATTAGTTCATATCATAAACATACAAGAAACTTACCAACAATCCATTCCAAGCCTACAAGTGCAATGCTCGTGCAAAGCCCATAACCCCACATAATCAAGTAAACAAGTAAAGATATCATAAGTTATACCTTGCTTCATATAAATAACATCATGAGTAACCATCAACATATCTAACAATTCAGACTCATATCATGTTCATCAATGTAACCAACATCATGTAAGAGTAACATCATATCTAACCAACATGTATACATTTCATATATAATAGATGCATAATAACATAAGAGATATCTCCTAGTACTTACCTCAAGGATAACTTGTGCAATGCATAGATAGAGTCACATACCCTTACCTACACTAAGTAGAACCCCTTAAGTCACCCTAGTTAGTGTTCATATTCATTACTTCATTCATTCATTTTACTTTCGGGAACAATCACCTTAACCGAAAATAGACTATATGAGCTAAACATAGAATCTTGTGTCATGAAACCTACACCGAAAGAAGGTGCTCTACTTTCCAAGGTAGAACCAACACATGAACATAACATTCTAGGTGGATCCACTAGCTAGTATTCCTATGGGGTCAACATACTTCAAGAACTAGGAGATATACTATAGACCCTCTGTATGCATATTTGCATCGTAATATCTATCTCATGAGAACCATTGTGAACCTACCTTCTCACATTCGGAAGGGACACATCTCACATCTAGTTCGCTCGGTGCTAAGCTAAAGTCCCTTTTTTAAATGACTTTAAGTCAATATTAATAATTAATCTTAGTATAGGCCAAAGGAGACTAACCCCTTGTATAATTATGTCATTATATCATTAGGTATAGTATTATAACTTCCATTTATCACAAACCATCATTAGGGAGATCATTACATCATAATCATATCATAAAAAGGCACACATGTGATTCACATTCAAACTTGCATGATCATACCTCTATCAAGATCTCACAATCCATCATACTCATAAAATGGCATAACAATCACTATATCATGATATTCTTAATCTAATCACATAATAATACTTCAATTGAATACCATCATCGACAATAAACCATCATTATTGAAGTAGAGAACTAAAGATCATAAAGTCTTGCCAAATAGCCTTCAAAATCCTTCTTCAAGATCTTACAATCATTCCAAAAATATTCATATATCAATTTATTTAATATCACCATAAACTAGTAATCGATACAAGAACTAAGTCAATTTTATCATCACTAATCAATTCAACCTCAATTCATAACCTAGGGTTATGGAAAAAGGTTCAATCATTGATTCTTTCATAGAACTAGGTCAAGAACTAAGAACTACAACAATTAACCCATAAAAACACAATATATCAATAATAATAAATGAATTCAACATCAAATCAATTTTAAAGATCATTCATGAAATTGGAAGAAAACCTATGATTTTATCAACTTTAGGAACCAACTTTGAAGAGCCTCTTTGGGAAAGAGATGCCAAGAGTGAATAGCTTACATACTATAAGATTTCCTTGGTAATTGATGAATAAAATATAAAGTCTTGAATCCCTAGTGAATATTGAACCTTGGTCTTCAATGGTAGGTCTTTGGGAGAGAGAAAGTAGAGAGAAGTTGGAGAGAATTGGGTTTAGGAATTAAGGGGTGTGAAGTTGGTTTTATACTAAGGGTAGCTTATATAGTTATTTAACTAATTTAATTAAACACCCTTTAACCCTTAATTAACTAACTAACTAACTAACTAACCAACCCACTTAACTAGAAAATTTGGCAGTGAACTCGACTCTAACCAACGAAACCCGCCTACGCCCTATCGACAGGACCACTGACCATCCTGTTGGTTCGTGGTTTGTTCAGAGATGTTTATTTAATCACATATCAAAATGAGGCTAAATCACAGCCAACGACCACCATCGATGGTCTGTTGACCCATCGATGGCTCGTTGATTAGTTCGTCGATTGCCACTGACAATTTTTATAGTATTGGGTCAAATGCAAGGACCCTTAGGGTGGTCCTTGAGGAGTCGTACCCGTACTTTTCGATCCTAAACACACTCTTATATGTATTTAACACATTTTTACCAATTTTCACTAAATTCTGACTCGTAAAACCTCATCAAATATGCCAAAGCACACTAGCCTCAAATTTACTAGTCTCCGGATGTCATGGTCGTTTCTTGACGTTTTAATTCTAACACTTCCTAATTACTTTAAATATATTAACTTAGGCTTATAAATATTGTTTTATGTCTTGGTTCATCATGTGAAGCTCTAGACTAAGTTATGAACTTCTGGAGTGTTACATTTAGTTAATTTTGGACATAATGTTTGGACTAGGACAATTTCATTCGATTGTACTACATGGATAATCAAACAAGTGTTATAGACTTCTGCTTTGCCTTTATGAATCTTTTGGACTTGAAATGTTATTTTTACCTATAATGTTTTCTATTTCTATTGTTATGAATTCTAAGTGGCTTTTATATATAGGGTCTCTCGGGGTCCTTTATGCAATGTTACCACAATGGTGTACTTCTTGGTTGAGACAAACTCTTTAAGCAGAGCACAAAGTTTAGAATGCTCTTAGAATGTACCATAATCAACATCAATTAGAGTGTTGTTCATGAGTGTGAAGTGTGCTACATTTATGAATGAGAGGTTACAAGTTTCTCAGGAAACTTCACTTCTCTCATTACTCTAAAGTCGTTCAATAGAGGTTAGATCTATAAGGACTCTATCATAATACTTATTTGATGCTCAATAGGATATGTCTACTCAAAGATCTTATGTCAGAGGGAATATGAGAGAGAATGTAGAATAGAAAGATCCTTAAGATCCAATCTATCGTTTGGCTGAGCAAGTGATTCATGCAGAGTTTAGGGCTACTTTTTAAGTAATGGATCAAGAAATGGAGGCCCAATACAATAGGTAGGTTGTGGTTCATGTGAACCCAATTGTGGGTACGACGACATCTAGAGTGAGGGCATTCACTAGGATGAATCCTCCGGAGTTTCATGGCCAAAAGGTTGAGAAAGATCCTTAAGAGTTCATTAATGAGGTTCACAAGGTGTTTGTGATTATTGGAGTGACATTGGTTGAAAAGGTTGAGTTGGCCGCTTATCAACTTAAAGGGGTTTCTCAAACTTGGTTCAACCAATGGAAAGAAATAACACCGGTATATGTGGTTCCTCTTGATTGGGAAGAGTTTAAAGATGCCTCTCTTGATTGGTTCTTTATCATTGAAATGAGGGAAACAAAAGTGGTTGAGTTCATAAACCTCCATCAATAAGTATGAGTGTGAGGAAATATGCTTTCAAGTTCACACAATTATCAAAATATGCTCCCGCAAAAGTTGTTGATTCTAGGTCAAGGATGAGCAAGTTCTTTTCGAGTGTCTAAAATTGTGGTTAAAGAGTGACGAACCTCCATTCTCATTAATAATATGGACATCTCTCCTCTCATGTTCATGCACAATATATCGAAGAGGATAAACTGAAGGAAAAGTCTAGGAGACAAAGAGGGATAAAACTTGTGACGAAAATTTCTCTCATGCAAGGTCCAATGGAAACGGTCATCCTAGGTTTCAACGAAGGTCTTTTGGTCAAGGTTTTGACAACACTCATCCTATGTTCAACAAATATAAGGTATCTAATCCTAAGCCTCAAGGACGGAATGAAAGTGGATAAACATTGCCTACGTCTACTTGTGCTAAGTGTGGAAGGAAGCACGAGTGTAAGCGCCTAGCCGACATGGATGATTGCTTTAGTTGCGGTAAAAGTGGTCTTAAGATGAGGGATTTCCCAATGCTTACGGCAATATGATGAGAGGGCATGCTAGATCTTCTTAATGGTTTGGGCTTCAATGCTCGAGAGAAAAACTGATTCTATGCACTTCAAACTCGTAATGAATGATAGAGTTCTTTTGATGTGGTTCCAGTATGTTAAAAAATTTCCAACTTGATGTTTATGCTTTAGTTAATCTCGGTGCTACCTTGTCTTTTGTGATGCTATATGTGGCTATACGGTTTGATGTTCTTCCGAATGTATTTCTAGATTGTTTTATTGTCTCTACACCTATTGGTGCTTCTATTGTAGCTAAGAGGGTCTATCGAAAGTGTCTCGTTTCCTTGTCTCATAGAGTTACTCCCATTGACTTGGTAGAGATTAATATGCTAGATTTTTATTTTATCCTTGGGATGAATTGTTTGCACTCATTTTGTGCTTCTATTTATTGTAGAACTTGGGTAGTCAAGTTTCAATTCCCAAATGAGCCTATCCTAAAGTGGAAAGGGGGAAATTCTATGCCTAGGGGTCAGTTTGTCTCTTGTCTTAAATCTAGAAAGACTATTCCAAGGGTTGCATATACCATCTAGTTAGGGTGAGGGAATTGGTTTCTAAAATTCCTACTCTTGAGTCGGTCCCTGCTGTTAACGAGTTTCCAGAAGTGTTTCCCAATTGATCTACCCAGTATTTCTCCCAAAAGGGAAATAGACTTCGGTATTGACCTTCTCCCAGATACACAACCTATTTTTATTCCTCCTTATAGAATGACTCCAACAAAACTTAAAAATTGAAGGAACAATTGAAAGGCTTGTTGGGATAAGGGCATCTCCAACCCTATCCTCTGTTTTACTCTCTGAATATTAATTTTTATGACAACCATCTCTAATCCAAATTCTCCATTTTACTCTCTAAAAAGGAATCTTCTTCTATCTCCTATATATTATATTATTATTTCTTTATTTCATAATATAAATCTTTTTTTTTTGTAAATAATCACCCTGTAATCTATATAATCTTCATGTAAAATAGAATTTTATTCTTTTCAAATTATTCATTTAATAAAAAAATATTTTATTCTAAATAACATAAATGCGACAAATATTATATATAATACATATTAACGAATAGTTCAAATCAAAGTGAAACTATTGATGAACTCCAATTATATCATCACTTTTGCATCATCGCAAAAATAATCTTAAATTTACATAAATATTCAACTTCAAGATTGTTACTTTCTCCTATTAATGCTATGTTAATGCATCACGGAGTTCAAATGGGCAATTCTTTGTCCTTATTTTTTTTTATTTGTAGCTAAAATTGTTTAGATTAACGATTTCATCTTGTATCCAATTATTTTGTATACTAATTTACTCCCCTTTTTCATTTTAAACTATTGCATGAAGTATTTTCGTGCTAATTAAAAAGTATAGTTTAATCATTTATCACTATAACATAAAAGTATTTTGTTTAAATTATGATGTATATTTTGTGCATTCTTCATAGTGAAAAATAATTATAATTTAAAATTAAAATTTTATAGTGACAAAAACTTTTAAAAATCAAATTAGAAAAATTGTTAGTTCGGGATGGAAGTAGTATACTTATTAATATTATGTTTTTATATATTATATTACTTGAAATATAATTACAAATATTAGAGAATTAATTAATAGCCTTGTATAATATAAATAATATCAAAGTAATTTTATATCGCATCTTTAAAGTGCTATTTTTTAAAAACAAAATTTGGATAAAAGTAGTAACGTTTAAATAATAAAATTTTAGATGTTATATTACATTGTAAAATAGCTACAAATAATAAAGACTTAATTATTGATATCATAAAAATAATATTACAATAATCACAAATTGAAATAAAGAGGTGAATAGTAGTTCTCCAAATTGGGATAACTACTATTCACCTCTCTATAAATGGAGTATAGAGAGTAATATGAAGAGGGGTTGGAGAGCACGTTCTCCATTTTACTCTCGAAATATAGAGAAAATAGAGTATAATAGAGATGGGTTGGAAATGATCTAATACATGTGTTTAGTGTGACTGAAAGTATATTTTAATTTTAAATTTTTTCAATTATAAAATAAAGGATTTTTAAAAGTTGAAAAACTGGCATTTCTAGTAAAAATTGAAAAAAACAAGTTTGGTTCCACATTAATGGTGTTCCCCCAACAGTTCAAGATACCTAATTCAGATTGTTGGTTTGAGTCCCAAGGTAACAAATAGGTGGAAACTTCTATGGGTTAAAAAGAACACCACATCTTCACTCCTACCTTATAGCTCCCACCTCACCACCCCTTAATCCATTAAAGACATCTGCAATCACTTGGCTACCACAACTTGTTATGTTAAGAGTGTTCAATATATATTTTTTGATCACTTTTTGTATCATTATACTTGTATATGTGGTATTTTTTTAGACACCCTGACTTGCATGTACCTCTGTCCCTGTTCTAATTCCCTCCACATTTCCCTTTCTCAGGTCCCCAATTTTATAAAAACAAATCAATAAAAAATATTTTTAAAATACATCAGCGGAATCCAGGTGAGTTTTGGTATGAAAGAAAATATTTTTCATTTTTCTCATCTATGGTTGACTTAAGCGTATTGAAAATATCTTTTTCATAGATTTATTTTTCTCATCTGACCATGATACAACTCTTGACGCCTAATCTAGACGTGTGTC